>JXCR01144715.1:477244-487806 GCA_002079205.1 Phalaenopsis hybrid cultivar | reverse complement strand
ATATATATATATATATCTATGTGTGTGTTCAAAGAAAAAAAAATTAAATTTCATAAGATACAAATTCTCTAAAATTAGTTTAAATAATAAACGACACATTGGAAGATATTTGTATTTAAATTATTTAAAAATCTCATAAGAGTTTAGCGTTGATATATATATATTTAATCATTATTCAAATTGAGAATTTATTTTAACCTTTTTTATTGAATTCTCTGTTTATTTCCAAATCAAAAAAGCTTAAATCTCAAATTACTTAAGTTTGTAATTCATTTAAAAATCTCAAAAGGTGTAAGACTAAANATAAGATACAAATTCTCTAAAATTAGTTTAAATAATAAACGACACATTGGATGATTTATGTATTTAAATTATATAAAATTTTCATTAGAGTTTAGCCTTGATATATATTTAATCATTATTCAAATTGAGAATTTATTTTAACCTTTTTTTATTGAATTCTCTGTTTATTTCCCAAAAAAGCTTAAATCTCAAATTACTCAAGTTTGTAATTCATTTAAAAATCTCAAAAGGTGTAAGACTAATAACTTATATGATCTCTATTCATCTAAAATGATTGAGACCTCTATCTAAATCAAGGCTCCTAGTTCTTTTCTTTATGAATTTTCCACTTAAAAATTCTAACAATTTTTTTATACAATCCTCTTCTATATGCAAATTTTCACGTTTAACAAAGGGGTGCAAAAAAGTATGTTGGTCCCTCCTTATATATATATATATATATATATATATATATATACATTTTATCTTTGACAGTTCAATGTTCAAATCTAANCAAGGCTCCTAGTTCTTTTCTTTATGAATTTTCCACTTAAAAATTCTAACAATTTTTTTATACAATCCTCTTTTATCTCCTACGTACCACAAAAATCATCTCTCTAGACTAAAAATTGTCCTATTGACGAAAGGGCTGGATGCAAATTTTCACGTTTAACAAAGGGGTGCAAAAAAGTATGTTGGTCCCTCCTTATGAGACAAACTGGATACCAATATATTATATACATATCTATATTATATATTATATATTATATNTCAAATCTAATTTATAGCTCTAATCACAATTTATGTTTTAGCTGTTATAAATGATAAAACCTTAACCAACAGTGCTTTTACTTTAACCTGTTTATGCAAATGGAGCTTTTCCTTATTGTTGAAATTCTTTGAAAGAGAAGGGAAGCATTTGAATTCATTGCACCATATATCAGTTGATTATCCTAAAAAAATTTGCATATAAATATGGCATGTTAATGTGAAACATTAATTTATAATGTACGTATGATGAGGATTCGCTTATAATCAGCTTTATCAGATTTAGATTTTCTTTAGTTATAGAAATAATTGACATCATGAAAATTGGATTCAGTCGTAATTAGAGAAAAATTAAGTCAATATATCGAACTATAATTGAAAATAATTTATACAAGTCGATTTACATAAATATAATATATAAATAATTGTTAAAAAAACTTCTCAGAGCAAAATTAAAAAATTATTATTATTAGAATTTGATAAAAATTTCTCCGTTTATTTTTTTTCCATGCATTATATACACAAGAACAATAAAAATTTAAACAATAAATATTGTACGAGATGTACCCATGGAGCATCCTCATTCATTTTCCAAGTACAATATTGATCAAGAAGGAGCTTCATTTGTTGGGATAATTACTTCACAACTTATCAAGTCACGAAAGTAAGTCATCCACTAGCTCCTCCATTAACCAAGTTACCACACCCTTCGTCATATCTATGATCAGGATCTCCTTTTCCTTCTGGAAGCGTCTCCNATATATATATATGAAATACGTGTATTTATTTTTTTAAAATTAAAATAATGATATTTATAATTTGATATAAAAGATTTCGGTGATATAATTGTAAAACATAAAATAAATGATTGGAGTTAGATTTATAAATATATAAGAATTCGAAGGTATAATATAAAATGTTGATGTTAGGTGTAGAATTCAGAGCTCAACCTCAATCAAAAATCAAAATAATGAGAATAAGAAAGAAATTAAAAATGTAAAAACGCTTCAGAAAATTTAAACGGTCAACAACTATTTTCATTATTGTAAAGCATTTTTCCGAGTATAATATATTGAAATTTCAAAATTTCGCTGGCCAACTCATAAAGTAATGGATTTGTTTCAAAATTCACAACGAAAGTTTCGAAATTATCCAAAATTTCACGCTTAATAAATTTTCATAAAGTTAAAATATGCATTGAGCAGAAACTTTTGTTGGACCTTGGGTAATTATATCATTACAGATAAATAATTTTTTAGAGTTTTTAAATTTAAAGAGCGCACCTCTGAAACAGTAATATTACACAAAGAAGACACTATTATGATGCCGTTTTTGAGATTTGCTCATCTTTCTCCTCCGCTAAGTCCAGCGGTTTCTGTGAATATGCCACCTTCCCTATTGTATCTCTTCTCTTCTTCGCACTCGCCACAATCATGGGCCTCCGTCTCTTCTCAATGCCCCGTGTCTACCTCACTCAATGAAAAAATTGTGAGAACTTCACATGGATTCGAAGTGTAATAGTGGCGCTCTACTATTAAACCCTAAATGAAAATTAAGTCCGGAGACCGGATGTGAGCCCCATTGAGTCCCGATGTGGGCCCACTTGGCAAATGAAAAAAACTCCTCGGTAACCTCGATGGCTATTTGCTCCTCGGTAACCTCCATTGCTGCTCCTCTCAAAAACACTGTTGTAATAGTGTCTCTATGTGTAATATTACTGTTTCAGAGTGTAATATTATTGTTTCGAAACCACGAGCTGCATGTAAAAAGCCCTTGTTCTTAAATAATGTTTTAAATGAGCGCAACTCAGAATATGCTTATATGCTAAACTAATATTCATTTTGTAAATTATGTGCATATGTCATTTTTATTACCTATTAACAATCCATAATAATATTTAAAATATTAAAAAATAAATAATGTTTTAAACAGTATTTAGTGGAATTTACATATGTCACTGAATTCCAATGTAATATCGAACATTAAATCTATATTACTATTTTAACTTTTAAAAATGAAATATAACTTTGACATAACTGAGTGGCATATTTATAGATTTATCAATATATATAAAAGCATAAAATCCAATTTAACAGATTAAGAGTGATCCTAGATTCGCTAAATCACATCAACATTACATTTAGAAATAAGAATACTTCCTTTAAGTGGGGTTATTTGCAAATAAAACAATTAGGCGATAACCATGGTTCGGATAAGTTGGAAGCACGGGTCTATCAAGCAGAAGACGACAAAATAGAACGTGGGTTCGACAATAGGACGTCGAGTGGAGATTCTAGGGAAATACATGAACCAGAACCAATAAGCAGGGAATGAGAGAGAGAGAGAGAGAGAAGGGGCGTACTCTCGATGTTGATGATGCTCTGGTCGAAGGAAGATGAGTTGAGCGAAGGCTGCTCCACGACTGCGTCGTTTTCGTCCTCGTCTCGATACGGGAAATCCATAACGGACACGGGGCTGAACTGTTCCTTCTCTTCCTCGAATGGGCAGTCCATGTCTACTTTCCCACTAATTTCCTGCTCCTTTCATAGTTCATACCCAGTTAATAAAACTTCTTAGAAATTTTCTCTTTTGTTACTTAGATTTAATGATACAAACTCTAAAGTAAAGCATAAAATACGAAAATTTTTAATCAACATACTATGCAGCTTATTTAATCTCTAGCTGCTTCCAATGATTCAGACCTAGATATAAAATCGGCTCAAAGACTGAACCAGCCAGGTATTTGGCAAATGGCTCGACCTTTTATGTTTTTGCTTTAATTCAAATTTAATTCGTATTAAAATATAATATATTTTTTTAGACATTTTTGGTCTTCCTACAAAAAATCTCAGACCTACTTATATCATAGAATTAAGGTCTGCTTTAATTAATTAAACAATGAGAATTTGAATTTAAAGATAAATATCAGTGCTGTAAGCTTAGCCTGTCAGCGCAGTAAAAGCAAAGGAAAAGCAGCAGGCGTGGCCGAGTTTTTTGGCTTTGTAACTTGGCAGCAGAATTAACGCAGGGCCAGTGTTAATATATTATTCAAAAGCTAATCAGCTTTTAAGTGTTTCATGATTTAGTAAATACGTTAACGAAGGACCACGTCTAGTGTTAGGCTATTTGTGCACCCACCGACAGTGCCCGGTGGTCTCCAAACAATTAACTTCTAAAAGACAAAAATAGGGGTGCAAATTTTGTGAAGAGTTAGCCAGTAGTCTTCACACATTCTAAACATGAATTTATAAGACGATTTACATACATACCACTCTGTTCCAATGTATTACATATCCAACAACTAAACTTAAATTTTTACATACATGACACCTTACCTATCTGTGAAAAGGTGTAGCTAACTTTTTTTTAAGTGAAAATGTTGATATTTTAAATGTGATATCAACGATTTAAGTGGTATAAATAAAATAAGTAAAGTTTAGGATTAGATATGTTAATGCCCTAATTTTTAAATTAAATTCAATTTCAATAAATTATTTTTTAAAAAAAATTGGCATTTATATATATATACCACCTAATTCATATGTATTTAAATATCTAACATCTAAATTTTATCTTTTGCATTTGTACCTCTAAAANTATATATATATATATATATATATATATAATATTTATTTATTTATAAGATGACATACATAAAAAATCGAAGTTTAAATTTTACATACGCAAAAAAACATAAAGTAAAAGTTCTTTTACAAGAAGCTTGTTCTCTCTCCATGCACATCGTAAACAGTACCCTCAGAGGTACGATCCGCACCATTAGACCGATAAAGGAGGAAATTCAAATTTTTAGGCATGCATCATAAATAATTTAAAATTTATAAAGATCCGCAGTTTTAAATTTTTCATCATTAAATTTATATCTTAACTCACAATTCATTAAAAAATTTTAAATTCCGCCAAAAAAGAAAGAACTCGGTACTCTCCCTTTTTTTTTATGTACTTTATTAACGAAGTTGACTAAGGCTTGCATCTATGAGTTAACTCATTCGGTCCATCATGACTTCAGTCAAATTATACGAAATTATTTTGCATATATTACCGGATCAGCATTACGCTTGCACATTCTTATTTTTCAGTTCGTTTATTACATTCGTACCACCTAATTCATATTTATTTACATATCTAGCTACAAAACTTTACTTCTTTAGACTTATACCACCCAAAATTTTCACATCACATTAAAAATATCACTATTTTGTCTTCTAAAATTGAAATACATCTTTCAATGCATAATATAGTGTCAAATATGTAAGAATTGCCTGTATATAAAAATACATAAGACTTAAGTGGCATGTGTGTATATATATATAATTTGAACTATAAATACCTTAATGTTTGAATTTGTATTAATTTTTGTACAGTGAGATGATTCATGTAATTTCCAACAAATTTAACTTTTTTCTTAGAAGACAGCATCTTCAAAAAAAAAAAAAATGCTGCATTCTTTAAATATATATTTCCTTTCATTCACAACTATAATTTGTTATCCAATAAAAATAAGTACCCATTTCAATATTTTCAAACAAACTAAGAAAATATAAAATAGAAACTTATTTAATTAGTGAACCAACTCTCAATTGCAAGGGATTTCTTAATTGGAAAATTGCTACTGTAGAGCTATCAATTAACAAATGGATGACCAGCTAGGGCACCAGTAATTGCTCACCTAACGAACCAATTAGGAATTACTTGCATAAAATTTTATAATTCTTTAGAAAAAAAAAATTAAAATATTAACGATCACGGAATAATCATAAATAATGTTGGCGTGGCTCACCTCTGGTTCTTGGCTGCCCGTGGACGGCCGGAGAGATTTTTCGCCGCCGCCAGCGAAAATTCCCTTCTCTGTTCTCGGGCTTAAGGGCAGCGACTCCTTCCCGTCTACAAAGGAGTTGGAGCTCGCGGTGGAGGAGAGGATTTTATGTGAGCTACTATATCCACTAATACCCGGTGATAGGTTGAACAAAGACCCTCTCTCCACTGTCTCCTCGTCAAAAGATGTTAGCCGCACAACATCCTTCAACATGACCTTCAAATCCTTTTTCTCATTCCCGCTCCTTTTCCAGAAGCTTCGTATTCGTGCCTTCGAGAAATTTCTAGGGAGAAAACGAGGCGGGCCACCTCCACCAGTTGGGAATGCGGCGGTCTTGAAGTTCGTGGAGGATTGCAGAAGCTTGATGACAGCAGAGAGCCTTGTAAGCGCGCCCTTGGACCGGAGACGAATAAGCTTCCAACCGCCTTTGTCGGCGGCACCACCACTGAGCTCTGCTTCCAAGAGGCTGCGTACTCGGGTGCCAGCCGTATGCTGAATGGGAGTCCACCAGAATGCCTCCGAGTAAGAGTCGAGCTCAAGGTAGTCCTTGAGCATTAGTGGCTTTTGCGCCATTAGTTAAAAAAACAGCGAAACCGGCGAATTAGTGACAGAGAGAGAGAGAGAGAGAGAGAGAGAGAGAGAGAGAGAGAGAAACAAACAAAAGGAAGAGGGTGGATTTTAAAGACCAGCAGTGGAAGGTAGAAGACGGTAGAAGAAGGGAGGGAAGAGGCAGATTCGGAGTTGCAGACCTCAAGAACAAGAACCTGAGGAGTTTGGAGAGTTTAATATTGAGGAAGAATCCACGAGCAGAGCTGGAAGGGACGAAGGGGAGATAAATAATAAGCGGACGTCGAAGCAGCAGAAATGGCTTCCCTTCCGGCATCGACCTGACCTGAGGCTTTAATACCACAGCGGCTGCAATAGTGCCAAGAAATCGCCCCCACTACCACTCGCTACAACCATGAAAATTGTACCCATCGTACATAATTAGAATTTATTAAAATTAAAATATTAACAATAAGAATAAAACCAGAATTTAATAAGAATTGACAATTGTAAGAAATGGATTTTTTTAGCATAAATAGTACCAACCATAAATTTTTTTACATTAAATGCATGCATCACATTAATTATAGCTTGATTCCCGCAGTAATTAATTATAACCATCTGTTATGCTTATTATTGTGTTTGTTAGGCTAACAGTTCAATATAAATCCGCATCAACTTTCTGTTCTAATTGTAAGTTAGAACTTATCTTTCTCTCTCTAAATTATTTAGAACTTTACTTTTAGTATAGCCACATTCTAATCGCACGACTTTTTCCAGAGGCAATAAAGGCAATCTGAATCGACTTTAAATTATATTCATTTATACATACAGCACAATTCTTATGTATTCACAAATCCAAAACCTAAATATTTATATTTACATATATGCTTTGTAAATCTGTAACACATCAAAAAAATTATCAACACAACCTTTTCAAAAGTTAAATGCACCCTTTCAAGCATAGATTTATGACACCAAAGTATTATAATTATATAGATTAAACTTTAGGTGTTATTTATGTTAATAGATAAGAATTGGGTGGTATGCATGTAAATTTTCCTATAGGTATGGCATTAAGGTGAGAGAAAAGAAGTATTGTTGAATCCAGACANGGGGGGGGGAGGGAGGGGGAGAGAGAGATGTTAACATTAATCAGTGTTATCGATTAGTCATTTCTCATAAAATGATTCTCCTATTTATTGATGATGGTTACAATATGTGATGTTACGTATTTGTCCCAGCTTTAGAAGGAGTGTCATAGGTTGTTTTAGGTATTTTACATATATGAGTTTGTTGTTCAGCTACCTTCTTACTC
Source organism: Phalaenopsis hybrid cultivar (assembly GCA_002079205.1). Lineage (NCBI taxonomy): Eukaryota > Viridiplantae > Streptophyta > Magnoliopsida > Asparagales > Orchidaceae > Phalaenopsis > Phalaenopsis hybrid cultivar. The sequence goes on along the minus strand of JXCR01144715.1, from coordinate 480,058 downwards.
GATCGCATGAGCTTAATAGGCTTCGGTTTGGCAAGGCTTGCTTGTTCTACTATGCTGAGTTGGTGTAGTCGGTAAATGACTTTCCTAAAATATGTTGAATTTATCTACACATTTTAAGCATATTTTTAAAGATATTGTGCTTTAATGAAACGTAATGTTGATGTTTTTGGGTGTAGGGATACTAAAAGAAGCAAATGAAACAAAAATCAAGCAAATTCGAGTCATTTGAAGCAAGAAGGTCATTGTTGATATGTCGCATGGGTGCCAGATTTGGCGCCTAAGCGCCAAACAACAGAGAGTCTGGCTTGAAGCAACCTTTGGAGATTTTTAAAGCTCCATTTATAAAACTTCTGGAAATTTGAGAGGGGGTTTGGAAAAGAGGCTCTGGGCAAGAGTTTCGGGAGGCAATAAACTGAAGAAAATGTGTCTTTCAGAGTGAAGTGGTTTCTTCCTAGAGAAAAAAAAGCCTTGTAGATTTCTTGGACTTGTAGCAGAAGTGGAGAAGTGAGAGATATCTTCTTCACTACAAATCTAAGTAAGATATGAATGAAATTGTAAGGAGAGGAAGTGATTCAAAGGAACTAGAAGGATTTCTTGTGAAGTAGTCAAAGATAAGTCGTGTATTTTGTTTTCTTACTTAGTTGTGTCTTGTGAACATCTATTTATCTATAAATCCATGTGTCTTTGTTTTTTCCTCATGAGATTTTAGTAGTTTCCTTTGTCTTTCTCCCCGAAATGAGGAATAACTATGTGTAGTAATGTTGCTTCGTATATAGTGCTTTTAAATTTTATGAGTTGTGATGATTTAAACTCTATACTTAATTTACTTGTCAATCCAACAATTGTTTTGTTATAATCTATTGTAAAAACATAGTGACCCATTGTTATGGGCTATGTTCCAACATAGAAATAATCACATTTAGTCTCATGGATGAGAATGTAGTCCATGGGGTTAAGCGCAAATAAATAGAGAAGTATGTTCTGATGGTTGTAGAATTGGAGATTTTAGGGTGACAAACTAAAATCCTCAATTTGATTCAGATGTTTAGAAACTAAAGCTAGTTGTTAGCTGATCCCGAAACTTTTATGACAGTACTACGAATTATGTGTGATTATATTCTCAATTCTTCCTATTTATATTTCTTTCTTTACAACAACACCAAGAACCTAAATTCGAAGAAAATAAGAGTGCAATCAATATATTTAAATATTGAGATACTATGCAAGTATACATATCGTTATCAAGTAATATATGAATTTTCAATTGAGCCCCGAATATCAAACCCACAGATAGAAATTTTATCTATTAATAAAAAATTAGATAACAAACTCTACTTTGAAAATATTCTTACTCAAAATGTAGATGTTATCATAGGAATGAAAGTTTAATTCTTTTTGGTAATTTTTATAATTGAAATAAAATAGAAAACTAACTAAATTCAGCTAGATATTTGTAAGATGAAGGCCATATAAATAAAATAACTTTTTCCTTATCTTGAATAGGTAACAAGCATAAGAATTATGTTATGGAAGTATTCAAATTGTATTGTGTCAAAAAGGAACAATATTACTTCTTACCCTTACTAGAGATACTATAAAGAACATTGGTTAATTTATAGTTTAAATAGCCTTGAAGACGGGCTAGGTAGGGAAGATACTAGCTCTCACTCTAGAGTTTATCTCCCTCCGCATGGGGGCTAACATGTCGTATCAAAACCTAAAATAATAAACCAAATTCACGGGTTTAGCTTGTCACTCTAATCTTCTCTAACTCCACAGCCTTCAAAGTTTATTTCTCTATTTATTTGCTCTCAACTATATGAATTACATTCTCATTCATACAATCACATGTGAATCTTATCATTAGTTGATTGAGATAATACCATGTCAGATATTACATGTTCTCACAATAAAATTAACATCTTAATTAGCCAAATCAATAAGTAAATGAAGTCCAAGGTTTGAAATCATCACAACTTATTCCAGCATTAAGGACTAATACTTCGCACAACTTCCTTCCAACACTTAATCACTTTTCATTTTATGGAAAAAGATAAAGAAAACTACTCAGAATTCGTATAGAAAACACAAAAATACTTAGTTTAAAAGTAGAAATTATGTAAACAAACAAGAATTCTAAATTAAAACCAAATGTAATCATAAAGATAAAAACTTATCTCAAATTCTCTCCACAAAATCTTGAAGTTCCTTTGAATATCTTCTCTTCCTTTTTCTTACAATACTCTCTACTAACATAATACAACTCATCTCTTTCTTCTCTCTAAAAGTATCTTAATTAATCTATGAGAGAGAGGTGTCGGCGGCTAATTGAGTCTTTCGAGGGGGGGCTTTTCATTCAATCAAAGTCCTTCTTTTATAATTTTTCAAACCATGCTTTGGTGTCTCTTCAAAATATGTCCACATTCAACGAATCTTCCTAGAGTTACCTCCTTTCAATAGCATTTGAATGTAATTTCGTGTTCATTAACCATAAATCACGTTTTCACCAAGAGTTGTTTCATACACCCCTTCAAAAATTTGTTCAAATTCATTGAATCATCAAGTACCTACCTCTGGCACGTAAGTGCGAGGTACTTGGCGCTTAGGTGTGTTATTCTTGGTTATCCTGGCGCGTAAGCCACAGTTTTGAGCGCTTAGGCGCCAATTTTCATTTGCACACCTTCTTCATTTTTGCTCCAAATTTGATCGTTTTTCACTATGTAGGTTATCAAATTAGAAATTTTTGGTCGCTAGAATGGATATCCCAATGCCTGTCTTAATTTAATTTAATATATATATATATATATATATATA
>JXCR01144715.1:432081-465401 GCA_002079205.1 Phalaenopsis hybrid cultivar | reverse complement strand
TTGATAAATGAGAGGATTGGAGGTTTAGAACGCCGACATGATTATGATAGTGAGTACCTGCAGAGGCATTCTGATTTTGAGATAGCCTATTATGATGCTCAGCCCCGACACTACAGAGGAGAGCCTGATGTTACATTTCTTGAAAACCCCCGATATACTCAGTATCAACCCGATCCAACTGCTGATCAAGGCGACGATGAAATAGTTTGGGATTTTGATATTTAGAATGAGATTGATGTACTTATGTTTGTATTTTTTGTTTATTTTTATGTTATGTAATCTTTTTATGAGAAAAATGAATGAGTATGTAATTGGACTTTCATTTAGTGTACTTTGTGGATTGTAATGTGATGTGATGTTTATTTTCATTTTAGTATTTTTTTCTTTTATTTAGTATTGTGGTTGTGTTAGGAAATGTTGTGTTTGTTTTAGTTTCATACTTGTTTCAAAATTTCATTTCCTAGAAATTCCTCTAATGATTTATATGTGTAGAAAGCTCCTAATATTTCAAACCAGGTGAAGTAAAAATTGGGGAAGGCCTGCAGAAATTTCAGAATGATAAAGGTGCCTACAATATTGAGGTATAATTTATATTTATATTATTTTCTTTCCACCTTTCTTTCGTATTTAAAAAATTAAGTTTGGGGGNGATGTTTATGTATTTGGACTTTCATTTTTATTATTATGTTGTACTTGGATAATTTTTAATTTTTGTTATAAAAGTTAGTATTATAGTTGAATTTGCATGTGTAATTTAATAGATGTTGAGTAGAATTTTGGATTGTAATGTGATTTTTGTTTTGTGTTTTAGTTTCAATGTTGAGTAGTATTTTGTAATGTAATGTGATTTTTATTTCGCATTTTAATTGTAATTGTTTTGTGATAGATGTTGAGTAGTATTTTGGAATGTAATGTGATTTTTATTTTGCATTTTAATTGTAATTGTTTTATTTAGTATTGTAGTTAGGAAATGTTGTGCTTATTTAATGTTTTAGTTTTATACTTATTTCAAAATTTCATTACCTTAGGAAATGTTGTGCTTATTTAATGTTTCAGTTTTATACTTATTTCAAAATTTCATTACCCAAAAATTCCTCTAATGATTTATATGTGTAGAAAGATTCTAATATTACAATCCAGGTGAAGTAAAAATTTGAGATGGCCTGCAAAAATTTTAGAATGATGAAAATGCCTACAATATTGAGGTATGATTTATATTAATAGTTTTTTGTTCCACCAGTATAATTTCATATTTAAAAATTTAAGTTTGGGGGAGAGATTTATATTTAGATTTTTTCTTTCCACCTGTATCATTCCATATTGAAAAATTTAAGTTTGGGGGAGGAAGAAAAAGATTAACTATTAGATGTCTCTATTTCAATATTTTTAAAAATTATTTATATGATTTCATGTAGTGAATTTAATTCAAGTAACTATATTTTTTCAACTATTTAAATATTATGGTAGATTTAAAGAAATATTTTTGTAATGAAAATTAATTTTTACAACTTAAGATATTAGTATAAGAGAATATGATTATAGTTAACTATTTAAAGTAAAGGAAACTATACTTTGAAGTATTAAGAATCTAGAAATTCATTTGAGAAGAATAGATTGGGGCTTAATGATGTAGAAACTATGAAATATTTATAAGCTAAAGAAATGCTTTGAGTTTCAAATTTAGGGAAAGAAAAGTGAAGTTCAAAATCATTAAAGGCTATCCAGATATAGTAATCCTCACTTGAAAAAGGAAAAAGAAAGGATTGAAAACAATCCCTGAAAAGAAAAGCAAAAAAATATATAGGATTGAAAGCAATCCAAATGAAAAAGAAAAGAGAAAAGAAAGAAAAAAATTATGGAAGTGAAAAGAAGCTTGAGGATATGCCTAATAAAAAATTAGCTTCACTGGACCTACCTAAAGGGAAAACTTAAATATATTTCTTAACTTATATTTATGGAATTAGATCTTTTATTAGTAGAGTTCTCATGAAGTTCTTATCTCTTTGAATATTCTAAGTGACTTGATATTACAACATATAGTCATTCTTGAAATGAATAGAAAACTAGAACTCTTAAACTTGATGACTAAATAACAACATATAGTCATTCTTGAAATGAATAGAAGACTAGAACTCTTAAACTTGATGACTAGATTATCTTGTGGCTACAGAGTTAATTCAAGTACTTGAATTTTTTCTGAAAATCTCATTATGATATTTATTTAAGTCAAACTTATAGTATTTCTGAATTAAAATTTTACTGCAGTAGATCATAACTTTTATATAGTACTAAAATTACTTGAGGACAAGTAATAGTTAAATTTGGGGGATTTTGACCAAATANTCAAATCTAATTTATAGCTCTAATCACAATTTATGTTTTAGCTGTTATAAATGATAAAACCTTAACCAACAGGGCTTTTACTTTAACCTGTTTATGCAATTGGAGCTTTTCCTTATGGTTGAAATTCTTTGAAAGAGAAGGGAAGCATTTGAATTCATTGCACCATATATCAGTTGATTATCCTAAAAAATTTTGAAGCATAACACATATAAATATGGCATGTTAATGTTAAACATTAATTTATAATGTACGTATGATGAGGATTTGCTTATAATTAGCCTTATCAGATTTAGATTTTCTTTAGTTATAGAAATAATTGACATCATGAAAATTGGATTCAGTCTAATTAGAGAAAAATTAAGTCAATAAATCGAACTATAATTGAAAATAATTTATATTAGTCGATTTACATTATATAATAGTTAAAAAAAATTTCTTTCAGAGTAAAATTAAAAAATTATTATTATTAAAATTTGATAAAAATTTCTCCATTTATTTTTTTCCATGCATTATAAACACAAGAAAAATAAAAATTTAAACAATAAATATAGTACCNAAACCTTAACCAACAGGGCTTTTACTTTAACCTGTTTATGCAATTGGAGCTTTTCCTTATGGTTGAAATTCTATGAAAGAGAAGGGAAGCATTTGAATTCATTGCACCATATGTCAGTTGATTATCATAAAAAATTTTGAAGCATAACACATATAAATATGGCATGTTAATGTTAAAAATTAATTTATAATGTACGTATGATGAGGATTTTCTTATAATTAGCTTTTCAGATTTAGGTTTTCTTTAGTTATAGAAATAATTGACATCATGAAAATTGGATTCAGTCGTAACTAGAGAAAAATTAAGTCATTATATCAAACTATAATTGAAAATAATTTATACTAGTCGATTTACATTATATAATAGTTAAAAAAACTTTTTTCAGAGTAAAATTAAAAAATTATTATTATTAAATTTTGATAAAAGTTTCTCCATTTATTTTTTTCCATGCATTATAAACACAGGAAAAATAAAAATTTAAACAATAAATATAGTACGNTTGAAATTCTTTGAAAGAGAAGGGAAGCATTTGAATTCATTGCACCATATATCAGTTGATTATCCTAAAAAAATTTGCATATAAATATGGCATGTTAATGTGAAACATTAATTTATAATGTACGTATGATGAGGATTCGCTTATAATCAGCTTTATCAGATTTAGATTTTCTTTAGTTATAGAAATAATTGACATCATGAAAATTGGATTCAGTCGTAATTAGAGAAAAATTAAGTCAATATATCGAACTATAATTGAAAATAATTTATACAAGTCGATTTACATAAATATAATATATAAATAATTGTTAAAAAAACTTCTCAGAGCAAAATTAAAAAATTATTATTATTAGAATTTGATAAAAATTTCTCCGTTTATTTTTTTTCCATGCATTATATACACAAGAACAATAAAAATTTAAACAATAAATATTGTACGAGATGTACCCATGGAGCATCCTCATTCATTTTCCAAGTACAATATTGATCAAGAAGGAGCTTCATTTGTTGGGATAATTACTTCACAACTTATCAAGTCACGAAAGTAAGTCATCCACTAGCTCCTCCATTAACCAAGTTACCACACCCTTCGTCATATCTATGATCAGGATCTCCTTTTCCTTCTGGAAGCGTCTCCATTCTCCACCGCTCCTTTCCATCTCCCTAACCACCGTCTCGCCTTTGTACTCCGCCAAGATTTCCCCNGTAGGTGTTGAATTATTGTGTGGTAGGTGTGGAATTGTTTGTAACCATTGGATTGTAATTGTGGTGACACAACCCTAGCCATTAATTTAGAAGGTGCCACCAGTATAAATAGGGGTGAAGTCTTTGAGTTTGTATCAAGCCAAGTAAAGGTGTTAAATAAGAGTGAAGCTTCTTCCATAAGTTGTTTGTTTTTAGCCTTTGTCATTTCCTAAAAGCTTCCCCATTCCAACATTCTCTGCATATCATTTTGCCTTTTGAACAAATCTTCTAAACATTCAACATCAATGACATGTACACTACTGCATAGCTTGTTCTGGTTAGTCGACACTAGATTTAAGAAAATAATAAAAATACCTAAGTGTGGTGAGCTTTTAAACTTTAAAGTTTAAATTACAAGAAAATGTTTGCATTAGTCTTAAGAAACTGTGCATATCATTCATACTTTGATAGCCAAATTTTTATAATCAAATTATAAGACCTAGTTTTTTAATCGCAACGTACATCCATTAATACTAGCCATGTATGATTTTAATGTGATTCAGTGGTTTATATGACAATTTTTGCCACGTTTGGTTATAAATCTAATTTATTTTCTATAACTGTTTCTATTTTCTGTTCCTTTAGTATTTGGTTTAAAAGTTTCACTTTTTATTTGGCTANATATATATATATATATATATATATTAAACGCCTTTCCGAACCAGGCGACGAGATTCTGATCCCGGTGACTGACAGCTTCCAATGGGCAACCCATCCAATCAAAAATATTGCCAAACATCCCATTGGTACATGACTCAAATAGGGTGACTGACATGAGAGTGCTTAAAAAGAGAGAAATGCTTCAAAAGAACTTCTAGGCATTTGCTTGGAAAGGATTGTAAGATAATTTGTGTGTTTAATTTCTTTCATTTTATAAACTTGTTTTTATATATGAAATTAATGTTTTGTTGTATCCTTCTCATGAATTCTGAGTAGTCTTTTTTATCCTTCTCCCTACTTTGAGATATGGCTATGTGAAGAATTTATTTTATTTTCTAAAATTTTAAATTTCAATAATTTGTAATGATTTGAATTCTAATCTTTATTTACTTTTTGATCTGGCCAATTGAAATGTTAAAATGTGCTGAGAAACATATGTTCCAAAAGTCCTATGATTTCTATAACATGGGGAGAATCACATTTGATTTCATGGGAGAGTATTTCATCCATGGGGTTGAGTGCAAATAAATAAGGAAATATACTTTGTTGGATGTGAAATTGGAGATTTTAAGGTGACAGATTAAAATCACCAATTTGGTACAGTTCATTGGAAACTGATGGGAGATTGTTAGCCCTCAGGTGAGGAAGTAGTGGGAGCTCTAGAGTGGCAGCCGGTATCCTCCCAGCCTAACCATGAAATTAAGGATCAAACTCTAGATTAGTCAATGTTCTTTATGCACTACGAAGATGGTAAGGAATAGGATTGCTCCTATTTAGCACAAAACAATTTTTCTATAATTTTTTTCAAATGATTTTAATTTATTCTCAATCCATATAAACATTGTAAAGGGGAATGATGCTTTCTTAAATTTGAACTTTCTGTCACAAAAACTTAGTTTAATTTTCGTAAATTTACTTTTGAAAGTCTAGGATTTAGTTTAGTTGAGCGATACATATACTTGAACTTTGTTTTTCAACTGCATATTAATTAGCATTCACTCTGTTACTTAATATTCAAATTTCACACTTTACTTTTTGTAGTTTTAAAATTGTACTTTACATTATAATCTTAAGAATTTACTTATAGGTATTTCTAACTTCTCTATGGGATCGATATCTAAGACTCTATCAGAGCCCTTTTTTACTTGAGCGATACATATACTTGCATTAATTTTTAAAGGCGATTTGACAGCTTAAAGATTTTTAAAAGATAAAATTATTTTAACTGAAGTTATTTTGTTGGGATTAATTTGCATATTCGCTATTGTATCTGTCGTGGGTATTTTGTAATATTAAAAAATATTTTCAAAATTAACACTAAATTCACCCGCATCACCTACCTATATTGGACTTAAACCATCTTAAACTTTAGGTTCTACCTACATTAAACTTAAATCATCTCTTTATCTTAGGTTCTATCTAAATTTAATCTAAAAGACATAAATCCTTAGGTTTTACCAACATTAAGCCCATACATTATGTCCAATATATTGGACCTTAATCAAACGTCTTTAGGTCTAATCGACATCGGCCCTAAAATAAATGACGTCTAAAAATCCAACTTACCGACATAAACATAAATGACATAAATCTACTTTAAAAGACATTAAAACCTAAACTTGAACCTAAAATGCAACTAGGTTTGAGAAGATATTTTGTATGAGGTAAACCATGATTGCAAATAAAATATCTTCAAGCTACTTGTGGCTAATCAAACCACAAACATATTGACTCAGAATGACAGAACCGTGGGATCTTGATAAAGTCATCCCAAATAAAAATAAACGACAAAATGACAAAATTCAATCGATTAATAAATCATAAACAACCTAAAATTTTCTAACCCCTAAAATCCGAAAAATACATTAAAACTTAAATACAACCCTAATGAAAAAAGATCACCAAACGCAACTTGAAGAGCTGTGTTCAGATCTACAAAGATTTCTTGGATGACACAATATGTGGTTGTTGACAAGAATCTTCCGGTTCTGGTTTAAACACCTTTTGGACTAAGTAGATTTGAACACTATACGGCCTCAGGATGAAGGGGTCATAGACATCTTGACCGGGTCTTTTAAAAATTATTCAACCAACTAATATGACAAATTTAAACATGATTTCATGCTAATCGTGTTTTTTTTGCAGGTTTACTGGAGACAAAACAAAATGCACTTTAGATTTTCTTTGCATGGTATATGGTGTGCTAACTCTGTTTTGCAGGACAACATTCTGAAGCAGGAAAAGGTAAACCTCAAGACAAACAACAAAAACAAAACTGACAAAAAAATAACAACATAACGACATGGATGACATAGAATAAAAAAAATAAAACAATGATAACAAAACAACAAAACCTCTAAACAAAATGACAACAAAAAAACATAAAACAAAACTAAAACAAAACAACATGAACAAGCAAAACAAAACAAAACTTTTAGGGTAGAATCAGATTCTAAGAAACCAATTACCCCAGGAATAAACATTTGATGTTTCTTTCCATGAAATTGATATTTCTTAGAAGAACGAGTGTTAACGTTAATCAGGAGTTTTCTTAAACAGTTTTAACTGTATAAGATGTAATAAACTATAGGAGCTTGCTCCTATAAGAGAATGAAGAACTTAGAACAAGTGATATACCTAAATCTCTGGTTACCAAGTTCTTCATGTGGGTTTCCTTATACGAGAAATCATTTTCTCTACAATGTCTACCATAATGAAAATCATTCTGACATTTCTTTTTCCCATTTTTTCTATTTTTAGCACTTTTCTTTCCTCTCCCAGTTTCTTAACATCTAGGAATCTTTTACATGATTCAAAAGAATAAGTTACTTGGAGATTAGAGCAATAAAATAGATAACCAAAGTGGCGAATCTTTTCAAAACAACAACACCAAACCAATGACATGACAACGACCCATGGCGCTCCAGCGACCGATAAACAAATAATCCTCCGTGGATCTATAAATATCTTTTAGTCAACATAACTTATTATTACTTGCAAGAATATTTCAATCATATTGTGCTGACTAAGTTGATTAGGGACCACTGACAACCCGAAATAATAGAACCGAAGGATCTTGACAGGGTTTTGTCAACATTTTCTCCGCTTTATAATCTACCTTTTATATATCACGAGGCTTTAACCTCAGCTTTAGGTTCAGGATGGATGAGGTCATTTGGTTGTCTTCTGCTTCGTGCTTGGTGCCTATTTGCATGTTAGACACTAGTTTATGACAAATAAATTATATTTATTTTCTTTGTGAAGTGTGCCTTCTTGGCATGTTAAAATAGGATATTTTAGTTCTTTTTTTTACATATTTTTAGGTTGTCATTGTAAGATTAGGATGTACTAACTTCATTTTGTAAGGCTATTGCAATAAACCTAGGTGCCATTGTTAATGTAAGTTTTCTTTTCTTGCAGTTTCCAATTAATTTCTAGATTTAGGGTGACCATAACAGTCGGTCAACTATTTAATTCTGAACCATATGAGAGAAAATGAACATAAAGTGACAGATGAATCTCAACTAAACCAACAGTAATGATAATATAACATCTTTGACCAATGAGTCTAGTGTAGGTTTAGGATTGGAGCCCATTTTATAATCTTTATTATTTTGTTTTTAGTACTTAATGGTACTAAGCAAAATTTTAGATCAATTTTTTGTTTCTCGTTTTTCTCGGATTATCGTTAAACTCATTAAGAACAAAATTTTTTGCTCCAAAATAAACAAATTCAACATAAATTTAAAAAAAATTTAAAAAATTCATAACCAAAAGTAATATAGAGAAACATTACATTCATACCTTAAAAATATCAAGCATTCTAAAATAATGAATTTGACGTTAAATAAATATCAATATAAATAACTTTGTGATTTTGGAAGTCATGAAAAGATCATCTTAGGCATATGAAATTTATATTGTATCCATTCATTGTATTCAGGTCCTTACTCATTGCATGGAAATGGGTGATTTGTTTTTTGAGGATCACCCCTTTATATAATAGTCTTTTTCTGCATATCATTTTGCCTCTTGAACAAATCTTATAATCATTCATCATCAATGACATGTACACCACTGCACAGCTTGCTCTGGTTAGTCGACACTAGATTTAAGAAAATAATAAAAATACCTAAATGTGGTGAGCTTTTAAACTTTAAAGTTTAAATTACAAGAAAATGTTTTCATTATTCTTAAGAAACTATGCATATCATTCATACTTTGACCGCCTAATTTTTATAATCAAATTATAAGACCTACTTTTTTTATCGCATCGTACATCAATTAATACTAGCCATGCATGATTTTAATGTGATTGAGTGGTTTATATGACAATCCTTTCCACGTTTGGTTATAAATCTAATTTATTTTCTTTAACTGTTTCTATTTTCTGTTCCTTTAGTATTTGGTTTAANGACATATATGTATATATATATATATATATATATATATACATACAGACATATATATACATACATACATGTATATACATACATACATACATATATATACATACATACATACACATTTTATATAAAAGATTTCGCTGGTATAATTGTAACACAAAATAAATGTTTGGAGTTAGATTTGTAAATATATAAGAATTCGAAGGTATAATATAAAATGTTGAAGTTAAGAGCTCAACCTCAATCAAAAATCAAAATAATGAGAATAAGAAAAAAATTAAAAAATGCAAAAACGCTTCAGAAAATTCAAACAGACAAAAACTATCNCAAAATAAATGTTTGGAGTTAGATTTGTAAATATATAAGAATTCGAAGGTATAATATAAAATGTTGAAGTTAGGTGTAGAATTCAGAGCTCAACCTCAATCAAAAATCGAAATAATGAGAATAAGAGAAAAATTAAAAAATGCAAAAACGCTTCAGAAAATTCAAACGGACAAAAACTATCTTCATTATTGTAAAGAATTTTTCCGAGTATAATATATTGAAATTTCAAAATTTCGCTGGCCAACTCATTAAGTAATGGATTTGTTTCAAAATTCAAAACGAAAATTTCGAAATTATCCAAAATTTCACGCTTAATAAATTTTCATAAATTTAAAATGTGCATTGAACAGAAACTTTTGTTGGACCTTTAGTAATTATATCATTACAGATAAATAATTTTTTAAAGAGTTTTTGAATTTAAAGAGCACCTCCGAAACAGTAATATTACACAAAGAAGACACCATTATGATGCCGTTTTTGAGATTTGGTCATCCTTCTCCTCCGCTAAGTCCAGCGGTTTCTGTGTATATGCTACCTTCCCTATTGTCTCTCTTCTCTTCTTCGCCCTCGCCACCAATGCCCCGTGTCTAACCCTCTCAATGAAAAAATAGTGAGAACTTCACATGGATTCCAAGTCGAATAGTGGCGCCACTTGTCAAGTGGCCGCACAAATTTTAATATTTAACGATCTCATTTGATTGGTGGCGCTCTACTCTTAAATCGAAAATTCAGTCCGGAGTCCGGATGTGAGCCCCCTTGAGTCCCGATGTGGGCCCACTTGATGAGTGGCGCTAATCTTTGCTCCTCGGTAACCTCGACGGCTATTTGCTCCTCGGTAACCTCCATTGCTACTCCTCTCAAAAACACTGTTGTAATAGTGTCTCTATGTGTAACATTACTGTTTCAGAGTGTAATATTATTGTTTCGAAACCAAGAGCTGCATGTAAAAAGCCCTTGTTTTTAAATAATGTTTTAAATGAGCGCAACTCAAAATATGGTTATATGCTAAACTAATATTCATTTTGTAAATTATGTGCATATGTCATTTTTATTACCTATTAACAATCCATAGTAATATTTAAAATATTAAAACATAGATAATGTTTTAAACAGTATTTAGTGGAATTTACATATATCACTGAATTCCAATGTAATATCGAACATTAAATTCATATTACTATTTTAACTTTTTAAAAATGAAATATATCTTTGACATAACAGAGTGGCATATATATATAGATTTATCAAAATATATAAAAGCACAAAATCCAATTTAACAGATTAAGTGACCCTAGATTTGCTAAATCACATCAACATTACATTTAAAATAAGAATACTACCTTTAAGTGGGCTTATTTGCAAATAAAACAATTAGGCGATAACCATGGTTCGGATAAGTCAGAAGCACGGGTCCTTCAAGCAGAAGACGACAAAATAGAACGTGGGGTTCGACAATAGGACGTCGAGTGGAGATTCTAGGGAAATACATGAACCATAACCAATAAAGCAGGGAATGAGAGAGAGAGAGAGAGAGAGAGAGAGAGAGAGAGAGGCGTACTCTCGATGTTGATGATGCTCTGGTCGAAAGAAGATGAGTTGAGCGAAGGCTGCTCCACCACAGCGTCGTCNGATGTTGATGATGCTCTGGTCGAAAGAAGATGAGTTGAGCGAAGGCTGCTCCACCACAGCGTCGTCTTCGTCGTCGTCTCGATACGGGAAATCCATAACGGACACGGGACTGAACTGTTCCTTCTCTTCCTCGAATGGACAGTCCATGTCAACTTTCCCACTAATTTCCTGCTCCTTTCATAGTTCATACCCAGTTAGTAAAACTTCTTAGAAATTTTCTCTTTTGTTACTTAGATTTAATGATACAAAACTCTAAAATAAAGCATAAAATACGAAAATTTTTAATCAACATACCATGCAGCTTATTTAATCTCTAGCTGCTTCCAATGATTCAGACCAAGATATAAAATCGGCTAAAAGACTGAACCAGCCTGGTATTTAGCAAATGGCTAGACCTTTTATTTTTTTGCTTTAATTCAAATTTAAATCGTATTAAAAATTAATATATTTTTTTAGACATTTTTGGTCATCCTACAAAAAAACTCAGACCTATTTATATCATAGAATTAAGGTCTCCTTTAATANATAAAATACGAAAATTTTTAATCAACATACTATGCAGCTTATTTAATCTCTAGCTGCTTCCAATGATTCAGAACTAGTTATAAAATCGGCTCAAGGACTGAACCAGCCTGGTATTTGGCAAATGGCTAAACCTTTTATTTTTTTGCTTTAATTCAAATTTAACTCGTATTAAAAATTAATATATTTTTTTAGACATTTTTGGTCTGCCTGCAAAAAATCTCAGACCTATTTATATCATAGAATTAAGGTCTCCTTTAATAAATTGAACAATGAGAATTTGAATTTAAAGATGAATATCAGTGCTGTAAGCTTAGCCTGTCAGCGCAGTAAAAGCAAAGGAAAAGCAGCAGGCGTGGCCGAGTTTTTTGGCTTTCTAACTTGGCATTAGAAATAACGCAGTGCCAGTGTTAATATATTATTCAAAAGCTAATCAGCTTTTAAGTGTTTCATGATTTAGTAAATACGTTAACGAAGGACCACGTCTAGTGTTAGGCTATTTGTGCACCCACCGACAGTGCCCGGTGGTCTCCAAACAATTAACTTCTAAAAGACAAAATAGGGGTGCAAATTTTGTGAAGAGTTAGCCAGTAATCTTCACACATTCTAAACATGAATTTATAGGACGATTTACATACATGCCACTCTGTTCCAATGTATTACATCTCCAACACCTAAACTTAAATTTTTACATACATGACACCTTACCTATCTATGAAAAGGTGTAGCTAACTTTTCTTTTAAGTGAAAATGTTGATATTTTTAATGTGCTATCAACGATTTAAGTGGTATAAACATAAAAAGTAAAGTTTAGGATTAGATATGTTAATGCCCTAACTTTTAAATTAAATTCAATTTCAATAAATTATTTTAAAAAGAAAATTGGCATTTATATATATACCTAATTCATATGTATTTAAATATCTAACATCTAAATTTTATTTTTTGCATTTATACCTCTAAAATAACTATTCGGACATTTAAAAAGTAAAACACATTTTCATATATATATATATATATATTTATAAGATGACATACATAAAAAATCGAAGTTTAAACTTTACATNATTTATACCTCTAAAATAACTATTCGGACATTTAAAAAGTAAAACACATTTTCATATATATATATATATATAAAAGATGACATACATAAAAAATCGAAGTTTAAATTTTACACACTTAAGTACATAAACAAAAAAACATAAAGTAAAAGTTCGTTTACAAGAACCTTGTTCTCTCTCCATGCACATCATAAACAGTACCCTCAGAAGTACGATCCGCACCATTAGACCGATGAAGGTGGAAATTCAAATATTTAGGCATGCATCATAAATAATTTAAAATTCATAAATAATTTTTAGGCATGCATCAGTTTTAAAATTTTCGGCATTAAAATTATATCTTAAACTCACAATTCATTAAAAAATTTCAAATTCCGCCAAAAAGAAAGAACTCTGTACTTTCCCGTTTTTTTTTTATGTACTTTATTAACAAAGTTGACTAAGGCTTGCATCTATGAGTTATGCTCATTCGGTCCATCATGACTTCAGACAAATTATACGAAATTATTTTGCATATATTAACTGATAAGCATTACGCTTGCACATTCTTTNCTAAGGCTTGCATCTATGAGTTATGCTCATTCGGTCCATCATGACTTCAGACAAATTATACGAAATTATTTTTGCATATATTAACTGATCAGCATTACGCTTGCACATTCTTATTTTTCAGTTCGTTTATTACATTCGTACTACTCAAAATTTTAACATCACATTAAAAATATCACTATTTTATCTTTTAAAAGTGAAATACATCTTTCAATGCATAATATAGTGTCAAATATGTAAGAATTGCCTATATATAAAAATACATGATCTAAGTGGCATGTGTGTAAATATATATAATTTGAACTATAAATACCTTAATGTTTGAATTTGTATTAATTTTTGTACAACAATAAGATGATTCATGTAATTTCCAACAAATTTAACTTTTTTCTTAGAAGACAGCATCTTTATAAAAAAAATGAATGCTGCATTCTTTAAATATATATTTCCTTTCATTCACAACTATAATTTGTGATCCAAATAAAATAAGTACCCATTTCAATATTTTCAAACAAAATAAGAAAATATAAAATAGAAACTTATATAATTAGTGAACCAACTCTCAATTGCAAGAGATTTCTTAATCGGAAAATTGTNTACATTCGTACCACCTAATTCATATTTATTTACATATCTAGCTACAAAACTTTACTTCTTTAGACTTATACCGCCCAAAATTTTCACCACACTAAAAATATCACTATTTTCTCTTTTAAAATTGAAATACATCTTTCAATGCATAATATAGTGTCAAATATGTAAGAATTGCCTATATATATAAATACATGATCTAAGTGGCATGTGTGTAAATATATATAATTTGAACTATAAATACCTTAATTTTAATTTGTATTAATTTTTGTACAACAATGAGATGATTCATGTAATTTCCAACAAATTTAACTTTTTTCTATGAAGACAGCATCTTTAAAAAAAAATGAATGCTGCATTCTTTAAATATATATTTCCTTTCATTCACAACTATAATTTGTGATCCAATAAAAATAAGTACCCATTTCAATATTTTCAAACAAAATAAGAGAATATAAAATAAAAACTTATATAATTAGTGAACCAACTCTCAATTGCAAGGGATTTCTTAATTGGAAAATTGTTACTGTAGTGCTATCAATTAACAAATGGATGACCAGCTAGGGCACCAGTAATTGCTCACCTAACGAACCAACTAGGAATTACTTGCATAAAATTTTATAATTCTGAAAAAAATAAAATAAAATATTAAAGATCACGGAATAATCATAAATAATGTTGGCGTGGCTCACCTCTAGCTCTTGGCTGCCCGTGGACGGCCGGAGAGATTTTTCGCCGCCGCCAGCGAAAATTCCCTTCTCTGTTTTCGGGCTTAAGGGCAGGGACTCCTTCCCGTCTACGAACGAGTTGGAGCTCGCGGTGGAGGAGAGGATTTTATGTGAGCTACTATATCCACTAATACCCGGTGATATGCAGAACAAAGACCCTCTCTCCATTGTCTCCTCATCAAAAGATGTCAGCCGCACAACATCCTTCAACATGACCTTCAAATCCTTTTTCTCATTCCCGCTCTTTTTCCAGAAACTTCGTANCGTCTACGAACGAGTTGGAGCTCGCGGTGGAGGAGAGGATTTTATGTGAGCTACTATATCCACTAATACCCGCTGATATGCAGAACAAAGACCCTCCCTCCACTGTCTCCTCATCAAAAGATGTCAGCCGCACAACATCCTTCAACAAGACCTTCAAATCCTTTTTCTCATTCCCGCTCTTTTTCCAGAAGCTTCGTATTCGTGCCTTCGAGAAATTTCTAGGGAGAAAACGAGGCGGGCCGCCTCCACCAGCTGGGAATGCGGCGGTCTTGTAGTTCGTGGAGGATTGCAGAAGCTTGATGACAGCAGAGAGCTTTGTAAGCGCGCCCTTGGACCGGAGACGAATAAGCTTCCAACCGCCTTTGTCGGCGGCACCACCACTGAGCTCTGCTTCCAAGAGGCTGCGTACTCTGGTGCCACCCGTATGCTGAATGGGAGTCCACCAGAAAGCCTCCGAGCAAGAGTCGAGCTCAAGGTAGTCCTTGAGCATTAGAGGCTTTTGCGCCATTATTAAAAAACAGCGAAATCGGCGAATTAGTGAGAGAGAGAGAGAGAGAGAGAGAGAGAGAGAGAGAGAGAGAGAGAGAGACGAACAAAAGAAAGAGGATGGATTTTAAAGACCCGCAGTGGAAGGTAGAAGAGGGTAGAAGAAGGGAGGGAAGAGGCAGATTCGGAGTTGGAGACCTCAAGAACAAGAACCTGAGGTTTGGAGAGTTTAATATTGAGGAAGAATCCTCGAGCAGAGCTGGAAGGGACGAAGGGGAGATAAACAATAAGGGGACGTCGAAGCCGCCGAAATGGCTTCCCTTCCGGCATCGCCCGNCAGATTCGGAGTTGGAGACCTCAAGAACAAGAACCTGAGGTTTGGAGAGTTTAATATTGAGGAAGAATCCTCCAGCAGAGCTGGAAGGGACGAAGGGGAGATAAACAATAAGGGGACGTCGAAGCAGCAGAAATGGCTTCCCTTCCGGCATCGACCGGGGCTTTAATACCACAGCGCTGCAATAGTTCCAAGAAATCGCCCCCACTACCACTCGCTACAACCATGAAAATTGTACCCATCGTACATAATTAGAATTTATTAAAATTAAAATATTAACAATAAGAAAAAAACCAGAATTTAATAAGAATGACAATAGTAATAAATGGATTTTTTTAGCAAAAATAGTACCAACCATAATTTTTTTAACATTAAATGCATGCATCACATTAATTATAGCTTGATTCCCGCAGTAATTAATTATGACCATCTGTTTTGCTTATTATTGTGTTTGTTAAGCTAACAGTTCAATATAAATCCGCATCAACTTTCGGTTCTAATTGTAAGATAGAACTTCTCTTTCCCTCTCTAAATTATTTAGAACTTTACTTCTTAGTATAGCCACAGTCTAATCGCACGACTTTTTCCAGATGCAATAAAGGCAATCTCAATCTNCACATTAATTATAGCTTGATTCCCGCAGTAATTAATTATAACCATCTGTTATGCTTATTATTGTGTTTGTTAAGCTAACAGTTCAATACAAATCCGCATCAACTTTCTGTTCTAATTGTAAGATAGAACTTCTCTTTCTCTCTCTAAATTATTTAGAACTTTACTTCTTAGTATAGCCACATTCTAATCGCACGACTTTTTACAGAGGCAATAAAGGCAATCTCAATCTACTTTAAATTATATTCATTTAGGCATACAGCACAATTCTTATGTATCCACAAATCCAAAATCTAAATATTCATATTTACATATATGCTTTGTAAATCTGTAACACATCAAAAATACTATCAACACTACCTTTTCAAAAGTTAAATGCACCCTTTCAAGCATAGATTTATGACACCAAAGAATTATAATTATATAGATTAAACTTTATGTGTTATTTATGTTAATAGATAAGAATTGGATGGTATGCATGTAAATTTTCCTATAGTTATGGCTTTAAGGTGAGAGAAAAGAAGTATTATTGAATCCAGACATGACAGTGAATCACACCTCAAGGGTTAGAGCATAAGACAAAGGAGAAAGTGGGGGGAGGGAGGGAGGGAGAGATATTAACAGTAATCAGTGTTATCGATTAACCATTTCTCATAAAATGATCCTCCTATTTTTAGATAATAGTTACAATGTGTGATGTTACGTATTTGTCCCAGCTTTAGAAGGAGCGTCATAGGTTATTTTAGGTATTTTACATATATGAGCCTGTGGTTCAACTACGTTCTTACTCGATCGCATGAGCTTAATAGACTTCGGTTTGGTAAGGCTTGCTAGTTCTACTATGCTAAGTTGGTGTAGTCAGTAGATGGCTTTCCTAAAATATGTTGAATTTATTTACACATTTTAAGTCTATTTTTAATGATACTGCGCTTTAACGAAATGTATTTTTGATGTTTTTAAGTGTATGAATACTAAAAGAATCAAATGAAACGAAAATCGAGTAAATTCGAGTCATTTGAAGCAAAAAGGTCATTGATGATCTGTCGCCTAGGTGCGAGATTTGGCGCCTAAGCGCCAAACAACAGAGAGTCTGGCTTGAAGCAACCCTTAGGGATTTTTAAAGCTCCATTTATAAGAACTTCTGGAGATTTCAAAGGAGGTTTGGAAAAGAGGTTCTGGGCAAGACTTTGGGGAGGCAATAAACTGAGAAAATGTGTCTTTCAGAGTGAAGTGGTTTCTTCCTAGAGAAAAAAAAAGTCTTATAGATTTTCTTGGACTTGTAGCAGAAGTGGAGAAGTGAGAGATATCTTCTTCACTACAAATCTAATTAACGTATGAATGAAATTGTAAGAAGAGGAAATGATTCAAAAGAACTAGAAGGATTGCTTGGGAAGTAGTCAAAGATAAGTTGTGTGTTTTGTTTTCCTACTTAGTTGTGTCTTGTAAACATCTATTTATCTGTAAATTCATGTGTCTTTATTTTTTCCTCATAAGATTTGAGTAGTTTCCTTTGTCTTTCTCCCTGAAATGAGGAATAACTATGTTTAGTAATGTTGCTTTGTAGATAGTGCTTTTAAATTTTATGAGTTGTGATGATTTAAACTCTATGCTTAATTTACTTGTCAATCCAACATTTGATTTGTTATAATCTATTGTAAAACATAGTGACCCATTGTTATGGGCTATGTTCCAACATAGTAAGAATACACTTAGTCTCATGGATGAGAATGTAATTCATGGGGTTAAGTGCAAATAAATAAAGAAGTATGTTATGATGGTTGCAGAATTGGAGGTTTTAGGGTGACAAACTAAAATCTTCAATTTGATTCGGATGGTTAGAAACTGAAGCAAAATGTTAGCTGATCTCGAAACTTTTATGACAGTACTACAAACTATGTGTGATTATATTCTCAATTCTTTCTATTTATATTTCTTCCTTTACAACGACACAAAAAACTTAAATTTGAAGCAAATAAGAGTGCAATTATTATATTTAAATATTAAGATACTACGCAAGTATACATATCGTTATCAAATAATATTTCAATTGAGCCCCGAATATCAAACCCACAAAGAGAAATTTTATCAATTAATAAAGAATTAGATAACAAACTGTATTTTGAAAAATATTCTTTCTCAAAATGTAGATGTTATAATAGGAATGAAAGTTTAATTCTTTTTTGTAATTTTTATAATACAACTCATCTCTTTCTTCTTTCTAAAAGTATCCTAATTAATCTATGAGAGAGAGGTGTCGACAGCTAATTGAGTCTATCAAGGGGGGCCTTTTCATTCACTCAAAGTCCTTTTATAATTTTCTAAAATATGCTTTGGTGTCTCTTCAAAGTATGTCCTCATTAAATGAATCTTCCTGGAGTTGTCTCTTTTCAATAGCCATTTGAGTGTAATTTCGTGTTCATTAACCATAAATCATGTCTTCACCAAGAGTTGTTTCATACAACCCTTCAAAAATTTGTTCAAATTCATTAAATCATCAAGTAACTACCACTGGCACGTAAGCACGTGGTACTTGGCGCTTAGGTGCATCATTCTTGGTTATCCTGGTGCTTAAGCACCAGTTTTGAGCGCTTAGGCGCCAATGTTCATCTGCTTACCTTCTACAGTTTTGCTCCAAATTTGATTGTTTTTCACTCTGTAGGTTACCAAANTCAAAAATACTATCAACACTACCTTTTCAAAAGTTAAATGCACCCTTTCAAGCATAGATTTATGACACCAAAATATTATAATTATATAGATTAAACTTTAGGTGTTATTTATGTTAGTAGATAAGAATTGGGTGGTATGCATGTAAATTTTCCTATAGTTATGGCATTAAGGTGAGAGAAAAGAAGTATTGTTGAATCCAGACATGACGGTTAATCACACCTCAAGGGTTAGAGCATAAGACAGAGGAGAGAGAGAAGGGAGGGAGGGAGAGAGAGAGATATTAACAGTAATCAGTGTTATCGATTAGCCATTTCTCATAAAATGATCCTCCTATTTATAGATAATGGTTACAATATGTGATGTTACGTATTTGTCCCAGCTTTAGAAGGAGCGTCAAAGGTTGTTTTAAGTATTTTACATATATGAGCATGTGATTCAGCTACCTTCTTACTTGATCGCATGAGCTTAATAGACTTCGATTTGGTAAGGCTTGCTAGTTCTACTATGCTAAGTTGGTGTAGTCAGTAGATGACTTTCCTAAAATATGTTGAATTTATTTACACATTTTAAGTATATTTTTAAAGATATTGCGCTTTAACGAAATGTATTTTTGATGTTTTTGGGTGTATGAATACTGAAAGAATCAAATGAAACGAACATCGAGCAAATTCGAGTCATTTGAAGCAAAAAGGTCATTGTTAATCTGTCGCCTAGGTGCCAGATTTTGCGCCTAAGCGCCAAACAACAAAGAGTCTGGCTTGAAGCAACCCTAATGGATTTTTAAAGCTCCATTTATAAGAACTTCTGGAGATTTGAGAGGAGGTTTGGAAAAGAGGTTCTGGGCAAGACTTTGGGGAGGCAATAAACTGAAGAAAATGTGTCTTTCAGAGTGAAGTGGTTTCTTCCTAGAAAAAAAAAGTCTTGTAGATTTTCTTGGACTTGTAGCAGAAGTGGAGAAGTGAGAGATATCTTCTTCACTACAAATCTAAGTAACATATGAATGAAATTCTAAGGAGAAGAAGTGATTCAAAGGAACTAGAAGGATTGCTTGGGAAGTAGTCAAAGATAACTTGAGTATTTTGTTTTCTTACTTAGTTGTGTCTTGTAAACATCTATTTATCTGTAAATTCATGTGTCTTTATTTTTTCCTCATGAGATTTGAGTAGTTTCCTTTGTCTTTCTCCCTGAAATGAGGAATAACTATGTGTAGTAATGTTGCTTCGTAGATAGTGCTTTTAAATTTTATGAGTTGTGATGATTTAAAATTTATGCTTAATTTACTTGTCAATCCAACAATTGATTTGTTATAATCTATTGTAAAACAAAGTGACCCATTGTTATGGGCTATGTTCCAACATAGTAAGAATGCACTTAGTCTCTTGAATGAGAATGTAGTTCATGGGGTTAAGTGCAAATAAATAGAGAAGTATGTTCTGATGGTTGCAGAATTGAAGATTTTAGGGTGACAAACTAAAATCCTCAATTTGATTCAGATGGTTAGAAACTAAAGCAAGATGTTAGCTGATCCCGAAACTTTTATGACAGTACTACGAACTATGTGTGATTATATTCTCAATTCTTTCTATTTATATTTCTTCCTTTACAATGGCGCCAAAAACTTAAATTCGAAGCAAATAAGATGCAATTATTATATTTAAATATTAAGATACTACGCAAGTATACATATCGTTATCAAGTAATATTTCAATTGAGCCCCGAATATCAAACCCACAGAGAGAAATTTTATCTATTAATAAAGAATTAGATAACAAACTGTACTTTGAAAAATATTCTTTCTCAAAATGTAGATGTTATAATAGGAATGAAAGTTTAATTCTTTTTTGTAATTTTTATAATACAACTCATTTCTTTCTTCTCTCTAAAAGTATCCTAATTAATCTATGAGAGAGAGGTGTCAGCAGCTAATTGAGTCTTTCGAGAGGAGGCCTTTTCATTCACTCAAAGTCCTTCTTTTATATTTTTCTAAAATATGCTTTGGTATCTCTTCAAAATATGTCCACATTAAATGAGTCTTCCTGGAGTTGTCTCCTTTCAATAGCCATTTGAGTGTAATTTCGTGTTCATTAACCATAAATCACGTTTTCACCAAGAGTTGTTTCATACACCCCTTCAAAAATTTGTTCAAATTCATTGAATCATCAAGTAACTACCTCTGACACGTAAGCACGAGGTACTTGGTGCTTAGGTGCATCATTCTTGGTTATCCTGGCGCTTAAGCGCCAGTTCTGAGCGCTTAGGCGCCAATGTTCATCTCCGTACATTTTTCATTTTTACTCCAAATTTGATCGTTTTTCACTATGTAGGTTACCAAATTAGAAATTGCCGGTCACTGGAATGGATATCCCAATGCCCGTTTTAATTTAATATATATATAATTTGGGAAAAGGAGTATTTGAAATTTTGAAAATAAGTGACTAAGCCAATCTCATATCCTCAGTAGTTTAAATAAATGAGTCTAACACCAAAAGCAATGCATCCATCCCAAAGGAGACATACACTACTTACTGGTGATGCTCGATTAAATAAACTAAAGAATTTATGACATTTATTTAAGTTTGCAAAAAATCATGTATTTATGTTTACCGACAAATTCTCCTATTTAATATGAGAAACTAAATAAGGTTTATATTAAGTTGTGTTCTAAAAAAGTTTCCTATAAAGGCAAGCCCTTATAGTTAATTACATCTTAGATAACCAAAGTCATCTAAGGAAACTCTCGATAAAAATCAGAGGATATTGTCTTCAAGAATTTCAAAGGATAGAACTTTTCAAAAGATCACCCAAAGAAGTGTTAAATGAGAATGGCTTTTATTTGGAATCCAAAAGAAGATGAACTAGGGGATGTCATGGATCCCGAGGAGAACCTCTGTGACTTCTCAAACTATCCTATGTTTTGGGTTCAGTTTTGAGAAGAAAAATTATTTAAATTTTTCATCCTA
The DNA here is from genome assembly GCA_002079205.1 of Phalaenopsis hybrid cultivar. Lineage (NCBI taxonomy): Eukaryota > Viridiplantae > Streptophyta > Magnoliopsida > Asparagales > Orchidaceae > Phalaenopsis > Phalaenopsis hybrid cultivar. The sequence goes on along the minus strand of JXCR01144715.1, from coordinate 443,458 downwards.
CAATTTTTATTAATTAGAGCTTACATTTAAGCAAGACGACTGCACAAATAGCCTGAAAGATGTGAGGGTTTAGGTCGTGACGAACGATAACCTCGGAATCCTAAAACGATTTAAGGCTTAAATTGTACATCATGATTATGCAAAGGCCTAAAGATGAGTTGAGAATTTAGGTCGCACTATGCGGACAACCTCAAAATCCTATGGCTTGTTTATTTAATTCAAAGGAAAGAGATATGTTGTTGTAGATCTTTGTGTTATTGTAGAAGGCTGCCCTCAGAGTTAGCTCCAAGCTCCTCGATGAAGTAACACTTCTAAATTCTAAGGTTCAAAAGGTTAAAATGACATATATAAATTCAATCAATATGGGGGGGTTAAAGTTGATTAGAGCGACACCGGTTAGGATCCCACAGTTCCCTCATTCCAGTATCACTATTTTCTTTTGAATTCACTTAGCGTAAACGAGTTATGAAACCCGTTTAAACCGGGGAGATCTAGTTAATAATCGTTGGTTACCTCCTCCAATGGACTCCCGTAAGTTCAGGACGTTTTAATTTTAGTTAAATTTCAAAGGGTTTATGATTACCTTTGAAATAATTTTTTTTTAAGTTTTAAAAAAAGTTGATTAATATTTTAAAATGATTTTGATTTTGCAAGCAAAGTAGAGTTCACGCCCAAGCAGTTATAATATTTTGCAGCAAAAATAAATTGCAGAAAGTAAAATGACAAAAATTAAATAACACTATAAAAAATGTACATGTCATCTTCTCGGCATTCACGCTGAAATATTAGCTTTTGCAACATATATATAATTTTGTAGGAAATTAAATAAATTGCAAGAGTTGATGAAGATATATATAATAGACCCCAAACTATGACTTATTGAGTCCCAAAAGATCTTAGTGGATGATTTTAGAACAAAATGTATCAAGCTCAATTTATCCTTCAAAATATCCAAGAGATTCCAAAGTGTTCAGGGATCGACGATGAACTGCTTTAAAGATCTCTTGAAACCTTTTGAGTTCATTTTAAACTTATCAAATTGTTTCATTAATCATCCAAGGTCAAGTTAAAATTACCCCATTACTCGGTGAACCTTGACATTTTAATCATCCCAAGAGCTGCATACTTAATTAATTAGTTGATATTTCATTTAAGAGTTATGTCGGTGAATGACCCTAAAACAAGTTTAAGTCATTAAAGATTTTGTACCCACCACTAAAGTTCGATCGTAGTGCTTAGAGGTGTTTATCATCGGTCCTGTTACCCTCTTATAAATCTCATCAAATAAGTTTAAATATCAAGCCTATATCACTACCTAACCCTTAACAATCTCATTGGGAGAATGTGTTATAATCAAAATTTTAAGTTATGTGATGCATATAATTATTGGAATATCATATTATCATCAATTGTGGGCTTAAAGTAATCGAATTATCATCCTCCTAGCCTAAGCCCAACACTTCAGAATCATCTAATTTTGATTAACTTCCAATTCTTGATAATTTAGAAAATTATAAGTTTACTCTTATCTTAGAAAGGTGGTAAACTGGTTTCTACCTTTTAACCCATTATGTTTCAATCATTTAAAAGTACTTATTAAGATCAAAATTACCTATTTTTCCTTTTGGTTGGTCCTAAATTTTGATTAAGGCTCAAAAATTTAAAATGACCATTTTGCCCTTGGGTCTCTTTCACTTCATAGCTCATTAAGCATAATTCAAATGACTTTGAAAATCTTAGAATACCCTATCCACGGGGCAATTAAAACATCAGACGAGAAAATGTGGTTTTCAAATTTTTATGTAAATATTTATTTTAACTTATTAAATAGGATTTTCATTATTAATTTACTGAATCAATCAAAATAAAGTTTTTATTTATGAGAAAATTATTAGAGGTTCCCTTAGGTCAGAGAAAGATTTAGGCAAAATTTCATTATTTTAAAAATTAAATTTTAATTATTATTTAAAGATTTTTAGTTATTTAATTAAATGAAAATTATGTTTTAATCACAAAAAATATTTTTTATATTTTTATTAAATCTCTATAAGTCTAAAGAACTCAGAGAAGTAAATTTTATATTTTTATAATTTTTAATTTATTTATTATAATTATTTTAATGAGAAAATAAATAAAATACACTTTTAGGCCTTTAAATTTTTTTTTAACTTAGAAAAATTGAGTCCTAAGTGCTCAGAAAACAATTATGCCCATTGTGAAACTTTTTTGTATTTTTGGAATTTTCAATTATTTTTAATTAAAAATATAGTTCAAAAATGAAGTATTTTCTCAAAATAATTTTTTACTTTTCATAACTACCTCTGATCACAAGGAACTTAGAAAACCTTTTTTCAAAATTTTTCTAATCGTATTTAATTGAATATAATTATTTTTGTACAAAAATACAATTTTTCTCATAAAATGAACTTTAGTACTCAAACTTAATCAAATAATTTTCAAATTTTTACAATAAATCAAAATGATTTTTCTACAGAATGTGGAGTTGATTTTATTAATTTTTTTATAAATATTTAATTTAAATAATTTAATACAAGTATAGAGATTTAATTAAATATAGAAATGCACAAAATTATTCAAACCATCATGATATTTTTCCTATGCTCCTCTGACTGTAGGATCAGCCCTGGGTTTGCAGTTCTCTTCCATATGAATTCTACGCATACAAATTGAAGGATTGATTCCTTTACTATCAGCAATTGTCCATCCAAAGGCTTTCTTAAAGTTTCTTAGAATTTTCATGAACCTTTCTTCTTCTTCTATTGTTAATTTTGAGGATATTATAATTGGTACAGTAGAGTAATCTCTTAAAAAGGCATATTTCAAATGATCAGGAAGTAACATCAACTCTAGTTCTGGAGGGTTTTCAATAGATGGACAAAATGATTTATCTTTGTCTATCGTGTCCAAAAACTTCAAAATTTTCCCAGACATAGTTTGAATTTTCCTTAAAAAGATCTTAATATTGAATTAATTCCTCTTCTTGCTCGTGTTCTAAATCCTATATTTTCTTCATAAGTAGTTTTAAAATGGCATTCACTTAGATATCTTATAACATCCATCCTATATAACATTCATTATCATTACCTTTTGCAGGGTATTTCATTGATTTTGAAATGTTAAAAGTAACAGCTTGATCATTGACGCACATTGTTAATTCCCCTTTTTGCACATCTATCATTGCTCTTCATATGGCTAGGAAAGGTCTCCCAAAATGATAGGTATCTCTTTATCTTCCTCCATATCTAGCACAATGAAATCAACAGGAAAGATAAATTGATCCACTTTCACTAGGACATCTTCTATAACTCTTTTGGGTATGTTACCAAACAATCTGCTAACTATTGAGTTACAGTAGTATGGGTTATTTCTCCTAATCCTAATCTTTTAAATATTGATAATGGCAAAAGGTTAATGCTTGTACCTAAATCACATAATGTTTTCCCATAAAATCTGTCACCTATTGTACATGGAATTGTAAAGCTACCAGGATTTTTAAGTATTTCAAGAAGCTTCTTCTGAATTATCACATTGCACTCCTCACTAAATGCAACGTCTCATTATCTTCAAACTTCTTTTTCCTGTTGAGAATATCCTTCATAAACTTTACATAGCTCGATATTTGTTCTAAGGCTTCAGCAAATGGAATATTAACTGTAAGCTTCTTAAAAATTTTTAGAAATTTTGAAAATTGTTTATCTAAATTCAGCTGATGAAGTCTTTGAGGAAATGGAGGTGTTAGTTTTTCTAAATCAATTTTTAATGGAGAATAAGTCTCTCAGAATCTTTTGGACCGTCCTCTTTTGATTCATCAAATTCTTCTCTCTCTACTTAAATTTCTTTTTGAACCCGACCTTCCAACCCTCTTCTGCTTCTAAGTTGAACGGCTTTTACTTGTTCTTTGTTATGGACTTTTGGATTTAATTTAGTATTACTAGGAACTTTACCTTAGGATCTATTACTTAATGAATTTGTTATTTGCCCAAGTTGATTCTCAATATTTCTAATTGTAGCTCTCTGAGTTTGTAATTGATTTCCCATTTGTAACACCACCTTTTCTATAGACAACTTTTTCTCCTTTAATTGTGTATTACTGTTGAAACCTGAAGGATAAGTAGATCTATAATTATTATTCCCTTGGTTGTTCCAGTTTCCTAATGGGTTTCCTTAGCTGTTCACCCATTACTGATTATTACAACTCGAATTGTTATTTCAGTTAAAGTTGAGATGGTTCTTCCAACCTGGGTTATAATAATTTGAAAATGGGTTATCCTGCTTATTATTTATGGCATTCAAAGTTTCTAATGATGTTTGAGAATCTACCATTTGGTCTAATGAATTGTCTTCAATCGTTGAAATTGGTCGAGAAAAATTCATTCCAAATTTCATTTGGCTTAATGAATTCTCTTCAATCATGGAAATTGGTTGAGAAAAATTCATTCCAAATTGGCTTTGACCTAATGAATTCTCTTTAATCATGGAAATTGGTTGAGAAAAATTCATTCCAAATTGGTTAACTTCCTTGAAATTATCTACCATTTGGCCTAATGAATTCTCTTCAATCATGGAAATTGGTTGAGAAAAACTCATTCCAAATTGGTCTAACTTCTTTGAAATTATCAGGCCTAATGAATTTTCTTCAATCATGGAGATTGGTTGAGAAAAATTCATTCCAAATTGGTCTGACTTCCTTGAAATTGCATCAACTTGATTTGCTAACATGGTAAATGCATCAGTTTCATGAATATTGGCTACTTTCTTAGGATTTTCAGAAGGCCATTGAAAATTATTGGTAGCCATCTCTTCAATTAAAGCATAAGCGTCATGAAATAGTTTTGACATCAATGAACCACCAACATCAGAAGGCCATTGAAAATTATTGGTAGCCATTTCTTCAATTAAAGCATAAGCGTCATGAAATGTTTTTGACATCAATGAACCACTAGCAGTGGCATCGATAATTGATTTAAGAGATCCAACTAATCTATTATAAAAAGTTTGAATTATTAACCAATCTGGTATGGCATGGTGTGGCCACTTTCTTAAGAGTTCTTTAAATCTCTCCCATGCTTCATAAATAGATTCCCATGCTTCATAAATATATTCCCATTCAAATTGATTAAAAATGTAATATCATTTCTAAGCTTTGCAATTTTTTATGGTGAAAAATATTTAACAAGGAATTTTTGTGTTAAATCACCCCAAGTTCTGATAGATCAAGGTGCTAACGAATTCAATCACATCTTGACTTTATCCCTCAGTGAGAAAGGAAATAACCTAAGTCTTATGCATCATCTGATACACTATCGTATTTAAATATAGCGCACAATTCTAGAAAATTGGCAAGATGTAAATTTGGATTTTCAGTTGGTCATCCCCCAAACTGATTATTTGATATCATTTGGATAATAGTAAGTTTATGCTTAATTAAATTAGCCACTACAGTAGGTTTTTGAATATTACAACGAAGTTCATCTACAGTAGGGTTGACATAATCTCTTAAAGCTCTAAACTCTTGATAAATTTCAGTATTTTGATTATTTTTGTCAATCATTTCTATATTTCTTTTTTTGGATTTTTTAAAATTTATAATTTTTTTGGTCTTTCTGATTTTTCTAATAGTTCTTTCTAATTCAAAATCGTATGGAACTAGTCCTTCAAAACCTGAATTACGCGTACACTAACATATAATAAAATAAATTAAAACAAAATAAAATAAGATAAGATAACTTAAAGTTTAAATAAGACTTTTTAAAAATAGAAAATTGCTTTTAAAATCAAATTCTCCCCGGCAACGGTGCCAAAAACTTGATCTTTGAATACTGCTAATATGCACAGTACAACAATAATTCAGATTATATTTCACTTATATTTCCTTACTTTGCAACAAAACCAAAAACTTGATCTTGAAGAAAACAAGAATTTAACTTTTAATTTATATTTATTGCGATACTACGCAAGTATACATATCATTATCAAGTAATATAGAACTTTTTTATTAAGACCTGAATATCGAACCCACAGGGAGAATACACAATATGCACTATTGAATAGCAAACTTTCTAGTTTTAATAAAAAATTAATTATCTAAACTAAAGTTGATTTTTGCAGTAATGAAAATTTAAATATTTTTGGTATTTTCAATATTTTGATAGAACAATACCAATTTAAAAAGATAACTAGAGTTTTAGTAGAAGAAAAGCACTAAATATGAAATTATCTTTCTTCTTGTTATGAATCAATAATAAGTATAGGAATTCTATTGTGGGAATATGCGAATTGTGTTGTGCCAAATAGGAGCAATAATATTCTTTACCCTTACTAGAGATGCTTGTTGACCTCACTTTTGGTTGAGGTCTAGTCTTTCTCTTTAGTAACCTAGAGTCTATTCATAGGAATTTTCTGTTGACTATTCTTAGATAATTAGAAAAAGGCGNGAACTCAAGATGAGTCACCCTTAGAACTGTTGGACCTTAGGGTTGACCCTGGGTGTTGGTCTAGGGCTTAAGGCACTCACAATCACTCAAAACCCTAAACCCTGAATTTCCTGACTTTGATCCCTTGATACTTTTAGGAGACTCATGTAGGTGGTCCCCTAAACGCATTAGCCCTAGGCTAGGGTTTGGCTAAGATCACTACATAGAGGACACAAAATGAGATTTCCATTGGTCCATGACTTATTGATGGTGGTTGATACTCCAACTCTTCCGAGATACCCAACCTAGCATTTTGCCCATAAACTCCCCCAAATTACCTAAATACCTTTGGGACCCTAAATTTGGCCAAAATTCTCAAGTTTATCCAAAATACCAAAGTTGGTTAAAAAAAAANACCTCTAGCACTTAGTAGGTGGGGTCATTATGGGGGAGCTCAAGGAGAGTTCCTATAGGGCTATTTGACCTTGGGTTGACCTTAGGTGTTGTTCTAAAGCTAAGGCACTCACAATCACTCACTACCCTAAACCCAAAATTTCCTGGCATTAGTCCCTTGAGTCTTTGGGAAACTTATGTAGATGGTCCCCTAAACTTACTAACCCTAGGCTAGGGTTTAACAAAGACCAATACATAGAGGACCCAAATGGGGTTTCCATTGGTCCATGACTTACTTTTGGTGGTTAGTTCCCCAATTTTATCAAAAATACTCAGCCTGACCTTTTGCCCCTAAACTCCCCCAAATTAAGATAAGCACCCCTGAAACCCTAAATTTGGTCAAAATTCCAAAATTTATCCAAAATACCCAAACTTGATAAAAAATAATTTCAAACCTTTTGAAAACACCCAAATTACCCAAAAATACCAAAAATTGCCAAATTACCAAAATGCCCCTCATGGGCCAAAAATTTCAAAAATTCTAAAAAGTCCTAAAAGTTCCCAAAATATTCCACATATTTCTAATTTCATTTTTCTAAACTAACACATAACCTAATTTGGCCAATTTGACCATCTTTGCTAAGATGCCCAAATTTTCTCAAATTCAACTCAAATGTCCATCAATTTGATCCCAATCTCCCTAAATTTCAATCCCTAACTCAAATTCACCTTCAATGTGACTAGAATAAACCAAATCAAAGCTTAATTTGCCCATGCTTTGAGCCAAATTTTGATTTGAGCCAAACCCCCGATTAAGGTCACATGACGTAATCTCACCAAATTAAACCCATAGCCCACTCAATTGGCCACAATTTATGTTGAAAACTCTTTATAAAATTCCTAAATAAAAAAATTGATCATAAATTAGTCTTGATAAAGCCTCAATTCCATTTAATTTTGACCAAAATAAAAAAAAGCCCCAATTTTGGCCACATGACCTAATCTCATTAAATTGAATGCCTAAACCCCAAAATTGGCACCCAATTTATGTTAAAAACTCTTCATGAGGTTTCTATTGACCATTTTAAACCATCAATTTGGACTTAGCCCAAAGCTAATGATCGTGACTTTATATATGCTTAAAATATAAGATAAATATGGACGTAATAAATATTCAATAATTGTAAAGTCACACTTATGAACGCCATTATACATATCGCTCAAGTAATATAGGGCTCTAATGGAGTCCTAGATATCAATCCCACAGGGAGTAGTTTAGAATTATGGACTAAGACCTATACGTATCACTCAAGTAATATAGGGCTCTAATGGAGTCCTAGATATCGATCCCACAGGGAGTGTTTTAGAACTTCAAACTAAGATTTTAGAAAAGTAATACTTTAATCACAACAATGAAGTTCAATTTGCTTATCTATCACTAATAAGCAATTAAAATAAATAAGTAAATTTAATACTCATTAAATAACTAATGATATTAAGGAGGATTTAATTGTGATATTCAATATATAAGAAAGCATCTTTCTCATTGTCAAGAAATTATAGTGAATGGATAAAATGAATTAGTTCAATTTATATTATGCCAAATAGTAGCATACTTATTCTTTATCCTTTGGTCCAGGTATAAAGAACATTGACTAATATTACGCTTGTTTACTGAATCTGCGGCTAGGTTGGGAGGATACCAGCTCTCATTTCAGAGCTTTACCCTTTGGTCCAGACATAAAGAACATTGACTAATCCTATGCTTGGTTACTGATTCTGTAACTAGGCTGGGAGGATACCGACTCTCACTTTGGAGCTTTCACGTTCCCCTCACCTGAGGGCTAACATCTACACTTCAACACCCAAACGATAGGACTGAATTGAGGAATTTACTAAATTTGCGGCTAGGCTGGGAGGATATCGGCTCTCACTTCGGAGCTCCCACGCTCTTCGCCTGAGGGCTAACATCTACACTTCAGCACCCAAACGATAGGACCGAATTGAGGATTTTATTCTGTCACTCACCTGAGGGCTAACATCTACACTTCAGCACCCAAACGATAGGACCGAATTGAGGATTTTAGTTTCTGAATTTGTGGCTAGGCTGGGAGGATACCGGCTCTCACTTTGGAGCTCCCATGTTCCCCTTATCTGAGGGCTAACATCTACACTTCAGCACCCAAACGATAGGACCAAATTGGGGATTTTAGTCTCTCATGAGGGCTAACATCTACACTTCAGCACCCAAACGATAGGACCGAATTGGGGATTTTAGTCTGCCATTCTAAAATCTCCAATTCTACACTCGATAATATTATTTCCCTATTTATTTGCACCCAACTTCCAAGGGCTTTGAACTCCCTGAATCTTGGATGTAATCTTCACTTTAGTTGTAAAACTCAACATATTTTAACAAATGAATTGGCCAGATTGAAAGTAAATTAAGATTGAAGTGAAAACATCATCACAATTTTTTAAACATTTTCATGGCTTCACCAATTCAAATCACCATTTCAAAAATCTAAAGACAAGGAGAAAGACAAAGAAAACTAATCAGATCCCATGGGGAAAACATAACAAAACTCGGAATTCATATATAAAATTAAAGTCATACAAACTACAACAAGTAAATAATTCTCTACACAACTTGAAATTCATATATAAAATCAAAGCCATACAAACTATAACAAGTAAATAACTTTCTCTAAATTTCTCCCCAAGAACACTCCTTGAAGTTCCTCTGAATCTCTTCCTTTCTTTACAGTCACAACTTGAAATTCATATATAAAATCAAAGCCATACAAACTATAACAAGTAAATAACTTTTCTCTAATTTCTCCCCAAGAACACTCCTCAAAGTTCCTCTTAATCTCTTTTTTTCTTTATAGCACACAAAAATTTATATATAAAAGTAAAGTCATACAAACTACAACAAGTAAATAACACTTATCTCTAACTTTCCCCAAGAAAACTCCTTGAAGTTCCTCTGAATCTCTTCCTTTCTTTACAGCACACAGAATTTCTCTTCGAAGCAGCAAGAATTCTTCTTCGAAGCGGACTTCATATATAAAATCAAAGTCATACAAACTACAACAAGTAAATAACTTATCTCTAATTTCACCTATATAAAATCAAAGTCATAGAAACTACAATAATAAATAAACTTATCTCTAATTTCTCCCAACTCCTCAAAGTTCCTCTGAATCTCTTCCTTTCTTTACAACACACAGAATTCCTCTTTGAAGCTAAAATCAAAGTCATACAAACTACAACAAGTAAATAACTTATCTCTAATTTCTCCCCATTAAAAGCGAAGTCATACAAACTACAACAAGTAAATAACACTTATGTCACTCCTCAAAGTTCCTCTGAATCTCTTCCTTTCTTTACAACACACAGAATTCCTCTTTGAAGCTAAAATCAAAGTCATACAAACTACAACAAGTAAATAACTTATCTCTAATTTCTCCCCATGAACACTCCTCGAAGTTCCTCTGAATCTCTTCCTTTCTTTACAACACACAGAATTCTTCTTCATAAAAGCGAAGTCATACAAACTACAACAAGTAAATAACACTTATGTCGAAAACTCCTCGAAGTTCCTCTGAATCTCTTCCTTTCTTTACAACACACAGAATTCTTCTTCAGAACACTCCTCAAAGTTCCTCTGAATCTCTTCCTTTCTTTACAGCACACAAAATTCCTCTTTGAAGTAGCAAGGAAGTTCCTCTGAATCTCTTCCTTTCTTTACAACACACAGAATTCCTCTTCGAAGTAGCAAGGAGACTCTTCCTTTCTTTACAACACACAGAATTCCTCTTCGAAGTAGCAAGGAGGAAGAAATCTCTAACTTTCCCTCCACTCTTACAATCTCTCGAAGAATTCCTCACAATATTGGAACCTTTATAATCTCTATGAACTCTCTCTAGCACTTCCTTTACTCCCTAGATTCTTTCTCTCCTTCTCCAGGCTCTCCAATTTTTTGGCCAAAATAGTCTTTTAAAGTTGTGGATGAGCTTTTCCAAGAGTTTCCTAAGCATCCTTTCAAAATTAGGCCTTATTCAAAGCTTGAGTAAGCATAACCGTCGAGCTCGCCGTTGGCGGCCTTGAGGGCGCCATCGGCAGAATTTTGAAGAATTTTGTCCTATAGCCTTGGGAAAAACTCGTCGTCGGCGGGGTCGAGGGCGTCGTCGGCGGCCTAGTTTAAATTTTCACATTTTAGTCATTTTCCCTCCAAATTCACTCCTTTTTGCATCTTTTTGCTCCAATGACCCTAATTCATCATTCCCGCAACAAAACATCAAAAATACCTTTCTTTAAAATGCAATATCATCAAAAATAGTATAAAATAGGTATGAAAATCTTAACATATTTTCTTGTGGTCAAAATCCCCCAAACTTAACTATTACTTGTCGTCAAGTAATTTTAATACTATATAAAAGTTATGATCTACTGCAGTAAAGTTTTAATTCAGAAATACTATAAGTTTGACTTAAATAAATATCATAGTGAGATTTTCAGAAAGAATTTAAGTAATTGAATTAACT
>JXCR01144715.1:339491-432076 GCA_002079205.1 Phalaenopsis hybrid cultivar | reverse complement strand
AAGTAATTGAATTAACTCTGTAGCCACAAGATTATCTAGTCATCAAGTTTAAGAGTTCTAGTCTTCTATTTATTCCATGAATGTAATATGTTGTAATATTAAGTCACTTAGAATATTCAAAAGATAGGAACTTCATGAGAACTCTACTAGTAAAAGACCTATTCCATAAATACAAGTTCAGGAATGGGTAGGTCCAGTGAAGCCAATTTTTGATTAAGCATATCCTCAAGCTTCTCCTCACTTCCATATTTTTTTTCTTTCTTTTCTCTTTTTCTTTTGGATTGCTTTCAATCCTATATATTTTTCTATTCTTTTAAGGGATTCTTTCCAATTCTTTCTTTTTCCTTTTTTATGTGAGGATTGCTATATCTAGATAGTCTTTAACGATTTTGAACTTCACTTTTCTTTCCCTAAATTTGAAACTCAATGCATTTCTTTACCTTATAAATATTTCATAGTTTTTACATCATTGAGCCCCAATCTTTTCTTCTCAAATAAATTTCCAGATTCTTAATACTTCAAAATATAGTTTCCTTTACTTTAAATAGTTAACTATAATCTTATTCTTTTATACTAAATATTTTAAGTTATAAAATTAACTTTCATTACAAAAACACTATAATCTTATTCTCTTATACTAAATATCTTATGTTACAAAATTAATTTTCATTACAAAAATTTTCTTTAAATCTACCATAATATTTAAATAGCTACAAAATATAGTTACCTGAATTAAATTCACCAAATGAAATCATATAAATAATTTTTGAAAATATTGAAATAGAGGACATTTAATAGTTAATCTTTTCTTCCATCCCCCAAACTTAAATTTTTAAATATGAAATAATTCAGGTGGAAAGAAAAACTATAAATATAAATCACACCTCAGTACTGTAGGCATTTTCATCATTCTGAAATTTTTGCAAGCCTTCTCAAATTTTTACTTCACCTGGTCCATAATATTAGGGGAAGCTTCTACACATATAAATCATTAGAGGAATTTCTGGGTAATAAAATAAGTATAAAACTAAAACATTAAACAAGCACAATATTTCCTAACACAACCACAATACTACACAGTATAAAACTGAAACATTAAATAAGCACAACATTTCCTAACACAACCACAATACTAAACAATTAAAATTAAAATGCGGAATAAAAATCATATTACAATCCATAATTCTACTCAATATCTATTAAACTACACATGCACATTTAACCNAGCTCGCCGTCGGCGGGTCGATGGCACCATTGGCGCACTCTATTGGAATTTTGAACTTGAGTCTCGGGAAAAATCCGCCGTAGGCGGCATCAAGGGTGCCGTAGGCGGGCTATATTGATTTTTTCCAAATTCCAGATTTTTCTGATTTCCATCAATTTCAAGCCTTAACGACATTTTTTTAATCATTATAGACATAATTTTAAGTGAATAAATGATGTACTTAGCACATATAAATTTTCAAAACACAAAACACTACATTTATATATAATCTCCAAGGGGTACAATATATGTTACATAGCACATCTAAGTAATCACATTTATATATAAATTTCAAGGGGTACACTATACGTTACATAACACACCTAAGTTTGGTATTCTCAACCTCAATACATTAATTCAGCGTCGCAATCCAAGCCACAACACTCAAAACGCTGAAGACAAAACAACCTATGCTTAGTCTCAACTATAGCTCAACCTCAATACATTAATTCAACGTCGCAATCCAAGCCACAACACTCAAAACGCTGAAAAGAAAACATCACAACCTCAATACATTAATTCAGCGTCGCAATCCAAGCCACAACACTCAAAATGCTGAAAATAAAACAACTTATGCTTAGTCTCAACTATACAGAGATCTAAAAGCATAAATCTAAAGCAAAGAAAATACAAAGCTCAAATCAAAATACATAGATAGACAAATAGGTAAAGTATAAATATACTAATCTTCAGATTCAGTACTAGATTCTCCTCTGAGATCACCCATTGATTGCACATGAACGAAGAGATTGTAGAAGGGTCAGAATGGAAACTCTTCAGTGGAATCTTCTTCTATTAACTTCATCCTCCTCATTAGTCTTATTAAGCTATCTTCTAAATGTCCAAAGTGCTCGAAATGTTCCTTCATCCTCCAGTCTAGATGATCGAAGAAATCAGAGATATTATTAATCGCATTCATGACATTTTGTACCTCCTTTTCCAATTTCTTGATTCGACGCAGGATCACCAGAGACTTATCAGGGACTAAGGGTTGAACTGGCAGTGAATTCTGAGATGCTTGATCAACTATAATTGTCATGTCATTTTCATCTTCAAAAATTGGGATTCTTTCAGTTGGATTTAAATGCTTTCAAGGTAGTAGTACCTTTTCCCAATTTTCATAGGACACTTGGAACTAACTGCAGAGTGAGAAAATTGTGGAGGGGTGTTCAATCCCATAAGTTGTTCCATGAACGATCAGGCCCAAAATCGACTTCACAATTATAGATGCAATGTCAATCGGCATTCCCCTTTGGATGCAATAATAAAAAATAACACTTTCTTTAAAAACTTTACCGATCTTCATTGTCAGTAACAGTTTTGCTGAAATGAAAAAGTGTCAATGTTTTGAAATGGGATTCAAGAGTATTACAGAGAAACTAACATACATGTTTTCTCTTGTTTCCCTGTCGTCAGTTTCGTCCGTTAAATATTGGTAAATCTCATTCATCTAGTTTCTCATTGGGACGAAATTGGAAAAGTGGCAGACAGGAACATTCTCTATCATATATAATTCATTGATCCATGCAAGAGTGAAAGTGATTCATCTTCCTCGCACATAAACAACTCCTTGGTTGATTCCACGCAAATTTGCATAAAATTCTTTCACCACTGGAACCACCACGGCGGCAGTAGTGTAGCACAACACTTCCCATCTTCGCCGCACTATCATTTCTTCAATATCCATCATAGGATTATTCAATCTGCGATTTACAAATTCTCGTTCTTGATTAATCTTTTCTTCGTCAGCAACTTGTTGAAGATACGTTGCGTTTCTGCACTAATAAGCTTTCGCCGATTGAAAACTTGCATTCTGGGATTATCAGGGGAATTGGACGCCATATGAATGAAATTGGTAGAGTTTCACTTCATTTTTGGAGGGAAAATATGAACTAGAAATCAATTTTTTGAGTTTAAAAAGACAATTTCCGCCCAAAAATTGCAAAAAATTGCTATTTGAACCCAAGTAACCACAAAAAACTGCTATTAGAGCTTAATAATACCACAAACTAACAATAATTTCAAATAAAAACTACTATAATCGTAGTAAAAGTAAAGATAAACATGGGTTGCCTCCCATAAAGTGCTTGGTTTAACGTCGTCAGCCCGACCTATTTTGGTGTTATTCAGANTATGATTTTATGTCGTGAATGTAATTGAGGTAACTATATTTTTGTAGCTATTTTAATATTATAGTAGATTTAAGGAAATATTTTTTTAATGAAAATTAATTTTGTAACTTAAGATATTTAGTATAAAAGAATAAGATTATATTTAACTATTTAAAGTAAAGGAAACTATATTTTGAAGTATTATGAATCTGGAAATTCATCTGAGAAGAAAAGGCTCAATGATGTAAAGGCTATGAAATATTTATAAGGTAAAGGAATGCTTTGAGTTTCAAATTTAGGGAAAGAAAGGTGAAGTTAAAAATCATTAAAGGCTATCTCGATATAGTAATCCTCACTTGAAAAAGGAAAAAAGAAAGGATTGAAAACAATCCTGGAAAAGAAAAAAAAGAAAGAAATCCAAATGAGAAAAGAAAGAAAAAATTATGGAAGTGAGGAGAAGCTTGAGGATATGCCTAATAAAAAATTAGCTTCACCGGACTTACCTAAAGGGAAAACCTAAATACATTCCTGAACTTATATTTATGGAATAGATCTTTTACTAGTAGAGTTCTCATGAAGTTCCTATTTTTTGAATATTCTAAGTGTCTTAATATTGAATATTCTAATGAATAGAAGACTAGAACACTTAAACTTGATGACTAGATAATCTTGTGGCTACAAAGTTAATTCAATTACTTGAATTTTTTTTGAAAATCTCACTATAATATTTATTTAAATCAAACTTATAGTATTTCTGAATCAAAACTTTACTACAGTAGATCATAACTTTTATGTAGTACTAAAATTACTTGAGGACAAATAATAGTTAAGTTTGGGGGATTTTGACCAGAGGAAAATATGTTGAGATTTTCATATCTATTTCATATTATTATCGATGATATTTTGATTCAAAGAAAGGTAATTTTGATGTTTTGTTACAGGAATGATGAATTAGGGTCATTAGAGCAAAAAGATGCAAAAAGGAGCGAATTTGGAACGAAAGGACAAAAATGTGAAGAATTAAACTAGGGCACCGATGGCGCCATCGATCCCACCGACGGCGCATTTTTCCCATACTACAGAATTAATTCACTAAGAATGTCCGCCGACGAAGCCCTCAAGACCGCCGATGGAGAGCTCGATGGTTAAGCCCAATTAGGCTTTGGATAAGGCCAAATTTTGAAGGGATGCTTTGACAACTCTTGGGAAAGCTCATCCACAACTTTAGAAGACTATTTTGGCTGAAAATTGAGAGAGCCTAGAAGTCCTAGTCAGTTCCTGAAGGTTAGAAAGGTTCCAATAGTGTGTAAAAATTGTGAAGAATTCTTCGAGAGATTATAAGAGTGGAGGGAAAGTGAGAGATTTCTTCCTCCTTGCTTCTTCGAAGAGGAATTCGGTGTGCTGTAAGGAAAGGAAGAGATTCAAAGGAAATTCAAGGAGTTTTCTATGAGAGAAATTAGAGATAAGTTATTTAGTTTTTGTAGTTTGTATGACTTTGATTTTATATATGAATTCTGAGTTTTGTTGTGTTTTCCCCATGAGATTTGAGTAGTTTTCTCTGTCTTTCTCCTTATCTTGAGATTTGTGAAATGGTGATTTGAATTGGTGAAGCCATGAAAATGTTTAAGAAATTGTGATGATCTTTTCACTTTGATCTTCATTTACTTTTAATCTGGTCAAGTGATTTGTTAAAATATGTTTAGTTTTACAACTAAGGTGAAGATTACATCCAAGATTTAGGGAGGTCAAAGTCCTTGAAAGTTAGTTGTGATGATATTTTAACTTCCTTTTTACTTTGATCTTAATTTACTTTCAATCTGCACTTTGATCTTAATTTACTTTCAATCTCGCCAATTGATTTGTTAAAATATGTTGAGTTTTATAACTAAAGTGAATTTCGATCTTAATTTACTTTCAATCTGGCTAATTGATTTGTTAAAATATGTTGAGTTTTATAACTAAAGTGAAGGATCCAAGATTCAGGGAGGTCAAAGCCCTTGGAAGTTGGGTGCAAATAAATAGGAAAATATTATTATCATCCAAGATTCAGGGAGGTCAAAGCCCTTAGAAGTTGGGTGCAAATAAATAGGGAAATAAATTATCGGGTCAATCTGACCAATTGATTTGTTAAAATATGTTGAGTTTTACAACTAAAGTGAAAGGTTACATTCTAAGGGTTGGGTGCAAATAAATAGGGAAATAATATTATCAGATTCAGGGAGGTCAAAGCCCTTGGAAGTTGGGTGCAAATAAATAGGGAAATATTATTATCGGGTGGGGAGGTCAAAGTCCTTGAAAGTTGGGTGCAAATAAATAGGGAAATAAAATTATCAGGCGTAAACTTGGTGATTGAATTGATTTGTTAAAATATGTTGAGTTTTACAACTAAAGTGAAGATTACATCCAAGATTAAAATAATTTGTTAAAATATGTTGAGTTTTACAACTAAAGTGAAGATTACATCCAAGATTCAGAGAGAATTTTTTAAAATATGTTGAGTTTTACAACTAAAGTGAAGATTACATCCAAGATTCAGGGAGGTATTCGTTAAAATATGTTGAGTTTTACAACTAAAGTGAAGATTACATCCAAGATTCAGGGAGGTCCTTAAATATGTTGAGTTTTACAACTAAAGTGAAGATTACATCCAAGATTTAGGGAGGTCAAAGCTTTTGTTAAAATAAGTTGAGTTTTACAACTAAAGTGAAGATTACATCCAAGATTCAGGGAGGTCAAAGCCCTCAATATGTTGAGTTTTACAACTAAAGTGAAGATTACATCGAAGATTCAGGGAGGTCAAAGCCTTTATATGTTGAGTTTTACAACTAAAGTGAAGATTACATCCAAGATTCGGGGAGGTCAAAGCCCTTGATATGGTTGAGTTTTACAACTAAAGTGAAGATTACATCCAAGATTCAAGGAGGTCAAAGCCCTTGGAAATTGGGTGCAAATAAATATAGTTTTACAACTAAGGTGAAGATTACATCCAAGATTTAGGGAGGTCAAAGTCCTTGAAAGTTAGTTGTGATGATATTTTAACTTCCTTTTTACTTTGATCTTAATTTACTTTCAATCTGCACTTTGATCTTAATTTACTTTCAATCTCGCCAATTGATTTGTTAAAATATGTTGAGTTTTATAACTAAAGTGAATTTCGATCTTAATTTACTTTCAATCTGGCTAATTGATTTGTTAAAATATGTTGAGTTTTATAACTAAAGTGAAGGATCCAAGATTCAGGGAGGTCAAAGCCCTTGGAAGTTGGGTGCAAATAAATAGGAAAATATTATTATCATCCAAGATTCAGGGAGGTCAAAGCCCTTAGAAGTTGGGTGCAAATAAATAGGGAAATAAATTATCGGGTCAATCTGACCAATTGATTTGTTAAAATATGTTGAGTTTTACAACTAAAGTGAAAGGTTACATTCTAAGGGTTGGGTGCAAATAAATAGGGAAATAATATTATCAGATTCAGGGAGGTCAAAGCCCTTGGAAGTTGGGTGCAAATAAATAGGGAAATATTATTATCGGGTGGGGAGGTCAAAGCCCTTAGAAGTTGGGTGCAAATAAATAGGGAAATAATATTATCGGGCGTAAAATTGGAGATTTTAGAGTGACAGACTAAAATCCCCAATTTTGTCCTATCGTTTGTGTGTTGAAGTGTAGATGTTATCCCTCAGGTGAGGGGAACGTGGGAGCTCTGAAGTGAGAGCCGGTATCCTCCCAGCCTAGCCGTAGATTCAGTAAACAAGCGTAGGATTAGTCAATGTTCTTTATGCCTGGACCAAAGGGTAAAGAATAGGTATGCTTCTATTTGGCTCAATATAATTTGAACTGATTCACTTTATTCATTCACTATAATTTTTGACAAGGAGAAGGATGCTTTCTTATATATATATTGAATATTACATTTAAACATTCATTAGTATCTTTAGTTATTTAATAGTTATTAAAATTATGAAAATTATTTCAATTACCTATTAGTGACAGATAAGCAAATTGAACTTTATTGTTGTGATTAAAGTATTTTTTTTCTAAAATCTTAGTTTGTAGTTCTAAACTTACTTCCTGTGGGATCGATATCTAGGACTCCATTAGAGCANCAATTTGAACTGATTCACTTTATCCATTCACTATAATTTCTTGACAATGAGAAGAATGTTTTCTTATATATTAAACTCACATTAGATCATTTCACTATAATTTCTTGGCAAGGAGAAGGATGCTTTCTTATATATTGAATATCACAATTAATGTTATTCTCTATAATTATTTACTATCCAAATTATCTACCATTGCCTATTAGTGACAGATAAGCAACTTGAACGTTGTTGTAGTTGAAGTATTACTTTTTATTAAATCTTAGTCCGTAGTATTCTATTTTTCCCTATGGGATTGATATCTAGGACTCCATTAGAGCCCTATAGNTGTTAATATCTCAAAATTCTCCAAACCAATTCATCCAAAAATGGTTATCTTTAGAATTAATATTTGCATTTATTTATAGTTACTATCTTTACATTTAACTCTTGCATTTATGAGTAGTTTCTAAATAAAACATCATTTTAATCGACATTCCTAACTAAGGACTAATTTTAGTAGACTAGAATTTGACTAAGGACCTCTTACATCACTTCCGTGTGGGATCGATAAATGGAACTCCACTAGAGCCCTGTATTACTTGAGCGATACGTATACTTGCGTTGATAAGTGTGACTTTACAATTATTGAATATTTATTACGTCCATATTTATCTTATATTTTAAGCATATAAAAAGTCACTGTCATATATCTTTTAGCAGCAGTATTAAATACTTATATTATTAAGCATATATAAAGTCGCAGTCAAGTTTTTAACGCCGTTGCTGGGGAGTGAGTAAACAAAATCATAATTAGAGTAATAGACAAATTAGGATTATTAGAAAATTTTTACTTGAATTGCAACTTATTTTGGTATTTAGTTAATTATTTTACTGTGTGTTGATTTCAAATTGTATGCATAAATTTGGACCTGAAAATCTTATACCCTACGATTCAGAATTAGAACGCACTGTTAGAAGAATTAGAAGATTGAGAAGAGAACCAAGAAATTCTGATACAATGGAGAACAACATGAACAATCAAGGAATAAAAAATGAACTCCAACCTAGACCCCTACGAGATTATGCAACTCCTACAGCAGATGAAATTCACTTATCTATCCAAAATCCTGATGTAGCTGCTAATTCATTTGTGCCTGAACAATCCAGGAATAAAGAATGAACACCAACCTAGACCCCTAAGAGATTATGCAAATCTTGCAGCAGATGAAATTCACTTATCTATCCAAAATCCTGATGTAGCTGCTAATTCATTTGAGCTTGAACTAGAAATTGTGATACAATGGAAAACATTATGAACAATTAAGGAATAGAAAATGAACACCAACCAAGACCCTTAAGAGACTATGCAAATCCTACGGTACATCAAGGAATAGATAATGAACACCAACCTAGACCCCTATGAGATTATGCAAATCCTACAGTAGATGAAATTCACTTATCTATCCAAAATCCTGATGTAGCTGCTAATTCATTTGAGCTTAAACTTGCTATTATCTAAATGAGAAGAGAACCTAGAAATTCTGATTCAATGGAAAACAACATGAACAATCAAGGAATAGAACCCTAGAAATTGTGATACAATGGAAAACATTATGAACAATCAAGGAATAGAAAATGAACACCAATAGACCTCTACGAGATTATGCAAATCCTACAGCAGATGAAATTCACTTATCTACCCAAAACCCTGATGTAGCTGCTAATTCATTTGAGCTTAAGAGATTATGCAAATCCTACAGCAGATGAGATTCACTTATCTATCCAAAATCCTGATGTAGCTACTAATTCATTTGAGCTTAAACCTAATTCTACAGCAGATGAAATTCACTTATCTATCCAAAATCCTGATGTAGCTGCTAATTCATTTATCCTACAGCAGATGAAATTCACTTATCTATCCAAAATCCTGATGTAGCTGCTAATTCATTTGTGCCTGAACAATCCAGGAATAAAGAATGAACACCAACCTAGACCCCTAAGAGATTATGCAAATCTTGCAGCAGATGAAATTCACTTATCTATCCAAAATCCTGATGTAGCTGCTAATTCATTTGAGCTTGAACTAGAAATTGTGATACAATGGAAAACATTATGAACAATTAAGGAATAGAAAATGAACACCAACCAAGACCCTTAAGAGACTATGCAAATCCTACGGTACATCAAGGAATAGATAATGAACACCAACCTAGACCCCTATGAGATTATGCAAATCCTACAGTAGATGAAATTCACTTATCTATCCAAAATCCTGATGTAGCTGCTAATTCATTTGAGCTTAAACTTGCTATTATCAATCTATCCAAAATCCTGATGTAGCTGCTAATTCATTTGAGCTTAAACCTGCTATTATCCAAATTGTACAAAACAATCAATTCAGAGGTACACCAAATGAAGATTGTAACTTACACCTCACTAGTTTTTTTAGAACTATGTGCTACTTTTAAATATGACAGAATCTCAAACGATGCTATTACACTTAGACTCACTGAGGGATAAAGCTAAGATGTGGTTAAATTTGTTAGCACCAGGATCTATTAGAACTTGGAGAGAACTTTCGGAGAAATTTCTATCCAAATATTCCCCTCCATCCAAAACTGCTAAACTTAGAAATGACATAACATCGTTCTGTCAGATTGATAGAGAGTCAATTNATAAGTGTGACTTTACAATTATTGAATATTTATTTCATCCATATTTATCGAATCTATAACTGTTATTAAGGAATTGGTACAGTTGCTGAGGAAGTAAATCTTTTAGCAGCAATATTAAATACTTATATTTTTAAGCATATATAAAGTCGCGATCAATTATCTTCAAGGAAGTCAAAGGATAGGACTTTTCAACGATATCGTACAAAGAGGTGTGAAATGGGATTGGCTCAAATTTGGAACATTTTGTAGAGGTAAAGAAGAACTAAGGGCTTTCATGGATCTAGAGGAGAACCTCGGTGACTTCCCAAGCTATTGTAATGTTTGGCTTTAGTTTTGAGGAGAAAAATTTAAGTGTTTTATCCTGCCAATTTTATTTGTTATGGCTTACTTTTGTGTGAAACAATTACACAAATAGCTTGGAAGATGGGAGGATTTAGGTCATTACGGACGACAACCTCAGAATCCTAAGAGGAGTTAGGGCTTATATTGTATAGCAGGGTTATAAAAAGACCTAAAGATAAGGTGAGGATTTACGTTGCATAAGCAAACTACCTCAAAGTCAAATGGATGTGTTGTTTATTTATAAGGAAGGAATGATTTAGCTAGGGAAGACATGTTCTACTGTTGAAGATGGTCATGCTACCCACCGTGCTAGCTCCAAGATCCTCGCCATGATAAGTTTAAGTTTTCTAATGTGTCAGGTCATGATGTCAAATCAGATGGCTCTATGGTTAAAGTTTTTTAAATATTATGGGGCATGTTAAAGTTGATTAGAGCAAGATCGGTTAGGATACCACGGTTCCTTCGTTCCCGTACCACTATTTTCTATTGGATTCACTTAGTCCAAATAAATTTACTAAACTCAACTTAATTAGTTCCATACTTTTATTTAGACTGTGGGACGCCTCGTTAGCAACCGCAGGTTACCTCCTCCGAGAGAATCTCGATCATCTAATAGAGACATCTTAATTTAGTTGCAATGGTTATTTTGTGAGGTTTGTGATTAAATCTTGAGTTGTCTTATATTTTCAATGTTGTGGAGGTGTGTTTTATTTTAGTTGATTTAAATTTTGGTTTTGGGTTTTCATTTTGTGGCTATCCTTGCAGTTTTAGTTTTCATGCAAGGTGACATTGTTGTTTACCAAACAAGTTTTATAAGCATAAAAAGTACATTATGAAAGTACAAGAAAGATGGCATTGTAAACTATAAAAAGCGTACCAGGTGAGTCTTTTCATTCCACCACCTGAAACTCAAAATGCATGTGAGCGCACTTTATATAAAGCGGAAAAGTAAGGTTTTAGTGATCTACAAAACCCTATTTCAAATATTAGTGGGTCCATATTAATTTGATTAAGGATGATTTCTTCAATCAAAACATATTAGGTTTGGTAGACCTCTAAGGTATCCAACAGTTCTTGAGAAAGAAGCAGGTCCATGCTTTCATCTCACAGCCTGGTGAAAAGTCTTGAGCTCATTTAAACTTATTATGTTGCTTAATAACTCATCCTGCAAATACCTTTAATGCCCAGTGAACATTGTTGTTTCAATTATCCCTAAGAGTAGGGTAATTATCACTTATAATTTAATTTGAGAATTATGTGGGTGAAGACCCTTAAAGGGGCAAGTTAACGTCATCAAGTCACTTAGCCAACTTTTTAATTTGGGCTTGTAGTGTTTTAAAGTTTTTCAATATTAATTATGTTTACTATTCTAATCCTCATTTAATCATATTTGATTTAATTTAGGTCACTCACTAAGCCCTTTAGATTTTTGATAGACGTCTAAGCTATATTTTGAAAGAGATTGAATTCTTAGGTGATGATGATTCATTATCAAAATTTTAAAAATTCATTTGAATCATTAAATAGATGTATTAAATTAATGAGTTATTATCACCCAAAACCATACCCCTGAGTCTAGGATCATTTAATTTGATAGACTCCCAAAGTATGATAATTTAAGGAAATTACAAATTTATCCTTTAATTAATAAAAATGAGATTGGTTTCTACCAATTAATTCCTTTATGTTTCAATCATCCAAATATGTTGATTAGGATCAGAGGTTGCCCATTCCCCTTTCTTGAATTAAACCAAAACGTTATTTAAGGTTAAGGTTCCCAAAATTACACATTTGCCCCTAAGGCTCTATCACTTCATAATTTGTCAAATTTAATTCAAATGACCTTAAATTTTTTAACTCATCTCACTCATGGGTCAATTAAGATAGCAGAGGGGACAATGTGATTTTTTTAATTTTTAATTTAGTTTACATATTTATTTTTTTCAAAAATAGGATTTTTCAAAGAAAAATCTATAACTTGACCAATGCAAAGCCTAAATCATTGAAATTTTTACTGTAGGTAGACTTAGGGTCCATTTGGGGCAGCTTATAAGTGCGAACAACATTTTCAAAATGCCGCTGTACTGTTTAGTTCGCGCATTTCGCCAGCTTATCCGAAACTGTGTTTAGGTTTTTACACTAAGTGCAGGCCGCGGGTCGACCCCTGCGGCTAGCTCGCGGGCCGCGTTTCAGGATAAACAGCTTATCCTGAAAAGCACAAGCTACCCCAAACGGACCCTTAGACTAGGGAACTATTGGCACAAAAGTTCATGATTTATTGAGTTATATTTGAATTTTAAGAACTATTTTAAAATTTTTAGCATTTATTCATTATAAAATTTTTAAAATTGTGGAAAATTAAGTTTTATATCTTTATTAAACATTTCTAAGGACAAGAAAACTAGAGAAATAAATTTCACATTTATCTGATTTTTCTTTGAATTGTTAGAATTATTTCAGTGAAAATCCATTTTTAGCCTTTAAAAATTATTTTAAACTTCAAAATTCAATATCTTAACTTAGAAAATTAGGAAAAATATCCCAATTGTTCTTAAGTGCTTAGAAAACAATTTAGAACATTTTCATGAATTTTGTTCTTTTTTGTGATTTTTCTCATTTTTAATTATTTAAATATTAAAAATAGGCTAAAAAGTGAAGTTTTTGTTTTAAATACCATTTTATTTTTAAAAAAATCTTTTGATCATAGAGAACTCCAAAACCAATTTTTATAATTTTTTGAGTTATATTTTAAATATTAAAAAATATTTTAGTGTTAAAAAAGACACTTAACATAGAAAATCAATTTGAGCTATCAAATGAGCTCCAAATATTTTGAAATTTTGATGGGTATTTCTCTAAACTTCAAATTACAATGGAGAGTTAAATTCAATTCATTTAGATGTTTGCATTTCCCAAATTAATTTTCCTTGTGTCTTAGATATTTGTGCAAACTAGGTGATTTCTTAATGACTTAGCTCATGAAACATTTTCCAAAGGGTTCTCTAGTCATGGCAAACCTTCCAAAATTTTCTTGGAATCTTCTAAGAAATATGCTAATTATTATGATTAATTAATGCAAATTATAGATATAAACTTGAAAAATATGGATCTCTATTTCGAGATCTCCTCTGATATTGGAAAAATCAGAGAATATTCCCTAATATAGAGGCAACAACATGCCAAAATTTTAAGCCATGATGAAAGGTCTACATGCATAGAGAATCAAAAGACTTAAAATAATATTTAATTAATTAAAAATAAAATATGCATCAAATGAACTTTAAACAATTTTCACATTGTTCTCCATTATACACTGAGCAAGTGAGTATTTTTGTTTTATTTTTGTGATTTTCCTACACCAAGATATGGATTTTTGAAGTTAGGGATCATTTTTTGATTTATTTACTTCCTTATGTATCTAATTAAACGCGTGGCACCAGCTCATTCTAGGTGTCTCTGAAGCTCCAAGTGGCGTCCTCTGCCTCGAAACCACCATCCACCACAACGCTGACTCGACCCGCATTTTATGTAAGAAGGCGTTGTCCGACTAGATCTGGTCCGTTGATGAGATAAACACGTAATCAGACAGCTCCCCGTCATCGTCCTCAATGCCTTAACTCGAGATCCATCCATTTTCAAAGCTTAAGATCTCACTCATTTCTCAACAAAATTAAGTGCGGTTTGTTTCTAAATGCTCACCTAAGTGAGAAAAAACACATCCATATAGTAATCATTCGATGAAACTAACCTTAATCAGACGGAGAATCAAAATAGGCTCGGGAAGAGGGGAAGTTCAATACCATTGCTCTAAGAAGGGAAGCTTCAAACAGAGGTGCTCGACATGTTCGTGGAGGTCCAAGGAGGCTAGGGATTTAGCCTCTTGCTGTGGTGAAAGGTCTAGGTACGACCTCGACCAAGCTCAATTTCAGGTGTTGGTCTAGAGCTATGCTAGGTGCTCTGTATGAGGGGTATTTGATAGCGCTTTTTCTTTTTTCACTATGGTGATGGTGTGGGTGAGTTTTATTTGATTTTGGTGGAGTGTAGAGGTGTGGAGAGCTATATCCTATCTCTGGCAAGGATTTGAGCTCAAAAATTGAACTCTGGCAAGGGGATTTAGGGTAATGTAGTGGTTAGGTTGCATTGTGGAGGTCTCAAGGAAGCTCAGAAAGTAATTTCAAAGGGTATCCTTGAGAAATTTTCAGCACCACCACCATTGGCCATGGAGGTGAGCTCTTATAAAAGTGGACAATGGTGGCTCTATGGGTCAATTGAAGGGTGCAAAGTGCTCCCTATGTAGAGGGCAGAGAGGATCTAAACTTAAAATTTGATGAGGTCGCCTCAAGGTTTGAATTAGGTTTTGTTTTTTATGAATGGCTCACAAGTTTGGTGTTTTCCAGCCATTAGGCCAGTTGACACGGCCAGGGGAGTTGTCTAGGAGGTCAAGTGAGCCAAGGGAATCTGTCACAGCAATTAAATGGGTTGGTCCTTAGTTTTGGCAAAAGAATCATTAGCTTAAGAAAATTTGGAATCAAATCCCTTGATTTGGGGATCCCTTGGTCCATGGCTCATTTAGGTGGTTCCATGGGGTTTAGTTTGGTAAAAAAGGTTTAAATTATGGTTATGGTGGTCTTTAGTTGGTCAATTTGGCTTGATTGGGCCAATTTTTGGTAAAGGGGCTATCTAGGTCAATTTGGCTTAAAGTGGGTTTAGGTTAGGATAACCATGACCCTGAGCCCAATTAATTGATCAACATTGTGTAGATGATTGTCATCAAGTTTTTGGGTGAATGATTGAAGTGATTTTGAGTTCAATTGGGGGTCCAATTTGAGGGATTTTGGAATTTTGATCAATTTGGGCATGTTGGGCTAGACTTGCGCCTAGATTGGGCTAGGCTTGGGCTATGTCAAAATTGATTGTTGAGAATGGTCAATAGGAATTTCATGAAGAGTTTTCAACATAAATTGGATGCCAATTTTTGGGTTAGGGCAATTAATTTAGTGAAATTTGGAGACATAGCAAATTTGGGGATTATTGGATATAAGTTGAAATTAAATGAAATTGAGGTTTCACCAAGGCCAATTGAAGGTCAATTTTAATGTTTAAGAATGTTATGAGAAGTTTTCAACATAAATTATTACAGTTTGAGTAGGTTATATGTTCAATTTGGTGAGATCAAGTCATATGGCCAAAATTGGCGGTTGTCCTTAGATCAAAATTGGGCTTAAGTCATGGGCCAATTAAGCTTGCATTTGGTTTAAATTGGTCATATGGAAGGTGAATTTGAGTTTAAGATTGAAATTTGGGGAAATTGGGACTAAGTTGTTGGACATTTAAGGTGATGTGGTAGTTGAGAGAAATGAAATTGGAAATATTTAGAAGGTTTTGGGAATTTTTGGGATTTTTTGGAATTTTTAAAATTTTGGGCTAAGGAGTGGCATTTTGGTAATTTGGAAATTTTTGGTGATTTTGGGTAATTTGGATATTTTCAAAAGTTTTGAAATGATTTTTGATCAAATTTGGGTATGTTGGGTAAATTTGGGAATTTTGGCCAAATTTAGGGTTTCAAGGGTACTTATGTAATTTGGGGGAGTTAAGGGGAAAAAAGGCCAAGTTGGGTATTTTTGGTACAATTGGGATGTCAACCACTATAAATGAGTTATGGACCAATGAAAACCCCATTTGGGTCCTCTATGTACTGGTCTTAGCTATACCCTGCATAGGGCTAGGGGTTTAGAGGACCGCATACATGGGCCTCCCAAAGGATTAAGGTGTCAAAGTCAAGAAATGTTGGGTTTAGGGTACTGAGCGATTGTGAGTGAGGTGATTATAGTGAGCGCCTCAGCTCTAGACCAACACCCAGAGTCAACTCTAAGGGCAAGCAATCCTATGAGAACTCACCTTGAGCTCCCCCATATTGACACCACCTACTAAGTTCTAGAGGTTAGGACCACTATGTGGAACTTCAAGTTGAGTAAATAGGAGTTTAGAATTTCTAATGGTAAGAGTTCCTTTTCTAGTTTTTTAGGAATAGTCAATAGGAAAGACCTATGGCTAGACCCTTGGCTACTATATAAGAAAACTAGACCTTAACCAAAAGTGAGGTCAACAAATGGACCCCCAATAGGTGTGGTGTACTGGGCAAGCACAATGCGGGTATTGCGTTAACAGAAAAGATCAACAAAACCAATATAGAATCGTAAGTCAACATATACAAAATGAGTGTAGAATTTGGGTGTGCTATTTGTTTTCGTTGGGGAATTAGCAGAAGAATATTTGATCGAGATCAGGAGGAAGGAACTCTCGCTGAGGATTAGAGTGTAGGTTTTGAGTTATTAGATTTCAGGTGTTTATAGAAGATGAGAATCAGTGTGTAAGTGGTGACCCCGAGGTGGAAATTGAAATTTAGGTATCGATTCTAGAAGAGGGTCAAAAGTTAAAGACTAATCATGAAAAGAGAGAAATTAGAAGTTTGGGACCGATTCCAGGATAAGGATTGAAAGTTAAGGACCAATCACATACGAGAGGATCAGAAGTTAAGGGCCGACCTCAAAATGGTGAATCAAAAGTTAGGGACTGATTCCAATATAAGGATTGAAAGTTAAGGATTAATCACAAAAGAGTGGATCGGAAGTTAAGGGACAACCTTAAAAGGGTGAAAAAGAAGTTAGAGACTGATTCTAGGATAGCGATTGAAAGTTAAGGATCAATCACAAAAGAGATGATTGGAAGTTATGGGTTGACCTCAAAAGAGTGAATATGAAGTTAGGGACTGATTCCTGGATAAGGATTGAAAGTTATGGATCAATCACAAAAAAGAGGATCAGAAGTTAAGGGCCAACCTCAAAAAGTGTGAATCAGAAGTTAAGGACTGATTCCAGGATAAGGATTGAAATTTTAGGATCAATCATAAAATAGAGGATCAGAAGTTAAGGGCCAACATCGAAAAGGTGAATCAAAAGTTTGGAATTGATTCCAGGATAAGGATTGAAAGTTAAGGATCAATCACAAAAGAGAGGATCGGAAGTTAAGGACTGACTTTGGAAAGAGTGAATCAGAAGGTAAAGATTGATTCCAACATAAGGATTGAAACTTAAGAATCAATCAAAAAAGAGAGGATTAGAAGTTAAGAGCCGACCTCAAAAGGGTAAATCAGAAGTTAGGGATTGTTTCCAGGATAAGGATTGAAAGTTAATGATCAATCACAAAAGAGAGGATCAGAAGTTAAGGGCCAACCTAGAAAAGAGTGAATGAGAAGTTAAGGACAGATTCCACGATAAGGATTGAAAGCTAAAGATCAATCACAAAAAAGAGGATCGGAAGTTATGGGTCGACCTCGAAAGGATGAATCAGAAGTTACGAACTTATTCAAAGATTGAAAGTTAATGATCAATCACAAAAAAGAGGATTGGAAGTTAAGGGCCAACCTTGAAAAGAGTGAATCAGTAGTTAAGAACTGATTCCAGGATAAGGATTGAAAGTTTAGGATCAATCAAAAAAGAGAGGATCAGAAGTTAAGGGCCGACCTTGGAAGGGTGAAACAGAAGTTTGGAATTGATTCTGGGATAAGGATTGAAAGTTAAGGATCAATCACAAAAGAGAGGATCGGAATTTAAGGGATGACCTCGAAAAGAGTGAATCAGAATTTAAGGATTGATTCCAACATAAGGATTGAAATTTAAGAATCAATCAAAAAAGAGAGGATCAGAAGTTAAAGGCTGACCTCGAAAGGGTGAATCAGAAGTTAGGGACTGATTCAAGGATAAGGATTGAAAGCTAAGGATCAATCACAAAAGAGAGGATCAGAAGTTAAGGGCCAACCTAGAAAAGAGTGAATGAGAAGTTAAGGACAAATTCTATTATAAGGATTGAAAGCTAAGGATCAATCACAAAAGAGAGGATTGAAAGTTACAGGCCGACCTCAAAAGGGTGAATCAGAAGTCAGGAACTGATTCCAGGATAAGGATTGAAGGTTAAGGATCGATCACAAAAGAGAGGATTGGAAGTTAAGGGCCGACCTCAAAAGGGTGAATCAGAAGTTAAGGACTGATTCAAAAATGGGAATTTAAAGTTAATGATCAAACTCAAAAAAGAGTCAGAAGTTAAGGACTGACCTTAAAAAGAAGTGAATCAAAAGTTAAGGACTGATTCAAAAATGAGAATTGAACGTTAATGCTCAATCTCAAAAGAGAGTCAGATGTTAAGGACCGACCTCAAAAAGAGTGAATTAGAAGTTAGGGACTGATTAAAAAATGAGAATGATGGTGTTGAATCCAAAGATATGTGTCGTATACAAAGGTTGACATTGTTGAAGAAGATTTGTGAAATTTTATGAGGTTTTGTGCAGAACGTGAATCTTCGTGGGGATGTTAAGAGAATTAGTGCAAACAAACATAGTTGTGCTACGCGAGCAAAGAGTAAGAGACCTTAAAATCGAGAGAATCAACTCAAGAGATTTATTTTCTTTTCTTGTTGTTTTTATCATGTTTAATTTTCAAAATATGTTTTCATAAATTTAACTTTAGTTGGTTGATTTTTTTTTAAAGAGATTTGTTTTTTTGTATGTTCGTTATTATTATTATTAATTTTTTTTTATTTGAATTTTATTATTGTAAAAATATTTGTTGTTTTGTTCTTTGTTCATTGTAATCCCGAACCAATGCATGGTCCGTGGCTTTTATCCATCGTACAAAAAGGCAATTTGAAAAAATAGAAAAATTTCTGAAAGAAACTTCATTCATCTGCTCCAATAAGTGTACAGCTTAGGTGTAGGCCAAAGCCTCAAAAAGTACATTGCACAGATTGAATCAAATTACATCAAAAAATAGGCCATGCTAAGTACATATCATAAACTGAGCATGTCGAATACATATCATATCTGCTGTAATGTAGTGCAGCAAAACAGAAATGAACCCTCTCAGCGTCTGTTCCTGGTGTGACAAGTTCCGGATCGAGCAGACCTTCTAAGCCACGCTAAAGGATAAGAGTTTCCTTTGCATGTGCTTAGAGGTGCAACCCTCTCATAGCTCGTACAGTAGCAGTTCCTCCAATTCTGGACCTGGTTGAAATCCATACGACATTTTACTGTTGTCCATTCACCGAAAGGTCATGAACACCCTGCGGTGTCGCACCCCAAGAATACATTATTTGGCGACGTCCGCCCTATTTCCTTTAAGGACTAGCACTGAACCAACAGGCAGCAAAATCTCTACATCTCCACTGAATTTGCCAGGACCAATGATATCAATTTCTTTTCCAAATAGTGTATTGCTTTTTCTCTTGAATTAGACCTGCAGAAAGGCCTCACAAAGTCATGATGATCAATGTGCGGAGGTATGCAATCTCCTTCATCATATATGTTGATGAACCAACTATTAGGGATGTAGTTTGCTGGCAGTATATTTCATCTGACCATTCTTTTAAGCATCCATTTTATCATTGGAGTTAGTGGATCCACCTGATTGTGTCTGAGAATTTCGGGAGAATTTCTTTTTCTATTGTTGGTGAAGTTATAGCAGCAGCCGCACTGGATAGTAATCCTCTACTTTCTTTGCATCCATTTTCTTGGCTCGGAATAGGTTCTTTCCATGAATAGGCCTGCTCGACCTCTATCTCTCAAGTAAAAAATGCATTCGAGAATGCTTTATTCATCACTTTCTGAGAAGACCCTGGTGTGTAATTCCAACCTTATAATATGTTGATGAATTCTCCTTGCACTTATTCATAGAATTTAAAATTACTTTTGTTTACTTTACTTATTCTGTAGTATTTTGTCGTACTTAGAATCAGTGGCTGTCAAGGATGTTCCCTCATTTCAACGGTGGCGGGAACTCAAGTTGGTGTTGTTTCTGTCTGCAACAGAATTTATGACTCTGCGTCTGACAGGACGTATGACTCTGTACCCCACGGGACATATGGCTCTGCTTCCATCGGGACATATAGCTTTGCATCCATCAAGTAATCAGTCGTTTGAGATCCCTCATCAGTAGATGCAAACTCCTCTAAAGTGCTGCAGCACTGTAGGTGTAGGACATTGCAGTTGAGGCGCTCCACGAATGCCCCTGCAGCTGATACTCATGCAAGTGTCTCAACGTTGCAGGTAAGGCAACCTGTACATAGAACATCTGAAGCTGGTGGTATTTCTGGCTCTGTAACAAATCCGGACTCCTCATCTGTAGCATGCAAGCTGGAAGAGGTTTCTCTCATGCCTGGATCATAAATGTTTCTTTGAGGAATGGGAGTAAGCAAGTTATCTGGCTCTTTCTGGTGTCTTCTTTTTTCCCGTAAGAAAGCGCTCTGCTTTCGGTATCTAGCATTTCTGCGCTGAGTTCTTCATAGTGGTGCGTTTGGAAGTCTTTCATTACCGGTAGCAACTAGGCCTCCAAACGGTGTAGCTACCATTGATGGTAGGAGGCTTGGCCCCTCCATCAGGTCTTGTTGTACCATCACATTCTTTCCCTTCAGTGATGAATTGTCATTGATTTTCAATCTCTATAGTGAGGGTAGTCCTTCCTTTTCTTGTTGACAAAAAAAATTCATTAGAGGCCCCTCATAATTCATGTCGACTTGACTAAATTCCATGTCAAAGTCTATAGTGCCACCCTACGGTGCCATTTCCTCATTGAGTGCGAGGTTCCAGCCATCTTTAAAGGTAAGGATCAGCCTCTGGCTTGACATTTCTCTACAACAACAGAAAAAAATGTCAGTGAGCTGAAACTTAGCGTGAACAAGAACAAAACAAAGTATTTATTAAAAGAAATTTTAGTTTATTTTTGTTAAGAAGTCATTTATTTGTGTATGCATTTTGTTTAGTTTAGTAGGATATTAAGTTTTTAAAGAGAAAACTGAAGTGTGTAAATTTATCAAAATTTGTCATTCTGTTGAGGTTAATGTTATTACAAGAATTTTGGACCCGGTCACAGACATTTGGCCAAATAGATAACTCCAAAGCAAACAAAATTTCAAATTTTCAAATTAAGCAATGTGAAGCAATGTCAGGTTGCATAGTATTTCTTCAGGTATCGTCCGTTGATTGGTAGTATGGGTTTTTCACCCTGAAAATCTACTAACCTGTAGGTTCCTCCTGCGTAGACCTTTTGAATGACAAATGGTCCCTCCCAGGTTGGCTCAAAGTTTCCACCTATCTTCTGGCGTGTAAGAATAGGCCTTTTGAGCAGTTTGACAAGGTCACCAACTTTGAATGTCCTTGGGCGGACCAATTTGTCATGTGCATGTACCATCTTTGTCTGGTAAAGTTCTAAGTTTTCTTGTGCTTCAAGTTGTTCTCCTCAAGACTCTCCAGTTCTTCAAGTCAGAGTTTTGCGCTTTCTTTTGTTGTGAGTTGGTTAGCAACAGTGACTCTGAGAGATAACATCTAAATTTCTAACGGTTGCATGACCTCACACCCTTATACGAGGATGTAGGGTGTAGACTGAGTTTGAGTCCTGAACATTGTCTGGTAGACCCACAAGGCGTCTAATAGATTCTTGCGCCAATCCATTTTATTTTCGTCCAGTGTTTTCTTTAAAATCTTTACAAGTGTCTTATTGACGGCTTGAGTTAGGCCATTTGCTCTGAGATAGTAAATTATAGAGTATCTCCAATTTATCCCATGCCGTTTGGAAAAATTGTTGATTTTGGTGCTTTTGAAGGCTGTTCTATTGTCATAAATTATTCTTCGCGGTACTATAAAATGGTAGATGACTTGTCTTTTGAAGAATTAAAGGACGTGATGTGTCGTAACCTCTCGTAAGGGTACTGCCTTTGCCCATTCAGAGAAATAGTCTATAGCTGCAAGTATAAAATTGTGTCCTTTTGAGGATGGAGGGTCTATCAAACCTATTATGTCCGTGCCCAACCACTTCAATGGCCACAAGGCAATGGTTGGGTGTAGCATATTTGGACATTCATGCAAGACCACCCCATGCACTTGGCTTTGGTGACATATTCTAGCTGTATCCATGCAATCAGGCATCATTGCTGGCTAATAATATCCAAGTCTTTTGATCTTCATTTTCATCTTCGGCCCTGACTGGTGAGCACCACACAATCCGGCATGTACTTCTTTAATAATATTCTATGCTTTGGCTTTGCTTAAACATCGTAACCACATCTGGTCGAACAATCTCATGTAGAGGACATCACCTACTAGAGTGTATGACATAGCCCTTTTCGTAATGTGATGTGCTTCAAACTTGTCCTCTGATAGCTTTCCAGTATGTAATTATTCTAACAATGGTTTTTGTCAATCTTGATTGATGTCAGCAATTGCAATCATTATTTCTTCTTTTTCGAGCTTGTGTAGATTGTCGAGGTTGATTTGAGACAAAACTTATCTTCCTTGTACAGTGATTTCAATGGAATCCTACGAGGGACATGTTAATTCCTTAGTGAGTTTTACTAGATTGTCGGCATAATCATTATCTCCCCTAGGAATCTAGAAGAAAGTACATTGGGGATCTGCTCAAGCAGCTTCATCGTTTACTGATGGTATTCTGCTAGCCGTAGTTTCAAAATTTTGTATTATCCACTGACTTGCTGGATGATGAGCTATGAGTCGCCATAGATGGCAGTGTTTGTTATATCCAATGAGATTACTAATTCCAATCTGGTGATTAAAGCTTAATATTCTGCCTTATTGTTGGTGCACGGCTTTGTCTGGTGGTATGAGAACCTTAGCATACCCTTTGTTGGCATGATAAAGATCAAATTGATTGCTGCTTTGCCTGGTATAATTTTGCCTGATCCTTTGTCCTTTCTAGCTGACAAAGCTCCGTCGAAGTACATTTCCCAATGTTGTGCACTGGAGAATTCCATTTGTAGTATCTACTCATCTGGTAACTCATCGTTAAGAGTGGCAGTGAGTGTGCAGCAAGAAAGTCTGCTAGAATCTGTCTCTTGATAACACGGAGGGGAAAAAAGTTATATAAAATTACAATAAGATCATTGACCATCTTGCTAGTTGTCTGGAGAGTGTTGGTTGGGTCATCAAATATTGAAATGGATTAAATTTTGAGATTAGGGTAATCTTATGAGAAAGCATGTAATGTCTAAGTTTTTGGGCGGTAAAAACTTAACGTTAAATAATGCTTCTCGATAGGTGGATACCTTATTTCCATCGGTATTAGGAGGCGACTCAAGTTGTAGAGTGCATTTTTTTTTACCCTCATCATTGACTTGGGCTAATAGGGCTCCAAGAGAGTCATCTAAGGTCGCGGTATAAACTATCAACGGTTTCCCTATAATAGGGGTTGTCAAAACATGAGGTGTCATTAAATATTGTTTAACATTGTCAAAATCCCAGTGCTATTTCTCTTCCTAAAAAAATATGGAGTCCTTTTTATTTATTACCGAGAAGGGTTGGCACCTACCTAAGAGATTAGAAATAAAGCATCTCAGATATGCCAAATTTCTTTTGAAGGAACATAGTTGTTTCAAGGTTTTGGGTGGAGGCATTTCCTAGATAGCTTTAAT
The DNA here is from genome assembly GCA_002079205.1 of Phalaenopsis hybrid cultivar. Classification (NCBI taxonomy): domain Eukaryota; kingdom Viridiplantae; phylum Streptophyta; class Magnoliopsida; order Asparagales; family Orchidaceae; genus Phalaenopsis; species Phalaenopsis hybrid cultivar. The sequence continues at coordinate 408,132 of JXCR01144715.1, read as the reverse complement.
CTTATTTGGGTCAATCTCAATTCCTCGATGATGGACAATAAATCCTAGAAACTTCCTGGAGGTAACGCCAAAGGCGCACTTCATGGGATTCATTGTAAGGTCGTATCGTCGTAACCTTTCAAAAATAATCCTCAAATCGTACAAATGGCCTATTTTTTGTTTTCTTTTGATGACCAAATCATCCACGTAGCATTCTACTTTGTTATGAATGAGGTCATTAGAAATCTTCGTCATTGCACGTTGATATGTTGCTCTAGCATTCTTTAGGCTGAATGACATTACTGTGTAGCAGAAAATTCTAATTGGTGTTCTGAAGGCTGTAAGTGTTGTATCTTCAGGAGCCGCCTTGATTTGATTGTGTCTATTAATTTCTTCAGCTCGGTGATGACCTGCTGCTATATTTTGAGGCTTATTCTTCAGGGAGCTTGTTTTATTGGGGTGATATCTTTGTCTACCCGAGTTTAAGAACTGCAACTTCTGCTGACAGTCCTGGCATTTTGTCATAACTCCATGCAAATCAATCTTTGAATTAATTTAACAATTTGATCAACAGTAGAGATTCTTTATCTTTGAGTAGAGAACTTATAAATGTAGGTCGGGGTTGTTCTTCAGTCCAGAGGTTGATTTCCTTTAACTCATCAACAATGGATTTAATTTCCTCCTAAAATTCTAGTGGAGCATTTTCTATTAGCTAATCAGTAGAGTCATCCTCTATATCGAGGTAATCCTCGTCCGATTCACCAATAACAACCATACAAAATTCTAAATCATCGACTGGTCTGACTGTACTAAATTTGAGACCCTCTTTCAAGTTGGGAGTTCGACTTTTAACACTCCATAATTTTTCAAAAAGTTGTAATTTATCTTTGGTATGTATTTTGGCAAATGTCCCTATTGAATTAACTTTCATACACATATTGAAAAGTAATCGAAAGGCAATTCCATTAACTTAATAGGATCATCATCCAAGTTTAGATGATTTTCAAAAGCAGTAGATGTAGAAGCACGAGAAAATTTGATCGGCTTTGAACCAATACTACGGACTTCGTTGACCTCTAAACTCTCGACATTTTGAGGGAGAATCAAAGTAAGGGTCATAGCATTCACATAGTGTTTTATCCGATCATACATCGTCTCGTATTCACTTTTCTTTGTATCTTCTAAGGATATCTCGTATTGAGGTTTCTTTTATTTTGTCATCATTTTTTCATCTTTGGAACTGTCTTCATCACCAATGTTGATGGTTGGCTTTGTTCATTCAATAATTAAGTTGATTCTTCCACGTCCATGTCCCCGACCTCGACCTCGGGTGTGTGAACTAAAACAACCTCCACCAACTTATTGTAAAGGACTGATGGAAGATCATTGTAGCGGAGTTGAATGGCTTCCTCCTTGAAATTTTTCTAAGTCTTCACTTTTATTTGTTACGATTTCACGAGAGAAGATAGTTTTCTTTGGAGGTGCCTAGTAGGGAGCATCTTCATGGATGCCCGCTTCTTCAACTGTGAGCGGTTGTAGATCTCCCTTGATGCATTGCCCTTGTCCTTCTTTATAGTACTTAATGCACTAATGTGAACCATATTGTGTTCGTGAATCAATGGTCGACCAAGTAGAGCGTTGAAATAGGTCTCGACGTCGATGATATGAAACTTGGCGGTTGTTGCTAGCTCTCAAACCTTCATAAATAGTGTAATAGATCGAAGGGCTCTCTCTTCCTATTGGTCAAATCCTTTTAGCATCATTTTGTCGGTCGTAAGCTACTCAGCTTCCAAGTTCAAATAGATCAATGTCTGTAGGCTCATCAAATTAAGAGATGCTCTAGGATCTACTAGAACTCTGGACAACACAAATCTGCACATGTTAACAGAGATGTAGAGTGGACGATTATGGTTGGCGGTACCAAGCAACAAATCTTCATCTGTGAAAGTTACCCCAGGCTATTCTTTCAACAAACAAACTTCTTCTGATGTTGTGCTGGCCAAATGAGTTAAGCAAGTCTCTGGGTCGAACAAAGCTGTAACCAGAGACTCTCTCTTCTCTTTTGATAGGATCAGAGCGTCATGGATGCTTAATCGAGCCGGCAACTTCCTAAGATGAGATAGCATGCTGTAATCCACTTTGTATGATCCTCCAATGTTCTCTTGGTTCTGTGGTTCTTCCACTGGTGGAGGTGGAGGTAGCTCTTCTTGAGTTATTATCTATTTTCCTTTTTCTGTCGGAGCTATTCTCTGTGGTAATTCTTTCCCGCTCCTTAAGTTCACTTCTGTAATTTCTTCTTCTTGAGGTACCTTTGTTGAATCTTCCAGTCTTTCTTCTTTGTTGAAAAGATATAAGTTCATGGCAAGTGGTGCACCCTGGCATTCTAAGATTGGTTCCTCACTCCCAGTGCTATCGTAGCTGGTATCATTGATGTCTTCTTTCGTCATGTTAGCGAGTTCATCAGACTTAAGTACGATTTGAGGATCGTTTTGGGGATTGAGACGAAAGCTAGATCTATCAAAATCAATTACGTTATCACCAGAAACAGCTAAAATATAGCCAAAATTGTAATCACTATTTTCATAAGACCCCACAAGGGCAAAAACATAGTCATACAAAGTTTGGGGTTTGAGGATTTTCTTCTCCAAATCCGAAACAACCAATCTTGTAGAGGCAGCACCTATCCTACCCCCCATGTTATCAATCTTTGTGGTAGCATTCTTCTTCTTCTTTGTCTTTGACCATGATGAATCTCCTGATGAAATCTTCGTCTCGGGTATGACAGGCTGAAGATTATAAACAGAGGCTTATTTTGATGCAATATAAATTTAATTAAATATTTTCTTAGATGATTTGCTTTAAACATCATTCCATTCATCTTTTCAGATATATGCAAAAGATTATTTTGATGAATCCTGTATTTGTTTTTGGACCCTCTTGAGCTCATCCCAAGTCGTACTCTATACCTCTTCTCCAGTATACGAGTCAATCATAGAGATTGGTTCGGCCGAAATCAAATTTATAGAACTTTTTTCAGGTTTTTTTAAATATTCTTTCTGGATCGTTATATTCCCTTCTTTAAGATTCTTCTTGAGCCAATTCTTAAAGATGAAACATTCTTCTATAGTGTGTCCAAGCAACCTGTGGTATGGGCAATAATTTGGTTGATCTTTCTTATCAACCTCTTCAGGTTTCTTTGGATCTGGTAGTCTGAACTCAGGCTTCTTCATCAAACTTGTGAACATTTTTTATACAACTTCATCTTTGAAAGAATACATCATTTTCATCGTTATGCCAAAGATATTCTCTTATTCCCTGTTCGAGGTGATCCATCTTGAGGCAGTCGCTGTCTAGAATGGCTATTTTATTTTTGTGCATGCTGTGATGAAGATTGGCAAGGATTTTCTGCATATATCTTAATTGGTTGCTTCCCTTTATCGACAGTCACTACTGTTTATGGCTTCTTTTCAAATACTCTGATTGCCTTGGACTTCTCGTGTGAATCCATATGTTTGATTTCTTCTTGAAGACTGTTGGTTTTACTGAGAAGCTTCTCGAAAGATTCGATGGTGAGTCCCTTTAGCATTAAAGCTACTGACCCATGAATGCTTTTAAGTAAAACCGTAATTTCATGATGTTCCTGTAGCTGAGTTTTACACTTCATGCTAAGGTTTCTCCACCTCAAAATGTAATCCACCAAAGTCTCATTGGGCTTTTATTTTTTCATCATGAGCTCTCCTATAGACACATGATGTTGCACTCCGATAAATCTTTTCAAAAATAATTCTTCCAGCTCGACAAATGTCTTAACTAATCCAATGGGTAAATTAGCATAACAATCAAAGGCGAGTAAAGCTTCTTTATTTCTTCTGTTGCCACAACTGGCTCAAAAAGGTGATATATGTTGTCTAGGATTTCCAGTCCCATCAAATATCTTGTATTTCGGAGACACGAAACCCATAGGGAAGGGTACGGCATCGAATTCCTCCGGATAGGGTCTACCCTTTAAAATTAATGCACCACACTTAAATTGGGGTAAGGCCTCTCAAACCTGCTCAACCATTTTCTTAAATTCCTTCTTCGACATGGCACTTGATGGAGAATCATTCTTTTGCTGCTCATCTTCATTTGTTGAGGCAACTTCTCTTCTTTCATCTGTAATATGTGTAATTTCTGGTTGGTTGCCCTCTGGAGAGGCTAACTGTGGGGATTGAGATTGACCTTAAATTGTGGTCATAGCAGCCATGGCTACGACTATCTCTTCTATTCTTTTCTCCAGTTGGCTGACTTACTCATCCCTTAGTAGGATAGCCCTACGCAGTATCTCTTATATTCTTTTCTCTAAATGGCTGACTTAGGCATTCTCTTTGATGAGAGGTTGAGCCTCGTGTACAGATATAGCGGCTCTGGTTTTGATAACATGGACATCCATGAAATCCTCTTTGAGGTAATCATTATAGTCAAAATATTCATCATCATCAATGGAGATTCCATGTTCCCAAGCCAACTCGAAATTGTCAACTCAGAGCCTTTCAACTTTTTCTTCGATTATTCATTCATGAATTTATTAAAGATCTGGAGGACCCTGCTGGACCTCCTCCCCTTGTTCTTCCATCTTGCTTGCAATTGCTGCGACAATGTCTGATACTTCAGGCCCTAGCTTCATTCCATGGTTTTTCCCTGCAGGCTCACTATACTGCATTGATACAATGACCTTGGGTATCCACCCCTTTTTTTATGGTGAGATCTTGAGATGAAGTGTCTTAGCAAAAACATCGATATGTCAAAGAGAAGTATGCTCCTCATGGTGCATACCGACTACAGTACCGGGAAATTTCCTCAGCTTTCCCTTTGAAACCTTAGGAATGCTTTGAAGTGGGTGATAGGTAGGATTTTCGAACCCAACATTAACTTAACCGATTGACGACCCGTGGTCCTACTAGTGGTAGAATCAGTGGTAACTATGGTGGTATCAACTCTGCCTCTCAAGTGGAACCAGTGGGAATACGGGTTAGTGGACTTTCAGTTGACATCTAAGATCGTTTGGCAGATTTGACACCTCTTAAAATTTCTTTCTTCATACAAGGGGATATTGTATGCCCTACTCATTTATGTAATTCACTGACTGAACATCCTTCTTTGGTGGCTAGCCTCTGAAAAACTGAACTGACTCAGGTGATAGGAGCAGGCTTTTTTCTCTCATCACCTTGTCCATGAGGTGATGGTAACGCAGCGGCAATTTTTTGGATACTCTTGTATCCATCGGTATCCATTAAAGGATGGAATCTACTTCCCTACAAAAGAGGATAGGTTTCCAGTAATTCCAACTCATCCTAGTGGGGGTCTTCTTTAACAGGTATCTCCTCAGGAGCTTGAGCTTTAGTAGCCCTCCGAACTCTCCTACTGCGATTTCTCCTTTGAGTTGGGGTTAGTGGTGAAGTCTTTGAGCTTCATCCAATTTTGAACACTGATGGTGGGACAACAAATCCTTCAGTCAAATTTTTAATAATCATTACTTATTTCCCCTTAGCAGCAGTGGGAATAGCAGGCTTGATAGTTGCAGTAGTGGCAACAGTAGTCTTGGCCTTCTTATAAGAAGGGAAGTCTTGAAGATAGTCCATGTTGAACTCAACAAATAGCTCTTGAACTTTTGGAGCGATGACTTTCATGAAGATGAAGGGCACCTTTTTTAGGATAAACTCGAGGTCTTCAAATCCGGCTCCAAACTTGATGGTAGGAGCGACATTGCGGGCTTCATGGCTTGTCAGCAAGTTGCAAGAAAAAGTCAATGTTGGGTAGGCCATCGCAACAGCTTTTCTTTGGGGTTAGTTATAAGGCTAAAACCTTGTAATCTTAGTGCAAGCACTGAAAATTAACAGAGGTCGATCCGTAGACAAGGTTAGTCTTAGTTTGTGGGAATTTTTTAAAACTTTTACTTAAAAGGTAATTTAAAAGTATAAAAATTTAATTAATTTTAAAGTGTGTGCATCACAACACAATTTCATTTAATTTGCAAATTAGCAATTTAAAGTTGAAAGGGAGATGTGAAGTGTTTAGGACCAAGTGCAGGACCCATTTAGCAACACACAATGTCCAGGTCGAACTAGTCCACCAACACACCTATTGGGGGTCCGACCCCACATGAAGATTAAAAGAGTCCTTAATGGCCTCCTGAAACCCTCTATTCAAAGGTGATTGAACAGATAGTCCTAAAGTCCAAGGAGTTGGTTGTACTTACCCAAGGCAGAAATGGGTAAAGTATGTCAACAGAAGAAGAGTAATTTGGTCCAAGAGGGACACAGACACATTAACGATTGTGAAGATAATATTTCCTTAATTAAATGGAGAGAAAAGCTTGTCCCCAGCGGAGTCACCAAAAGCTATCAACACTATTTTGAGTTGGAGGAGTTGCTTGTAAGAAACTGTCGATCTCCGAAATAAAATCTCGTCGCCCGCTTCGGAAGGACATTTAAATATACATATAGATTTAAGTTTTTGAAAAATATGAAATCAAACTTACCCCATATTTGTCATAGTTTAAATGAAAGTGTGCTATACCTCAAACCTTGTATCTATCTAGAAGGATAAACACAAGACTTGAGGATGAGGCTTGATCAAATAAACTAAAAAATATATGACATTTGTTTGGTATGTGAAACCATTTTATTTGCTGATAATTTCCCCTATTTAATATGGATAATCAAATAAGGTTTATATTAAGCTGGGTTCAGACAAGCTTCCTATAAGGGCAATCCCCTATAGTTAATTACATCTCAAATGACCGAAGTAATCTAAGAAAACTCTCGATAAAAATAAAAAAAATATTATCTTCAAGGAGATCAAAGGATATGACTTTTCAATGATATCAGACAAAGAGGTGTGAAATGAGATTGGCTCAAATTTGGAACACTTTGTAGAGTTCAAAGTAGGAAGAATTAGGGGACGTCATGGATCCGGAGGAGAGCCTCAGTGACTTCCCAAGCTATCCTAATGTTTGGCTTCAGTTTTGAGGATAAATACATAGGTGTTTCATTCCTACCAATTTTATTTTTTAGAGCTTATATTCGTGTGAAACGATTACACAAATAGTCGGGAAGATGTGAGGATTTAGGACATGACAGACGATAACCTCAGAATCCTAAGACGAGTTAGGCCTTATATTGTATAACAGGGCTATACAAAGGCCTAAAGATAAGGTGAGGATTTAAGTTGCATAAGCAAACTACCTCGAAGTCTTATGAATTTGTTATTTAATTCTAAAGAAGGAATGGTTTAGCTAGGGAAGACATGTTCTGCTGTTGAAGATAGTTGTGCTGCCCACCCTGCTAGCACCAAGCTCCTCATCATGATGATTTTAAGTTTTCTAATGTGTCAATTCATGATGTCAAATCAGATGATCCTATGGTTAAAGTTCTTAAAATGTTATGGGGCATGTTAAAGTTGAATAGAGCGACACCGGTTTGAATCCCACGATTCCCTCTTTCCAGTACCACTATTTTCTATTTGATTTAATTAGTCCAAATGAATTTACTAAACTCAACTTAGTGAGTTCCATATTTTTCATTTAGACCGTGGGAAGCCTCGTTAGCAACCTTAGCTTACCTCCTCCGAGGGATTCCCAATCATCCAATAAAGACGTATTAATTTAATTGCAATTTTTGTTTTATGAGGTTTGTGATTAAATCTTAAGTTGTCTCATATTTTGAATGTTGTGGAGGTGATTTTTATCTTGGTTGATTTGAATTTTGGTTTTGGGTTTTGGTTTTGTGACTATCCTAGCAGTTTTAGTTTTCATGCAGGGTGACATTGTTGTTTAGCATGAAAGTTTTATAAGCGGAAGAAGTACAGTGTAAAAGTACAAGAAAGGTGGCATTATAAACTATAAATGGCGTGCCTAACGAGCCTTCTCATTCCACCACCTAAAATTCAAAATGCATGTGAGAGCACTTTATATAAAGCAGAAAAGTAAGGTTTTAGTGATCTACCCAATCCTAGGTCATATCTTGTTGGGTCCCTATTAATTTGATTTCATATTAAGTTTGGTAGACCTCCGAGGTATCCAATAGCTCTGAAGAATGAAGCAGGTCCCTGCTTGGTGAAAGTCTCAAGCTCATTTAAACTTATTATGTTGCTTAATAACTCATCCTGTAAACACCTTTAATGATCAACGAACATTGATGTTTCAATTATCCTTAAGACTAGGGTGATTATCACTTATAATTTAATTTGAGAATTATGTGGGTGAAGACCCTTAAAGGGGCCAGTTAATCTCATCAAGTCACTTAGCCAACTTTTTAATTTGGGATTGTAGTGTTTTAAAGATTTTTAATGTTAATTATGTTTAATTTTCTAATCCTCATTTAATCAGATTTGATTTAGCTTAGGTCACTTACTAAGCCCTTTAGACTTTTGATAGATGTCTAGTTATATTTTGAAATAGATTGAATTATTAGGTGATGATGATTCACTATCAAAATTTTAAGAAGTCATTTGAATCATTAAATAAGGGTATTAAATTGATCAAATATTAACACCCAAAACCATACCCCTGAGTCTAGGATCATTCAATTTGATAGACTCCCAAAGTTTGATAATTTAAGGAAATTACAAATTTGTCCTCTAATTAATAAAAATGTGATTGGTTTCTACCAATTAATCTCCTTGCGTTTCAATCATCCAAATATGTTGATTAGGATCAGAGGTTACCCATTCCCCTTTCTTAAATTAAACCTAAATGTTAATTATGGTTAAATTTCCAAAATTACATTTTTTCCTCTAAGGCTCTGATACTTCATAATTTGTCAAATTTAATTCAAATGACCTTGGAAGTTTTATCCCACTTTGCTCATGGGTCAATTAAGACATCAGAGGAGAGAATGTGATTTTTCAAATTTTAATTTAGTTTACATATTTATTTAAATGCAAAAATAGGATTTTTCTTTGAAAAATCCATAACATGACTAAGGCAAAGCCTAATCCCTTGAAATTTTTACTAGTGGTAGACTTAGACTAGGGAATTTTTGGGACCAAATTTCATGATTTATTGAGTTATATTTGAATTTTAAGAATGATTTTAATTTCTGGAGCATTTATTAATTATAAACTATTTTACATGTGGAAAATAAAGTTTTATATTTTAATTAAATATTTCTATGGTGAAGAAAACCAGAGACACAAATTTCACATTTTTCTGATTTTTCTTTAAATTGTTAGAATTATTTTAGTGAAAATCCATTTTTAGCCTTTAAAAATTATTTTAAATTTCAAAACTCAATATATTTACTTAGAAAATTAGGAAAAACATTCTAATTATTCCTAAGTGCTTAGTAAATAATTTAGAATATTTCCATGAATTATGTTATTTTTGTGATTTTGCTCATTTTTTTAATTATTTAAATATTAAAAATAAGGTTAAAAAATGCAGTTTTTATTTTATTTACCATTTTATTTTTAGAAAATTGCTTTGATCACAGAGAACTCCAAAAACCAATTTTTATAATTTTTTCAGTTATATTTCAATTATTAAAAATTATTTTAGTGTTAAAAATGACACTTAATATAGAAAATCAATTTGAGTTATCAAATGAGCTCCAAATGTTTTAAAATTTTTATGGGGGGTTCTATGAACTTCAAGTTTTAGTGTAGAGTTAAAATCAAGTTTTTTAGATGTTTTTATTTCCTAATTTAATTTTCATTGTGGTTTAGGTTTTTTTTACAAATTAGGTGTATTCTTAATTACCTAGCTCATGAAACATTTTTCAAAGGATTCTCTAGTTGTGGCAAACCTTCCAAAATTTTTTTGGTCTAAGCAACATGCTAATTATTATTATTAATTTATGCAAATAATAGACATAAACTTGAAAAATATGGTTTTCTGTCTAGAGATCTCCTTTGGCTTTGGAAAAATTAGAGAATGTTCCCTTAGATAGAGGTAGCAACATGCCAAAGTTTCAAGCCATTGTGAAATGTCTACATGCATGGAGAATAAAAAAACTCAAAATAGTATTTAATTAATTAAAAATAAAATATGCATAAAATGAACTTCAAACATATTTCACATTGTTCTCCTCTATTCACTGAGTAAGAGGGTATTTTTATTTTATTTTTGTGAGTTTTCTACACCAAGATATGGATTTTTGAAGTTAGGGATCATTTTTCTAATTTACTTAATTCTTAATTTATCTACTTAAATGTGAGGCACTACCTCATTCTATGCATCTCTGAAGCTCCACGCGGTGTCCTCTAGTTCAATGTCGCCATCCACCATAGCGCCGAGTCGGCCCGCATTTTATGTAAGAAGGCTCTGTCCGGCTAGATCTCGTTCGTTGATGAGATAAACACGCATTCGGATGGCTCCCGTCATCATCCATAATGTCTTAGCCCGAGAACCATCCATTTTCAAAGCTTATGATCTCACTCATTTCTGAACCAAATTAAGTGTGGCTTGTTTATAAATGCTCGTCTAAGTGAGAAGAACACATCCATATAGTTATGATTCCATGAAAATAACCCTAATCAAATGGAGAATCAAAATAGGCTCGAGAAGATGGGAAGTTCAATAACTTTGCTTTGAGAAGGGAAGCTTCAATCAGAGGTTATTTTAATTTTCTTAGCATTAATTAATTATAAAATGTTCTTAATGTGAAAAATTAGGTTTTATATTTTTATTAAATCTCTCTAAGGTTAAGGAACCCACAAAAACATTTTTTATATTTTTCTAATTTTTCTTTGAATTATTATAACTTTTTAAGTGAAAGATTAAGAAAAATTCATTTTTTAGCCTTTAAAAATTATTTTAAGCTTGATAATTCAATATCTTCACTTAGAAAATTAGGATAAATATTCCAATTATTTATATGTGCTTAGAAACAATTTAGAACATTTTTATAATTTTTATCAAATTTGTGATTTTTATTAATTTTTAATTACTTAAATATTCAAAATAGGCTTAAAAATGATGTTTTTATTTTTTTTACAATTTTATTTTTAGAAAATTCATATGATCATAGAGAACTCCCAAAACCACATTTTAGCCTTATCCCTCAGTGAGAAAGAAAAAAACATTAGTCTAACAACATCGTCTGACATGCCATTATAATGAAATATTGCACAAAGTTCAATAAAATTTGATAAGTGTAAATGGGGATCCTCTAAAGGAGTTCCTCTAAACTATTTTTTCTGAACTTGTTGGACAATCAATGGATTTATTTCAAATGAGTCAGCTTCTACAACAGGATTTTGTATACTTGAGTGAATTTCATTTGTCGTAGTATTTACATAATCCCTCAATGATTTATGATGATTTTCTAAGTTTATATTTTGAATGTTTTCCATTTCCATGTCTAGTTTTTCAAGTCCATCATGTTTTTCAATTTTTTTGCTTTTTTCTAACTTGGGATCATAAGGCACAAGTCCCGTAGATCCTTTGTTTTGCATACGCAACACAACAAACAATACATTAATAATTAAAAAAATAAAAAAAATATGTTCAACACTATAAAATATTTTCACAAACACCTTGTTTTTCACACAAATAATTTTTTTTACAACACTTTTCATACAAAAAACACTATTCACACAAAAGCATTTTTTACGACACTACAATTTTCCAAGTCTAAGCTTAATTACTTTAACTATAATTCTCCTAAAAGTCAAGATCAACCATTGTGATCCCCGACAATAGAGCGAAAAACTTGATCCTAACATTCTTGAAGAATTTAGTCCCCGATAATGACACCGAAAACTTGATCCCAAGTAAATTAAGATTTCAATTATATTCCTAGGGATTCTACTCAAGTATACGTATTATTATGAAGTAATATGGGGCTTTGTGATTAAGACCCAAATATCAATCCCACAGAGATCGAGGTTAATCATGATGACTTTTAAGAGAAATTTTAGTTTAGAACAACACGCCCTAGCTAGGAAGGTCGATAAAAGTTTGAATTTGATTTTATCCTATAATTATCACTACAGTACTAGTTCTACTACTAAATTAAAATACTTAGTGAAACTCAGAAAGTGGTGTTTTTAATATAATAAAAGTACTCTTCCTCATGCAATGAAAGTAGTGACATGTGTAAAAGTAAAACAAGTAGTGAGAGAGATTGTGACAAGTAGGAGCAATTATACTCTTTACCCTTGTTAGAGATGCTATAAAGAACATTGGTTAATTGAAAGTTTGAATAATTCTGAAGACGGGCTAGGCAGGAAAGATACTAGCTCTCACTTTAGAGTTCCTTTTTATCCCTCCACCTGGAGGCTAACATCTCGCATCAAAACCTAAAACAATGGACCAAATTAGGAGCTTTAGCCTATCACTCTAAATTCCTCTAATTATACACCCTTTAAAGATTATTTTCCTACTTATTTGAACTTAACTATATGTACTACATTCTCATCCATATAATCTCATGTGATTCTATCATTATTGATTGAAACAATACCATCCCGGATCTTACATGTTCTCATAAAAGATTTTAACATGCAAGTTGATCAAGTTTACATGTAAATGAAGGACAAAGTAAAATCATCACAATATATTCTCACTTGACTCGATTCTATGTCCTATACATGCATACTAATTCATTGCAAGAGGGAAGAGTAAAGAAAATTACTCACTACACATAGAGAAATAACAAGAACTTTTCATTGAACAAGAGTTTGAAAACGTACAAACAAAGTAATAAATTCAAATCAAAATAAAATGAAAATACTTATCTCTGATATAAATAAAACTCTCCTTGTATAGCAAAAGCCATCTCCTTACAATTCTCTCCAAGAACAAAGTTAAGAGAAAAGAAGAAATCTCTCAATCTCTCTCTTTCTTTCTCACCTTGCCGCCCTACTTGGGGCTCATGCCCAAGCCTTCTTCTTATTTTGCAAGCCTTATTATCTTCTTCTAATTGATTCATGAGTCTAAGAGATATTTTAAAAACATTTCCAAGCCTTTTTTTTAATTTCCCAAGAGATGCTTAAGTGTCTCTTCAAAACTGTCTATATTTGTTGAATCTTCCAAATGGTGCCTTAAGTGCCTCTTAAAAACTCCATATAACCTCCCTAAATTCTTCATGAAATTCTATTTTATCAATTCCAATGATTTCCCTAAGAGATGCACGAAGCACCGCTTCAAAAATTGTGCAAATCAAATGTATATTCTAGAAGTTATGTTGAAAACCGTCAACAGCGCCTAAGCGCCGATTCTGAGGCGCTTAAGCATTCAATTTAGGTCCCTATGGCTCTAGTGTGCCCCGAATTGACCCAATTTGCTCCGATTTGCTTCAATTTGCTCCGTTTTAGTCCATTTTTATTCTTTTTGCTCCAATCACTCCAAGATCTTCAATTTGATGTACCTATAACCAAAAACACAAGAAAACATACCTTTAAAGTGCAATATCATTATAAAATAAAGCATAAAAAATAGTATATATTTTAGGCGTATCAAAATCCCCCAAACTTAAACATTACTTGTCCTCAAGTAATACTACATTTTTAAAATAATTTATGTAAATTAGAGTTAATCGGTCATCCTTTATAATTGCTAAAATTTTGTTCTAAAAATGTGATAGCTGAAATTAAATGATCTTCTAGTGAATCAGACTAGCCCAAGGTCTAAAATATTTATCATCAAACTTGGGAATTTATTTTCCTATCTAATTCAGAAATATATGCAGATTTTTCAAACTTCAGATTCTATGAACTTTACTTTCTAGACTTAATATCTCTCTTAAAAATAATTTTTACTAATATAAGTATCAAAAGCAAGCTTAGAATTGTTTTATGTTCTTTACTCTATAAAAACTCAAATGAAACCAATTTTTGATTAAGACCTCTCCTCAAGCTTCTCCTTACCTTTTTTTTGTTTTTTTGCATCTTTTTTTTCGGGATCTTTCTGATCCATTTATTATTTTTTTGTATTTTTTTATGTAAGGATTACAATATCTGGAGAAGTCCTTAAAAAATTTTGAATTTCACTATCCCCCTCTAAACTTAAAACTTATTACTTTCATTCACTTGAAAAGATGTGTATATATATATATATATATATATATTTTAAAATACTTTCTAAGAGAGCCTTAAATGTTAAAAAATAAAAATTGTAAGAATCCTTAATTTTTCAAAAAAATACAATTTTTCCTACTAAAGATAGTTATTCATTTCCCCAAGCTCCCCAATTAATATCCTTAACTCTAAGTTCACCCTTTTCACCAAAAATATCAACTAAATTATCCTACTACATTTTTATACTTAAAATTCTAACATTCTTAAGGTGACTCCACATAATAATAATCATTATAAATAAAATAAAAGCTTATTTTTAATAATTTTGAAAACAACTAAGGTTTAAATTTGAAACATTTTTCTTTTCCCCACAAACTTAAGCTCAAACATGTGTATCAATGAAGTACAAAAATATATGGCAAGGAAAGTTCACTTACAATTTACTACACATCCTACAAAAACATCAACAAATAACACATGGTAGAATATTACAATAGAAAGTAAATATAGCCTACTTTAAAGAAATTTTAAATAGTAGAATAGCTACAAATTGAAGATTAAACAGAAACACATTTTAAACTTTATAAAGGAATTGCTAGATGCTAACAAGTTTAAAATATTGAGATAAGTTTTGACATCCCTCATGACTCATTCAACTTGACTCACAAACATAGACACACAAACTCCATTATATAGACTCACAAATTCATAAAAAAAACAATGACTGAGGTTAATTTGATCACCCATCTACTCACATTTTCCCTCACTTTGAAATTCTAACAGAAAAAAATACACTAATAAAGTGGGTGTATTATAAAACCTTGTCTTGTTATCACCCATGGAGTAGAATTACTACATGTGTTACCAATTTCAGGGTTACTCTAAGTCTAAGGCATACACAATCTTGTGAATATAGTGCAGTTCATCCAGATGTTGTTCACTAAGTAAGGTCATGACCTTACCCGATGAAGAAAAAGTTAGATAAAGGAAGTAATAGAGTTTACATGGAGTTTCTTAAGTCCAAACACTACATAATTCAATGTAATGCTCAGCTCTGGTTAAGAACTAAGTCGTAACAGAATCGTCAACTTGCTACTACCATAAATCATATACAAATCTAGTCATGATGAAGGGATTACCTCACAACATTAATCCAATCCACTCACACATCAAACACAGATCAAAGTCCAAAATCTCACTATTATCCAATCCAACATAACAACAATCAGAATAAACATACAACAAAGATAACCATGGGTTGGCTCCCACGAAGCGCTTGGTATAACATCGACGACCCGATGTATCTAATTTTTACTCTGGTTGCCCAAGCATTATAATCTCATTCATTTTGTTCGTATACCATGGAATATGCCTTTCAGTGATTTTAAATAACTCTTTCTTAGGAGATCTTTTACTAATTTCATCATTCAATTTAGGTTTTTGTGATTGAGTCAAATTTGAAGATATAAAGACTAGTAGTGTAGATGAATTCCCTAAATAGGTAGGCCTTAAAATTGTGTGGCGTACGTTCATCTTAAGTTCATGAGATTTCTCAACAGATGGAATTAAAATTTTACTATTTTCGGTAACATCCATCATTTCACACCTCTTCTGAACATGCATACAGTCTTCTTTAAACAACATTTTCAACTCATCATGAAAGTCCATTTCGATCTCATCTATTAACTTATTCTCAAAACTTTCTTAGAAATGGTCTTTACTTAGATAATCAATTTCATCCATTCAAAAACAATCATCAACTATTCTCTTAGTTGGATATTTCATAGTCTTTAACACATCAAAAGTAGCTTTATGGTCATTAATATTCATAGTTAACTCTCCTTTTCGCACATCTATCATAGCTTATCCAGTAACATGAAAAGGTCTCCTAAAAATAATTAGATTTTCTTTATCTTCGTTCATATCTAATACATTAAAGTCCATAAGAAAGATAAATTAATCAACTTTAACAAGCACGTCTTCTATAATCCCTTTTGGATAACTGATAGATCAATCAGCTAACTGAAGGGTTACAGTAGTGGGAGAAGTATCGGCTAACCCTAAAATTCTAAATATTGATAGAGGCATCACATTAATGCTCGATCCTAAATCACATAAATATTTTCCACATAATCTTTCTCCAACTACACAAGGAACTGTTATGCTACAAGGATCTTTAAGTTTATGAGGAAGCTTTTTCTGAAGTATAGCGCTGCACTCCTCACTTAGTGCAACTGTCTCATAATTTCCAAACTTCCTTTTCTTGTTTAACATCTCCTTCATAAACTTTGCATAACTTAGCATTTGTTCCAAAGCTTAAGCAAAAGGAATATTTATTGTTAACTTCTTAAGTACTTCCATGAACTTTAAAAATTATTTATCCAACTCATACTATCTAAGTCTTTAAGGAAATGGAGTTGGTGGTCTTTCTAAATTAATTTTAGTTGGAGATATTAATTTCCAAATCCTTAGAAATATGTTCTTTAGGTCTTTTAGTTTCCTTTGTTTTTCTCACAACTTCCTTCTCTTTTCTAACCACATCCTTTTTCTTTCTTCCACTTCTTAATTGGACAACATCTATTTGTTCATCATTCTTCTCTTCAGGGTTGATCTCAGTGTTGCCAGGAAGTGTTCCTTGTGGTCTATTACTAAGTAAATTAGCAATTTTTCCAAGTTGATTCTCTATGTTTCTAATCGCAGCATTTTGACCTTGCAACTGGTTTCCAATTTGTAGTACCACTTCTTCTATAGACATCTTCTTATCCTCAAATTGTTGATCATTGTTAGAGTTTGGTGGATATGAAGGTTTATAGTTTGTATAATACGTATTATTCCAACTTCCATAAGGATTTGCATCATTATTTTCCCATTGTTGGTTTCTACTCCAAATAGTATGATACAAGTTAAAATTAGGATGGTTCTTCCAACCTGAGTTGTAAAAATTAGAATACAAGTTGTTTAAGGTATTCAAAGTCTCATATGATAAGTTAGAATCAATCATATACCCTAATGAACTTTCCTCACTTACTGAAGTGAATTGAGGCTGGTTCATTCCAACTTGGTCTAACTTCCTTGATATTGTAGCAATATGACATGTAAGAATTGCAAACCCATCTGTATCATGAACATTGTCTACCTTCTTAAGATTTTCCCTTATAAAGGGCCATTAAAATTCATTTGTAGCCATTTCTTAAATTAACACATATGCCACATCAAATGGTTTTGACATTAATGATCCACTAAGAGCAGCATCAATTGTAGACCTAAGAGATCCCACTAACCTATTGTAAGAAGTTTGAATGATTAACCAATTGGGCAGAGCATGGCGTTCACACTTACTTAGGAGTTCCTTAAATCTTTCTCAGGTTTCGTATATTGATTCCGCTTTATATTGAAAAAATGAGATAATATCATTTTTAAGTTTAGTAGTCTTTGAAGGTGGAAAATGCTTAGGTAAAAATTTCTTAGTTAACTCCACCAAATTTCTAATACACCCAGGTGCTAAGGAGTATAACCAAATTTTAGCCTCATCCTTTAGTGAGAAAGGAAAAAGACTTAGTCTAACAACATAGTCTGACATGTCATTACAACAAAATGTAGCACAGTGTTCTAGAAAATTTTATAAGTGTAAAAAAGGATCCTTTGAAGGAGTTCACTCAAGCTGGCTGTTCTGTACTAGTTGGATAATCGATGGATTTATTTCAAACGAGTCAGCTTCTACGACAGGATTTTGGATACTTGAGTGAATTTCATCTGTCATAGGATTTACATAATCCCTCAATGATTTATGATGATTTTCTAAGTTATTATTTTGAAAGTTTTCCATTTCCATTTATAGTTTTTCAAGTCCTTGATGTTTTTTGATTTTTTGCTTTTTTCTAACTTGGGATCATAAGGCACAAGTCCTGCAGATCCTTTGTTTCGAATACGCAACACAACAAAAAATACATTAATAATTAAACAAATAAAACAAAAAATATATTGAACACTATAAAACATTTTCACAAACACCTTGTTTTTCATAAAAAACAGTTTCTTTTACAACACTTTTCATACAAAAAATACTTTTCACACAAAAGTAGTTTTTCTGACATTACAATTTTTCAAGTCTAACCTTAATTACTTCAACTGAAATTATCCTAAAAGTCAAGATCAACCGTTGTGATCCTCGGCAATGGTGTCAAAAATTTGATCCCAGTATTATTTTTTATATGTAGAATTTAAGAACTTGACACCACTACTTGAAGATTATAATCCTCGGTAATGAAATCAAAAACTTGATCCCAAGCAAAGTCAAATTTCAATTATATTTCTAGGAATTCTATGCAAGTATATGTACTATTATCAAGTAATATAGGGCCTTCGGATTAAGTCCTGAATATCGATCCCACAGAGATCGAGGTTAATCATGGCGACTTTCAAGAGAAATTCTAGTTTAGAATAACACGCCCTAGCTTGGAAGGTCGATAAAAGTTTGATTTTGATTTTATGCTATAATTATCACTACAATACTACTTCTACTTCTAAATTAAAATACTTAGTGAAGATTAGAAAGTGGTGTTTTTAATATATTAAAAGTACTCTTCCTCATGCAATGAAAGTAATGACATGTGTAAAAGTAAAACAAGTGGTGAGAGAGATTGTGAAAAATTGTAGCAATTATATTCTTTACTTCTACTAGAGATGCTATAAAAAACATTAGTTAATCTAAATATTGAATAGTTCTGAAGACGAGCTAGGCAGGGAAGATGCTAGCTCTCACTCTAGAGTTCCCTCTTATCCCTCCACCTGGAGGCTAACATCTCGCATCAAAATCTAAAATAATAGACCAAATTAGGGGCTTTAGCCTGTCACTCTAAAGTCATCTAATTCTAAACCCTTTAAAGATTATTTCCCTATTTATTTGCACTTTACTATATGGATTAAATTCTCTTCCATACAATCTCATGTGATTCTACGACAGTTGATTGAGACAATACCATCCCGGATCTTACATGTTCTCACAAAAGATTTTAACATGTAAGTTGATCAATTTTACATGTAAATGAAGGATAAAGTAAAATCATCACAAGTTATTCTCACTCGACCAAATTCTATATCCTACACATGCATACTAATTCATTACAAGAGGGAAGAGTAAAGAAAACTACTCACTACACAATGAGAAACAACAAGAACTTTTCGTTGAACAAGACTTTGAAAAGATACAAAAAAAGTAATAAATTTAAATCGAAATATAATAAAAATACTTATCTCTGATATAAATCAAACTTTCCTTGTATATAAAAAGAAATCTCCTTACAATTTACTCCAAAAACAAAGTCAAAATAAAAGAAGAAATCTCTCACTCTCTCTCTTTCTTTCACACCTTACCGCCCTACTTGGGGCTCACGCCCAAGTCTTCTTTTTCTTCTCCAAGCCTTCTTCTCTTCTTCTAATTGATTCAAGAGTCTAAGAGATATTTTAAGAACATTTCCATGAATTTTTTTAATAATTTCTTAAGAGATGCTTAAGTGTCTCATCAAAACTGTCCATATTCATTGAATCTTCCAAATGATGCCTTAAGTGCCTCTTCAAAACCCCACAAAACCACCCCAAATTCTTATAGAAATCCCATTTTATCAATTCCAATGAATTTTCCAAGAGATACAGTGCTTCAAAAATCATCCAAATCCTTCTTATATTCTAGAAGTTATGTTTAAAATTGTCACCGGCACCTAAGCACTGATTTTGGGATGCTTAAGCATCAGGTTTAGGTTCCCATGGCTCCGGTGTGCCATGATTTGACTCAGTTTGTTCCGATTTGCTCTATTTTAGTCCATTTTTATTCCTTTTGTTCTAATCACTCCAAATTAATTAATTTGATGTACCTAAAACCAAAAACACAAGAAAACATACCTTGAAAGTGCAATATCAATATAAAATTAAGCATAAAAAATAATACATTTTTAGGCCTATCAGTCGTCCTTGGTGTCTCCTAAGCAAAACGAAGCATCTTCTGGTTTTGTGTTGTCATCCGAGTCAGCCCGTGCTTTATGCACCACGCTCCCATCCGACGTAATCAGAGCCCTTCATTTGATAAATGCACGATCCAACGGTTGTGGGTCATCGTCCCTAAATAGGCTAACCTGAGAACCGTTCAAACTAAAACCTTAAGATCTCCCTCTAGAATCAACCAAATCTCCTCAAGTTTGATCCTGTGGAATCTTCTAAGTGAGATAAACACATACATACATTAAACATGCCATTAAATATACTCTAATAAAATAGAGAATGAAAATAGGCTCAGGAAGACGAGTTCAATACCTTTGCTCTAAGAAGGAAAGCTTCAATCAGAAGTGCTCAGGATGTTTGTAGAGGTTAAAGGAGGCTAGGGATTGAGCCTCTAGTCATGGAGAATGGTCTAGACCTAAATTCGATCAAGGCCAAATTTGGGTGTTGATCAAAGTTTAGTGTAGAGTCTCTTTGTAAGGAGCGTATGATGAGGCTTTGTCTTCTTTCACTGTGGTGATGG
Source organism: Phalaenopsis hybrid cultivar (assembly GCA_002079205.1). Lineage (NCBI taxonomy): Eukaryota > Viridiplantae > Streptophyta > Magnoliopsida > Asparagales > Orchidaceae > Phalaenopsis > Phalaenopsis hybrid cultivar. Next base: position 387,638 of record JXCR01144715.1, on the reverse strand, counting down.
TATGGGTGAGTATAATTTGATTTTTGTTCACTATGGATGTGTGGAGAGTTCTGTCATATCTCGGACAAGGATTTAAGCTAAAAAATTGAACTCCTGCAAGGGGAATTAGGGCAAGGAAGTGGTTAAGTTTCACTGAGGAGGTCTCCAATAGGCTATGGTAGAAATTTAGAGGGGTCTCCTTGAGAAAGTTTCAACACCTCTCTCTTGACTATGAAGGGTTCATTTTATAGCCATGGCTAGAGAAGGGAGCTCAGAGACTGGTTGTTGGAGCAAATGTCTGCGTAGGTGGTGGGCTAAAAAGCTCTAAGGTTTAATTTTGGTGAGCTGGCCCATAGGGTTAAGATTGTGTTTGATTCAAGGGTGGTGGCTCTCAGTTTCGCCATTTTCTGGCCAACGAGATCTTTGCTCGGCCAGACAGTGGTCACTTCTTTGGTCAGGAAGGTCAAGTGTAGCTAATGATGATTAACTCCTTATGACAATCAATTATGGAGGAGGTTTTGTGGTTAAGGCCTCAAAACATGAATGAATCCCTTAATTTGGGGTTTCATTGGTCCATAGCATGCTTTTGTGGATTTAGGGTGGTTTAGTCTGGTCCAAAATAAGGGCTTAGTGGCTGTGGTGGTCTTTGGTTGACCAATTTGGCTTGATTAGGTCAATTTTTGGTGAAGGGCCCATGTGGGTCAAAATGGCTAAAGGTTGGGTTTGGGTTAGGCTTGCCATGACCTTGAGACAAATTGATTGATTAACATTGTGTAGATGATTTTAATGAAGATTTTTTATGAAGGATTGAAATGATTTTGAGTTCAATTGGGGGTTCAATTTGAAGGATTTTGGAATTTTGGTCACTTTGGGCATGTTGGGATAGACTTGGGTCTAGATTGGGCTAGTCTTGATCTAATTCCAAATTGATTGTTTAAAAGGGTCAATAGAAATGTTATGAAGAGTTTTTAACATAAATTTGGTGCCATCTTTAGGGCTAAGATAATCAATTTGGTGGAATTTTGAGGTTTGGCCAATTTGGGGCAAAATTGGAATTTTTGGATTTATGTCAAAATTAAATGAAATTGAGGCTTCACCAAGGCCAATTGAAGATCAAGTTTGATGTGTAAGATTTTTATGAGGTTCAATTAGGAGAGATTAAGTAATATAGCCAAAATTGAGGGTTTGACCTAGATCAAAATTAGGCTCCAATCATGGACAAATTGAGCTTATATTTGGTTCAAATTGGTCACATGGAAGGTGGATTTGTGTTTAGGATTGAAATTGGGGGAGATTGGGACCAAATTGATGGATATTTGAGGTAAATTTAGGGAAATTGGGCCTTTAAACGCAATTTGGGGGTTTTAGTCGAAATGATCAAATTGGTCAAATTGGGTCCAATTGAGGGGTTCACATGGGTTTTGGAAACATTTGGAGTTGCTTTGGGTGTTTTGGTAAAGTTTGGGGTGCCAAGGGTATTTTTGCAATTTTGGCAATTTTGGGGTTATTTTGGTAAATTTTGCATTTTTGGGTAGTTTTGGGTAATTTGGGTATTTTAAAAAAGTTTAAAATGATTTTTGAACAAATTTAGATATTTTGGGTGAATTTGATAATTTCGACCAAATTTGAGATTCGAGAGTGTTAAGGTAATTTGGGTAGGCTTGAAGGTGAAAGGCCAAGTTGAATATTTTGGGTAGAATTGGGGAGCTAACCACCATAAATGAGCGATGGATCAATGAATACCCTATTTGGGTCCTGTATTTTTTGGTCTTAGCTAAACCCTAGCCAAGGGCTAGTGGATTTAGGGGACAATCTACAAGAGTCTCCTAATGGATCAAGGGACCAAAGTTAGGAAAATTTGAGCTTAGGGTTGTGAGTGATTGTGAGTGAAAGTAAGTGTAGTGAGTAAAGATGAGTACCTAAGCCCTAGACAAACACTTAGAGTCAACCCTAAGGGCAAGTAGTCCTATGGGAACTCACCTTGAGCTCCTCCATATTGACCCAACCTACTAAGTGCTAGAGGTTAGGACCAATATGTGGAACTTCAAGTTGAGCTAGGAGGAGTTTAGAGTTTCTAATGGTGAGGGTTGCTTTTCTAGTTTTCTTGAAATAGTCAACAGGAAATTCATATGGCTAGAACTTAGGCTACTAAAGAGGAAAAACTAAAGCTAAACCTAAAGTGAGGTCAACAAATGGACCCTTAATAGGTGTGGTGTGTTGGGCAAGCACACCACACATATTGGCGTTGACCGATGAGATCAAAAAAACTAATACAAACTCCTTAGTCGACAGACCTAGAAGGAGGTGTATAATTTTTTGTGATATTTGTTTCCGCTGGGGAATTAGCAAGTGAATATTCTATCAAATTCAAGAAGTAGGAACTCTCGCTGGGGACTGGAGAATGAGTTTGAGTTATCAAGTTTTAGGTATTTATAGAGAATGGGAATCAGTATGTAAGTGCTGACCTCGATGTGGGAATTGAAATTTAGGTATTAGTTCCAAAAAGAGAGTTGAAATTTAGGTGCCGACCTCGAAAGAAGGGAACCTAAATTTAAGAATTGATCCTAAAATGAGATTTCAAATTTAGGTTTCAATCTCAAGAGAGAGTCAAAAGTTAGGGACCAACCTCGAATGGAGGGAATCAAAAGTTAAGGATTGATTCCAAAATGAGAATTGAAAGTTAAGGATCAATCTCAAGAAAGAGTCGGAAGTTAGGCACTGATCTCAAAAAGAGGAAATCAGAAGTTAAGGACTGATCTCAAAATGAGAATTGAAAGTAAAGAATCAATCTCAAGAGAGAGTCAGAAGTTAAGGACCAACCTCAAAAGGAGGGATCAGAAGTTAAGGACTGTTTCCAAAATCAAAATTAATAGTTAATGGTCAAATTCAAGAAGAGGATCAGAAGTTAGGGATCGATCTCAAAAGGAGGGAATCAGAAGTTAAGGACTGATCCCAAAATGAGAATTGAAAGTTAAGAATCAATCTTAAGAGAGAGTCAAAAGTTAGGGACTGACCTCAAAAAGAGGGAAGCAGAAGTTAAGGACAGATTCCAAAATGAGAATTGAAAGTTAGGGATCAATCTCAAGAGAGTGTCAGAAGTTAGGGACTGACCTCAAAAGGAGGGAATTAGACGTTAATGACTGAATCCAAAATTAGAATTGAAAGTTAAGGATCAATTTCAAAAGTGAGTCAGAAGTTAGGGATGAACCTCAAATGAAGGGAACCGGAAGTTAAGAACTAATTCAGAAATGAGAATTGAAAGTTAAAGATCAATCTCAAGAAGTGGATCAAAAGTTAGGGAACAATCTCAAAAGGAGGGAATTAAAATTTAAGGATTGATCCCAAAATGAGAATTGAAGGTTAAGGATCAATCTCAAGAGAGAGTCGGAAGTTAGTGAACGACCTCAAAAGGAGGGAATTAGAAGTTAAGGACTGATTCCAAAATGAGAATTGAATGTTAAAGATCAATCTCAAAAAAGAGTCTGAATTTACGGACCGACCTCAAAAGGAGGGAATTAGAAGTTAAGGACTGATTATAAAATGAGAATGGAAAGTTAAGGATCAATCTCACAAGAGAGTCAGAAGTTAGGGACCAACCTTGAAAGAAGGGAATCAGAAATTAAGGACTGATTCTAAATGAGAATTGAATTTTAAGGATTAATCTCAAAAGAAAGTCTGAAGTTAGGGGCCGACCTCGAAAGGAGGGAGTTAGAAGTTATAAACTGATTCCAAAATAAGAATTGAAAGTTAATGATCAATCTCAAGAAGAGGATGGGAAGTTAGGGATTGATGTCAAAAGGAGGGAAATAGAAGTTAAGGATTAATTCTAAAATTATAACTGAAAGTTAAGGATCAATATCAAAAAGAGGATCAAAAGTTAGGGACCGACCTCAAAAGGAGGGAATTAGAAGTGAAGGACTGATTCTAAAATGAGAAATGCAAGTTAAGGATCAATTTCAAGAGAGGATCGGAAGTTATGGACAAATCTCATAAGGAAGGAACCAGAAGTTAAAGACTTATTCCAAAAATGAGAATTGAAAGTTAAGGATCAATCTAAAAAACTGGATCGGAAGTTAGGGACCGATCTCAAAAAGAGGGAACCAGAAGTTAAGTATTGATCCCAAAATGAGAATTGAAAGTTAAAGATCAATCTAAAAAAGTGGATCAAAAGTTAGGGATCGACCTTAAAAGGTGGGAATCAGAAGTTCATGATTGATTCTAAAATGAGAATTGAAAGTTAAGGATCAATCTAAAGAAGAGGATCAGAAGTTTGGGACCGATCTCAAAAGGAGTGAACCAGAAGTTAAGGGCTGAATTTAAAATTAGAATTTAAAGTTAAGGATCAATCTCAATAAGAGGATCAGAAGTTAGGGACCAACCTCAAAAAGAGGGAATCAAAAGTTAAGGACTGATTCCAAAAATGAGAATTGAAAGTTAGGGATCAATCTCAATAGGTGATCGAAAGTTAGAGATCGATTTCAAATGGAGGGAACCAGAAGTTAAGGATTGATTCCAGAAATGAGAATTGAAATTTACAAACACTTTGTGGTGTTGAACTCATAGATATGTGCCATGTGAAAAGGTTGACATTCTTGAGGAAGATATATAAATTTTTTTGAGATTTTGTGTATAATGTGAAATTTCACAAGGATGTGAAGAGTTAATGTAGGCAAGGATAGTCGTGCTATGCGAGCAAAGAGTAAGAGACCTCAAAATCAAGAGAATCGACCCAACTAATATATTTTCTTTTCTTGTTGTTTTTATCATGTTTAATTTTCAAAATATGTTTTCCAAAATTTAATTTTTGTTGGTTGATTAGTTTTCAAAAGAGTGGTTTATTTGAATTTTTTTATTAAGTTTTTTGTTGTTTTTTTCTTTGTTCATTGTAATCTCAAACCAACGTATGATTTGTGGCTTTTATCCATGGCACCAAAGGGCAATTGAGCAAACAGATAAAATTCTTGAAAAAAAATTTATTAATCTGCTTCAACATGTGTTACAAATTGAGTGTTGGCCAAAGCATCAAAAAGTAGAATTATGTTGGCTGCATCAATATACATCCAAAAATATCCCATGCTAAGTACATATCATAAGCTAAGCATGTCTAATATGCCGCAACAGAAATGTAGTAAAAAAAGGAATCCTCTGAGCGTCTGTCTCTAGTGAGGCAAGCTCTTGATCGAGCTGACCTTCTAAGCCACACTCTGGGACAAGAGTTTCATTTGCATGTGCTTAGAGGTGCAACCCTCTCATAGCTTGTATGACAGTAGTTCTTCCAGCTCCGTATCTGGTTGGAATCTGTATGGCATTTTATTATCATCCATCATTTGGAAAGTCACAGACACCCTGTAGTGTCGCACCCCTGAAATGCAATGTTTGGTGTTGTCTTCTCCGTTTCCATTAAGAATTAGCACTGAACCAGCAGGTAGTGGAATTTCCACGAACCCTCTGAATTCACCAAGGCTGATAATATCTATTTCTTTTCTAAATAGGATGTTGCTCTTGCTCATGAATGAGACCGTGCAGACAGACCTCACAAAGTCATGATGGTCAATGTGCGGAGGAATGCAGTCTCCTTCATCATATATGTTGATAATACAATTGTTAGGAGTACAATCAACTTGCAGTATGCTCCATCAGACCATTCTTTTAATCATCCATTTTATCATGGGAGGTAGTGGGTCCACCTGATCGAGACTTAGAATCCCAGGAGGATTTCCTTGTCTATCATTTTTGAAGTTGTAACAGTAGCCGCACTGTATAGTGATCCTGCCCTTTCCTCACATCTACTTTCTTTGCTCGGAATATGTTCTTTCCATTAGCAGGCCTCGTCACCCTTTATCTCTCAAATAAAAAATGCAGTCGAGAATAATTTGTTCATCGCTCTCGGAGAAGACCTTCGTGTATACCTCCAATCCTTCTAATATGTTGATGAACCTATCTTGCACTTCTTTGTAGAATTCAAAATCCCTTTTGCTTACGTTGGTCATCTAGTAGTATTCTACGAAACTGATTATCAGTCGCTATTGGGGATGTTCCCTTATTTCAACATTGACGGGAATCTTAGCCAGCACTGTCTCTGTTTGCAGCGGAATGTATGACTCTGCGTTTTACGGGATATATGGCTTTGTACCCAACGAGACATATGGTTCTGCATCCATCGGGTAATTAATGGCCTGAAATCAATAATCAGAGGATAATTATTCCTCTAAAGTACTGTAGTGCTTCATGTGGACGTCATTGCAGTCCATACACTCCACGAATGCCCTTAGGTTGACGTACATGTTACTATCTCGGCGCTGCAGGTCGGGCAACCCGTACAAAGAACATCTAAAGCTGGTAGTATTTCCAGCTCTGTAAAATATACTGACTCATCATTTGTATCACGCAAGCTGGAAGAGGTCTCTTTCATGCTCAGATCGTAGATATCCCCTTCAGGGCTAGGGTCAGAAAGTTCTCTGTCTCTTTCTATCATCTCCTCTCCTGGCGTAGAAAAGCCCTATGTTCTTGGCGGCTAGCGTTTCTACGTTGAGTCCTCCATAGTGGTGCATCTGGAAGTCTTTCATTATCAACAGGGACTAGGCCTCTGGTCGGCATAGCTATCATGGACGGTATGCGACTAGTCCCCTCCATCAGGTCTTATTGTACCATTACATTTTTCCCCTTCAGTGAGGAACTATTTCTAGTGCCAAACCTTAATAGTGAGGGTAGCCCTTCGCTCTCCTAATGGCTGACCACATCCATCAGAGGACCCTCAAAGTCTATGTCAACTTTGCTAAAGTCCATGTCGAATTCTATGATGCCGCCTTTCGGCACATGTTCTTTGTTGAGTGTGAGGTTCCACCCATCTTTAAAAGCAAATATCAGCCTCTGACCTGATATTTCTCTGCAGATGATAAGAAAAATATCAGTGAGCTAAAATTTAGCGTGGAAAAGAACAAAACAAAGTCTTTATTAAAGAAAATTTTAGTTTTATGTTGGTGAGAAAACCATTTGTTTATGTGTATATTTTGTTTAATTAAGTAAAGCATCATGTTTTTAAAAAAGGGAGAAAATTGAAGTGTGCAATTTCAAAAATTTTCATTAAATTGAGGTTGATCTTATTACAAAATTTTTGGACCAGGTCACAGACAGTTGGACAAATAGAGAACCAAGAACAATCAAAATTTCAAAATTTCAAATCAAGCGATGTCAAGCAATGTCAGGTTGCGTTTGTATCGTCCGTTGATTGGTAGTATGGATCTTTCACCAAGAAAATCTACTAGCTGGTAGCTCTTCATGCATAGACCTTTTCAACGACAAATGGTCCCTCCCAAGTTGGCTCAAATTTTACACCTATCTTGCGTCGTGCAAGAATGGGTTGTCGGCGTTATTTCGGGTAGGTTTGTGGGTAGTTGCCCATAAGAAGCTGTCGATCGTCGGAATCAAAATCACACTNCATGGGTCAATTAAAATATCAGAGGAGAAAATGTGATTTTTTAAAATTTAATTTAATTTAAATAATTATTTTGACAAAGAAAACAAGATTTTAAATATTAACTTATTTAACTAATTAAAGTAAAATTTTTGTTCATGGGAAAATTATTGGAGGTTCACTTAGGTTAGAGGGCCATTTGGGAAAAATTTTTATAATTATTTAAATTATATTTTATTTAATATAGTTTTTTTTTTGTGATTTAATTAAATAGAAAATATGTTTTAATTACAAAAATTAGTTTTTACATTTTTATTAAATCTAAGTACAGAGAACTCAAGGAAATAAACTTTTAATTTTTACAAATTTAATTTTATTTTTTATAATTATTTTTCATGGAAAATTAGAGAAAATATATTTTTGGCCTTTAACAAATTGTATTTAACGTAGAAAAATTCGGAAAAATATTCTAATGAGTCTCAAGTGATCAAGAAATAATTAGGAACAATTTTAGACCATTTTTTGCATTTTTGCAATTTTTAATAGTTGTATTTCCAAAATATAAAATTGAACTACTTATTTTTAAAAAAAATTATTTTTCCTAACTGCCTCTCAAGACAAGAAACTTAGAAAACCACTTTTCATAATTTTTCCTATTATATTTAATTTATTAAAATTATTTTAATTCCAAAAATGTCATTTTTCTTAGAAAATCAACTTTAGTTCTCAAATAAATTTCAATTTTTTATAGTGAGTTAGAATGAGAGTTATTTACAGTATGATTTTTGTTAATTTTTTAAATATGTAAAATTTATTTTAATTTTTATGAATTTTTTAGGCTTAATTAACTGTAGTAATTCACATAAATACTCAAACTTAATTTATATTTTTTTCCAAAAGTCCTTTAACCACAAGAAACCTACATAAACAAGTCTCATGTCTTTTTATTTGTATTTTAATTTATATAATTATTTTAAGCAAAATAACTATCTAAACTTGGAAATTAGGGTTACATGTATAGAGATGCTTTCTAACTTTGGAAAAATTACAAAACATCTTTACTGTCATGAAGAACAAGCCCCTAAAGCTTCAAGTCATGATGATTATTATTTAGCTAATTAAAATCAAGAGACTCCAGAGAGTATTTAATTAATTAAAAATTTAAAACTCATCAAATAATTTTTATTTTTACTTCACATTTATCTTCTCTGTTCATTGAGCAACAAGGTTTTTTTATTTTATTTTTATGATTTTTCTAAAGCAAGTTATGGATTTTCTAAGCTCTGGAATTAATTTAAATAAAAAATCCCTTAATTTTCTACTTATTTGAGTCAGCTATCGCGTTATCCTTAGCTGCTCCGAACTCACACGCGTCACTTTGTCATTTGATTATTCCATCTGAGTTAGTTACCACGCGTCTGCTCTTTATCATTCCATCCTTCCGTCTGGAGTGATCTAGACCGTCCAACCGATAGACGCGGAAATGGACGACATCCATTCATCATCCCCAATCAGCCTAATCTGATTATTGTTCAAATTAAACCCTAAGATATCTACCAAGACTTAATCAAATCACTTTGGGTTTGTTTTTAGACCTTCATCTAGTCCAACTGAACACATATATACGGTTACATGCGTATAAAATACAAGTTCTTCACAATTGATGAAACCAAGCCAAAAGTTAGTGTTTTAGAAATATACCTTTGCCAAAGAGGTGAGGCCTTGATTGGGTGCTTGTGGAATCTTCAGTGGAGTCCAATAAACCTTCTCAAAGTGTTAGTTTTCTCTGTTGTAAGCTCCAAGTATGATTTCAATCAAAGGGTGTTGTGGTTAGTCTGGAGATGGGTTAGAGGGCTCAATAGAGGGGTATTTTGATGGAGAACTTTCTCATTCAGTTTGAGGAAGCTTTAGAGTGGCTTAATTTGTAGTTTTTTGGAGTTTGGTGGAGTGACAGAAAAAAGCCTTGAGTTTTGAGTTCAAATTAAGCTCAAGCAGGGGTAAAGAGTTGAAGATGGTTGGCTTATGCTTATATAAGCTAGGAGAAGCTCTGGAGCGATTTTAGCAGAGTTTCCCTAAGAAATTGAGCACACTTGGGAGTTGTCCGTAAATGGGGCTTCTTATAGCCATGACAAAGGGAAGGGCTTTAGGCTCTGTTGGTGCTAGTAGACTGAGGTGGAGAACTGTGCGGCGCAAGCATCCAATGGAGAAGCGTCAATTTTGGGTTTAAGGGGGAGGGTTCGTTCGAATTTAAGCATTTTGGTGGCTAGGGTGGCTGGCCAAAGGTGAGGTGTTGGATATGTGGTATAGGGAGGGTCAAAGAAGCTTAATTATGATTACATTGGAGGTTTAATGGTTGCTTGCATGGGGGGAAGGTTTTAGCCAAAATGGGGGAGCATTTCTCCTTAATTTGGGAGACCCTTGGTATATGGCTAAATTCTTGGGTCTTTGGTGATCTGATTAGCATCCTAGATGGCTAACCATAGTTGGAGAGGGTTAAGGTTTGCTAATGTAAAGGATTTGAGTCAATTTAGGGCTTAGGTCCAAATTAGGATTTTGGTTTGAACTTGGGTCTATATTGGATTTGGGATGAGATTTGGGCCAAGTGATTGATCAAATTGATGGGGATGATTGTCATGAGAAGTTTGTAAAAGGAATTGGGTAATTTTGAATTGATTTGGAATGTCAATTTGGTGGAATTTGGCCATATGGTCAATTTTAAGCATTTGGCCTAGACTTGGGTTTGGATTGGACTACATTTTAGTTGTGGTTCAATTGATGGTTTAATTTGGTATGGGTGATTGTCATGGAGATTTTTAGACATCATTTGGGTGGAAATTTTGGAGTTAGGGGGTTCAATTTGGTGGGAATTTAAGGGCATGGCTAGATTTGGGGATTTGTGAGTGGGCTTACAATTGGGCTTGGAATTGGGCTCAATTGGGCTTGGATTTGGTTTAAATTTTGAATGGGCATGATAAATTTGAGTTTGGAATTAAAATTTGGGGAGATTGAAGTTTATTTAGTGGAAATTGGAAGTGATTTGGGCATTTTGAGCCTTTAATGGTCAAATTGGGATTTTGGTCAAAATGGGTCAATTTGGTCAAATTGGGACCAATGCAGAGGTTCAAATTGATTTTGAGGACATTTGGAAATTTTTTGGAGATTTTAGAAACTTTAGGAATTTTTGGGGTTTGAAGGGTATTTTGGAAATTTTAAAATATAAGATATTTTGGTCAATTTTAGTGATTTGGAAGGGTTTGAAATGATTTTTGAAGAGATTTTAATAATTTGGCTAATTTTGGGAATTTTTGGAAAATCTAGGATTTAGAGGCAATTTGGTAATTTGGTGAAGTTTGGGACCAAGAAGGGCCAAAATTGAGAATTTGGCAAAATTGAGCTTGATTGAGGATGTTAATCACGAGGTCACCCTATTTGAGCCATGAAACTAAGGGAACTCCCATTATGGATCCACCATGTGCTGGTCTTAGCCAAACCCTAGCTTAGGGCTAATGGTATAGAGGATCATCCACATGAGTTCCCAATATAGTAAGGGATCAAGCTAGGTATGTTTTAGATTAGGGTTTAGATTGTCAGTGCAGGTGCAAGTGCGGGTATATGTGTGTGCAACACTAACCAAGGTCAAACCACCCAGGGTTAAACATAAGGCCAAACAAACCTATGGGGAATCTTCTTGAGCTCCCTCATATTGGTCCCATCTACTAAGTGCTAGAGGTTAGCACCAACATGTGAAACTTCAAGATGAGCAACGTAGAGTTTAGAATTTATAAAGGTTAGGATACCATAACTAGTCTTCTAGGAATAGTCAATAAAAAATTTCTATTGCTAGATCCTAGGCTTCTAAGGAGGAAACTAGACCTCAATTAAAATTGAGGTTAAAAAGTCTTATATAGTCTGTTGATGCATCTTTCTTGCAGCTTGTCCACCATAGACATATGCCAGAAAGGAACTCCCACCGACATAGAGTGGAGATGACTTGAAGAAGTCTTTTCCTTAGAAAAAAATTTTGTTTCTAAATGTATTTCTTGTATAAAAAAAGGAAGTGGTTTTACTTGTAAGTTCTTTGGATTAAATAGAAGATAAACTAATTCTTTTATCAATGCCTCAGCCCCCTAGGATACTCAAGGAACATGGTCTGACTGAATTATGTCAAATGATCATCCTTAGCAGTCAAAAAATTATTGAACCAAATGAAGTTCTAGGATAGACACTGCCAACTGATCGACAACAAGATAACCACACCACAATAACAATAAATAACAACAAAGAATAAGGTGCAACAGAAAAAAGAATGTCATAAATAAAAAGGAAATTTATTCATTTGAAAGAGAAGAAACAAGACATTTCCTACCGACAAACATACCTGTCGGCGTTATTTTGGGGTGTGATNTATCTATCCCAAAGGATAAACACAAGACTTGAGGATGAGGCTCGATCAAATAAACTAAGAAAAGTATGATGTTTGTTTGGTCTGCGAAACCTTTGTATTTGCCAAAAAGTTCCCCTATTTAATATAAAGTTGGGTTCGGACATGCTTCCTATAAGGGCAAGCCCCTATAGTTAATTACATCTTAAATAAACAAAGTCACCCAAGAAGACTCTCGATAAAAATCAAGGAATATTATCTTCAGGGAATTTCAAAGGGTAGGGCTCTTTAACAAAATCGGACATAATGGTGTGAAAGGGGATTGGTTCAAATTTGGAACATTTTGTTGTGGAATCCAAAGGAAGAGGAATTAGGGGATGTAATGGATCCAGAGGAGAACCTCGGTGACTTCCCAAGCTATCCTAATGTTTGGTTTCAGTTTTGAGGAGAAAAATTTAGGTGTTTCATCCTACCAAACTTATTAGTTAGGGCATACATTCGTGTGAAGTGATGACATAAATAGCTTGGAAGATGTGAGGATATAGGTCGTGACAAACGACAACCTCGGAATCCTAAAAAAAGTTAGGGCATATATTATATAGCAGTGCTATACAAAGGCCTAAAGATAAGGTGAGGATTTACATTGCATAAGAAAGCAACCTCAAAGTCCTATGGCTTTGTTGTTTTAAGTCTAAGGAAGGAAGATTGGTTTAGCTGGGGAAGACAGGTTTTTCTATTGAAGATGTCCGTGCTGCCCACCATGCTAGCTCCAAGTTCCTTCCCGCGACAAGTTTGAGTTATCTAGTGCGTCAAGTTATAACATCAAATCAGGTCGTCATATGGTTAAAGTTCTTTAAATTTTATGAGGGCATATTAAAGCTGATTATAGCGACATCGGNGTAAAAGTGTACCTGGTGAGTCTTCTCGTTCCACCACCTGAAACTTAAAATGCATGTTAAGGCAGTTTATATTAGAGGAAAAAAGTAAGGTTTTCCTAACCCTCTGTCATATCTTGGTGAATCCTTAAAAGTTTAATTAAGGATGATTTTTTCAAGCAAAACATATTAAGTTTAGTCGATCTCCAAGGTATCCAATAGATCTAGAAAAAGAAGCAGGTCCGTGCTACTCCCTCACTACCTAGTGAAAAATCCCGAGTTCTTTAAAACTTATTATGTTCCTTAATAATTCATCCTGTAAATACCCTTAATGCTCAGTGAACATTGATGTGTTAATTATCCCTAAGAATAGGGTAATTATCATTTATCATTTAATTTGAAAATTATGTGGGTGAAGACCCTCGAAGAAGCAAGTTAAAAGAATAGGGTAATTATCACTTGTGATTCAATTTAAGAATTATGTGGGTGAAGACCCTTAAAAAGAATAGGGTAATTATCACTTATCATTTAATTTGAAAATTATGTGGGTGAAGACTCTTAAAGAGAAGGGTAATTATCACTTATCATTTAATTTGAAAATTATGTGGGTGAGGACCCTTAAAGAGGCAAGTTAATGTAATTTGAAACTTAGCCAAATTTTAATCCTAATTGGGCTTAGTGGTGTTTCAAGGATGTTTGATATAATTATATTAATTTGAAAATTATGTGGGTGAAGACCCTTAAAGAGGCAAGCTAGTGTAATTTGAACACTCTGTGGGTGAAGACCCTTAAAGAGGCAAGTTAGTGTAATTTGAACACTTAGCAAAATTTTTAAACCTAATTGGGCTTAGTGGTGTTTCAAGGATGTTTGATTTAGTTATATTTATTTCTCTAATCCTCATAATTGGGCTTAGTGGTGTTTCAAGGATGTTTGATATAATTATGTTTATTTCTCTAATCATCATTTAGTTTGGGCTTAGTGGTGTTTCAAGGATGTTTGATTTAATTATGTTTATTTCTCTAATCCTTGTTTGATCAATTTTTTATTTAGCCTAAGTCACCACTAAGCCCTTAAGACATAGGTGAGTGCCTTAATTAGTTTTGAAAAAGGGTTAAACCTTAAGTGTTTATGATTCATGATTTGGGTTTTATTTGAAAATCAAGATAGGTGTATTAAATTGAATAATTATTGACTTCAAAAGTTATACCCCTAAATCCAGGATCGTTTAATTTTAATAAACTTCCAAATTTTAATAATTTAGAAATTTATTAATCTTAATTAAGAAAGTGAGATTGGTTTCTACCAATTAACCCCTTTGTGTTTCAAACATCAAATAAATTGATTAAGTTCATAGGTTACCCATTTTTTCTCTTTGACTTAAGCCTAAATGTTAATTAAGGCCAGATTTCCAAAATTACACATTTGCCCATAAGGCTCTAATACTTCATAATTTGTCAAACTCAATTAAAATGACTTTTGAAAATTTTATCCTACCTCATTCATGGGTCAATTAAGATATTAGAGGAGAAAATGTGATTTTTCAAAATTTAATTTAATTTATATAATTATTTTAATGCAAAAAAAGGAGAAAATGTGATTTTTCAAAATTTAATTTAATTTATGTAATTATTTTCATGCAAAAATAAGATCATTCAAAGAAAATTCCTAACCTGACCAAGGTAAATTCTAATCCCTTGAAATTTTTACTGGAGATAGACTTGGACTAGATAAGCCTTTGGACCAAATTTCATAATTTTTTGAATTTTTTGTGACTTACTAGAATTATTTCCAGTTCTAGGTTATTTAATAAAAATAAAATATTTTCAGTGGTGAAAATTAAGTTTTGTACTTTTAAAAAATCTCCCGAAAGTCAGAGAACTCAAAGGAGCAAATTTTATATATTTTTTTCATTTTTCCTTGATTTATTAGAATTATTTTAGTGAAAACTCATTTTTAGCTTTTTAAAAAAAATTATTCTTAAGCTTTGAAATTCAATATCTTTATTTAGAAAATTAGGAAAAATATTCTAATGGTTCCTAAGTGATTAGAAAGCAACTTAGAACATTTCCATGAGTTTTATTATTTTTGTGATTTTTATGAATTTTTAATTATTTTAAATATTTAAAATAGGCTAAAAATCAAGTTTTTATTTTAAATATAATTTTATTTTTAAAAAATATCCATGATCACAGAGAACTCAAAAAATTAAGTTTCATAATTTTTTGAGTTATATTTTGATTTTTAAAAACCATTTAAGTGTTAAAAGTGGTATTTATCTTCAAAAATCAACTTAAGTTGTAAAATGAACTCAAAATATTTTAAAATTTTTATGATGAGTTCTTTGGATCATAAATCACAGTGGAGATCAAAAATCAAGTCATTTAAATGTTTAAGTTTCAAAAATTAATTATCTTAGTGATTTAGTGTTTGTAAAATTTAATGATATTTTAAATAACTTGACCCATGAAATTATTTCTAAAGGTTTCTCTAATGGTGGACCTTCCAAAATTTTCTTAGGATTTTATAATCAATATGCTAATTTCCATGATTATTCTAAATAAATAATGTGAAATAACTTGAAAAATATGGGTCTCTATATAGGAACCTCCTCTGACTTTGGAAAAATGAGAGAATACTTCCCCTAACAGAGGCTACAACATGCCAAAATTCCAAGCCAAGGTGATGTGCCATTATGCAAGGAGAATCAAATGATCCCAAACAGTTTTTAATTAAGTAAAAATAAAATATGCATTAAATGGACTTGAAATTTGTTCCACATTATTCTCCTTTGTTTACTGAGTAAGTGGGTTATTTTATTTTATTTTGTGATTTTTCTACATAAAGTTATGAATTTTCTAAGTTAAGGGTATTTAAATAAATAATAAAAGCCTTATTTATCTATTTAAACAGCGTGTGCTGACTAGATCCTATCCAGCTCCAAAGGCATGTGTGGCGCGCTTTGGTTGGACGCCATCGTCCACGTAGCTTGCTGACTTGGCCCGCTGTTTATGTCCTGAAGCTCTGTCCGGCTCAATCTCCCCCGGCTATTTGATACACGGTTGATTGAATGGCTCCCCATCATCCTCTCCCGTGCCCGTCCACACTAAAACCCTAAGATCTCAGCCTAGACTCAACCAAATCACTTTGGATTTGATCTTATGGCCTCGTCTAAGTGAGACAAACACATCCATACTGTTAAGGCACCACATCAAGCTTAAGTAAATGGAGAATCAAAATAGCTCGGGAGGAGGAGGAGTTTTATACCTTTGCTCTGAGAAGGGAGGCTTCAATCAGAGGTGCTCTACACGTTCGTTGTGGTCCAAGAAGGCTAGGGATTGAGTCCCTGGTCTTGGTGTAAGGCCTAGGTATGAATTCGACCAAGCTCGATTTCAGGTGTTGGTCTAGAGCTATGGTAGAGGCTCTGTTGAAGGGGGATTTGATAGGGTTTCAGGTGTTGGTCTAGAGCTATGGTAGAGGCTCTGTGGAAGGGGGATTTGATGGGGCTTTAGATTTTTTCACTATTGTGAAGGTGTAGGTGAAGTTAATTTGTGTTTGATGGACTGTGGAGTTGTATTGGGTTCTATCCTAGTTTTCGGCAAGGTTTGAAGCTCAAAATTGAGCTCTGGCAATGGGAATGGGTGAGGGAAAATGGTTGGAATGCACTGCGGAGATCTTAAGGAAGTTCTGTGTGAAGTTTGGAGAGGCCTCTCTTAGAAAATTTCAGCACTTTGTTTAACGGCCATGGAGGTGGCCTTTTATAAAAATGGGGTTATGGTGGCTGTCATGGCCGATTAGGAGGTGTAATAAGGGTGGAGGGCAGAGGAGCTCTATAGTTTGATTTGGATGAGCTGGCCTCTTGGTTTGATTTGGGTGAGGTGCCATGGTGATGGCTCTTGGTTTTCGGTTTTTCTGGCCAGGGGGAGGTGGCTGGGAGCTCAGGGAACCCAGAGGAATCCATCTCAACAATTTAATGCAAATGTGCTTTGATTTGGCAATGATATCTTTGCATTTTTAACAACAATTTAATGCAAATGTGCTTGGATTTGGCAAAGATATCTTAAGCATGTGCATATTTGAAAACAGGTTAATTTGGGGGACCTTTGGTCCATGGCTTGATTTAGGTGATTTCATGGTGTTTGGACTGGTAACTAAGTCCAACTAATGGAATGTGCTTTGATTTGGCAAAGATATCTTAAGCATGTGCATTTTTATAAATAATATCCCTTACTTTGGGGGACCTTTGGTCCATGGCTTGATTTAGGTGATTTCATGGTGTTTGGACTGGTCACTAATTCCAACTAATGGCTGCAGTGGAGTTAATTTGGTGGCATTAGGGTGGTTAGGTCACATTTGGTGCATTGGTCCAAGTGGGTGCAAATGACCATAACTTGAGTTTGGGCTTGGTTAGCCATGTCAATTGGCCTAAATAATTGTTGCATTTGATGTAGATCATCATAAGGAACAACTTTGGTGAAGTATGTAAGTGGTTTTAAGTCCAATTGAAGGGTCAATTTGAAGGAATTTTGAACTTTAATCAATTTAGTCATGTTGGGCTAGGCTTGGCTCTAGCTTGGGTTAGCCTTAGGCTAAGTCCAAATTGATTATTTCAAATGGTCAATAAGGACCTCATGAAGAGTTTTCAACACGAATTGGATGCCACTTTGGAGGCTAAGGCAATCAATTGGGTGAAATTTGGGGACTTAGCCAATTTGGGGCTAAATTTGGGAATTTTGGATTTAGGCCAAAATCAAATGGATTTTAGACTTCACCATTGCCAATTGATGGTTGATTTTGATGTATAGGTATGTTGTAAAAATTTTTCAACATTAATTGAGGCCAATTGACTAGCCTATGGGTTCAATTTAGTGAGATTAGGTCATATGGTTAAATTTGGGGTTTTGACCCAAATCAAAATTGGGCTCAAATCATGAACCAATTGAGCTTGGATTTGATTTAATTTAATCATATCAAAAGTGAATTTGAGTTTAGGATTGGAATTGAAGTCAATTGAGATCAAATTGATGGACATTTGAGTTTGATTTGGGAAAATTTTTGTCTTTAAACGACAATTTGAGGATTTTGGTGAAAGATGTTCAAATTGGCCAAATTGGGTATTGCCCTTATTGGGTACTTTTAAGAACCAAGCTTAAAATAAACCCTATTTAATTTTTTATATTAAATAGGGGAACTTATCGATTAACATTAAAGATGATTTTTCACTGACTTAAACTAATGTCATAAATTATATATTGTTTTTAATCGAGCCTTAATGGTCAGTAGTGTATCTATTCTTCAGAATGGATGCATTGCTTGCGGTATTAAGCTCGTTTATTTAAACTTCTGAGGATATGAGATTGGTTCGATCTTGTATTTTCAATATTTAAAATTTGACTTTTATATATATATCAAGAGTTGAGATATCCATTCCATTGATCGAAAAAGTCTAATTTAGCGACTGACACGGCCTTCGTCCTACTCCCATCTTAGCACTTTGGATTGTAGAACTCTGTTCTACTGCCTCGCGATCAACCTCTGTCCTACTCCCATCTCAGCAGTCGGGATTGTAGACCTTTGTTCTACTCACTTGGGATAAGCCTCCATCCTGTTTCCTTTCTGTCACCTCTTAGGTTGGATGTGAGTCCTCGAGCTTTCCTTTTTATCGTGACACCCTTCGCTACCTCAATTTTGGGTCCAAGAGGGGTATTTTGGTAATTTGGGGGCGTTTTGGTGGTAAAAGACCAAGATGAGTATTTTGGTAGAGTTGAGGTACCGACCATCACCAAAAAGCCATGGACCAATGGAAATCCCATTTTGGGTCGTCTACATAGTAGTCCTAGCTAAACCATAGCCCTAGGGCTAGTAGGTTTAGGGGACCATCTACATGAGTATCCAAAAATATCAAGGGATCTAGGCTAGAAATTTGAGTTCAGGGTTGTGAGTGATTGTGGATGCAGATAAGTGTCGTAAGAGCCTTAGCTCCAGACCAACACCCAAGGTCAACCCTAAGGTCCAGCAATCCTAAGGGTGACTCATCTTGAGTTTCCCCCACAATGACCCCACCTAATAAGTATTTAGAGGTTGAGAGCAATATGTGTAACTTCAAGTTGAGTGGAGAAGAGTTTGGAATTTCTAATGGTCAGGGTTCCATGTCTAGTTTTCTAGGAATAAATAACATGAAAAGTCCTATGGCTAGACCCTAGGCTACTAAAGAGGAAAAAGTAAACCTCAACTAAAAATGAGGTCAACAAATGGACCCCCAATAGGTGTGGTGTGCTGAGAAAGCACACCGTGCATATTGGAGTTGACCAACAAGATCAACAGAAACCAATACAAACTCCTAAGTCAACAAACCCAGAGGTATGCGTAGAGTTATGTGTGTGATTTGTTTCTGACGGGGATTTAGCAAGTGATTGTCTGGTTGAAATTAAGGAGTAAGGACTCTCGTTGGGGATCGGAGAGTGGATTTTGAGTTATGAAATTTCAAAAATTTCCGAAGGATGGGAGTCAAAATGTAAGTGTTGACCCCGAGGTAGGAATTGAAATTCAGATATCAATTCAAAGAGAGAGAGAGAGAGAGAGAGAGAGTCGGAGTGTAAGGACCGACCTTGAATGTAATGAATCAGAACTGTAGGCCTGATTCGGAAATGAGAATTGAAATATAGGTCAATTCTCCAAAGAAAGCATTAGAAATGTAGGACTGATTCAGAAATGAGAATTGAAATGTAGGTCAATTCTCAAAAGAAAGTTTCGAATTTAAGGACCGACCTCAAATGTAATGAATCAGAAATGTAGGACTGATTCGGAAATGAGAATTGAAATGTAAATAAATTCTCAGAAGAAATTGTCAGAATGTAAGGAGCGACCTCAAATGTAATGAATCAGAAATGTTAGACTGATTCAGAAATGAGAATTGAAATGTAGGTCAATTCTCAAAAGAAAGCGTCGAAATGTAAGGACCGACCTCAAATGTAATGAATCAGAAATGTAGGACTGATTCGAAAATGAGAATTGAAATGTAAATAAATTCTCAAAAGAAATTGTCAGAATGTAAGGATGACCTCAAATGTAATGAATCAAAAATGTAGGATTGATTCAGAAATGAGAATTGAAATGTATGTCAATTCTCAAAAGAAAGCGTCGGAATGTAAAGACCGACCTCAAATGTAATGAATGAAAAATATAGGACTGATTCAGAAATGAAAATTGAAATGTAGGTCAACTCTCAAAAGAAAGTGTCGGAATGTAAGGACCGACCTCAAATGTAATAAATCAGAAATGTAAGACTGATTCAGAAATGAGAATTGAAATGTTGGTCAATTCTCAAAAGAATGCGTCAGAATGTAAGGACTGACCTCAAATGTAATGAATCAGAAATGTAGGACCGATTCAGAAATGAGAATTGAAATGTAGGTCAATTCTCAAAAGAAAGCGTTGGAATGTAAGGACCGACCTCAAATGTAATGAATCAGAAATGTAGGACTAATTCAAAAATGAGAATTGAAATGTAGGTCAATTCTCAAAAGAAAACATCAGAATGTAAGGACCGACCTCAAATGTAATGAATCAGAAATGTAGAACTGAATAAGAAATAAGAATTGAAATGTAGGTCAATTCTCAAAAGAGGGTTAGTAGTGTTGAATTCATAGAAATGCTCATGTGAAAAAGGTCGATCTTGTTGAAGGAGATTTGTAAAGCTTTGTGGAGTTTTGTGCAGAATGTGAAATTCTGTGAGGATGTGTAGAGAGTTAATGTAGATAACAATGGTTGTGCTGCGCGCACAAAGAGTAGGAAATTCTGAAAATGGAAGTATCCACTCAGCAGATTTATTTTATTTTCTTGTTGTTTTTATAACAATTGATTTTTCAAAAAAATGCGTTTTTAAAGTTTTAATTTTAATTGGTTGATAAAAAAAATTTGTTTTATTATTTATTCATTTATGATTATCTTTCATTTATGTTTTGTTACGTTGTCGAAGATTTGTTGTTTTGTTCTTTGTTCATTGGAACTCTGAACCATTGCATGGTTCGCGGCTTTCATCCATTGTACAAGAAGGCGATTGACAAAAAAGCACAATTTGAGAGAAATTTCCATTAATCGGCTTCAATAAAGATGCGACAGATCAAACATAGGCTAATGCTTCAAAAAGGGTACATCATGTAATACATGCTGAAATACATTGAGAGTCATCTCAAGATATGAGTACATCATAGACTGATTACATCAAATACATGTCATGTTGTTAAAAGAAAGCAAGTGAACCCTTTCTGCTTGGTATATTGAGCTCCTGATCAAACAGACCTTCTAAGTCATGCTACGGGATAAGAGTTCCCTTCGCATGTACTTAGAGGTACAACCTTCTCATAGCTCGTAAGGAAACAGCTCCTCCAATTCTGGGTCCTGCTGGAATCCATATGGTATTTTACTGTCATCCATTCTGCGGAAGGTTACAGACACCCTATGATGTCGTACTTCTGGAATGCAGTGCTTCCCACGTCTGCACCGTTGCCCTTGAGAACAAGTACTGAACCAACTGGAAGAGGAATCTCCACAGCCCCTCTGAACTCGCAAGGGCCGACTTTATCAATTTTTTTTTCCAAACAGAATATTGCTCTTACTCATGAACGAGACCATACAGAAAGGCCTCACAAAGTCATGATGGTCAATGTGTGGGGGAATGCAGTCACCTTCTTCATAAATGTTGATGATACAACTATTGGGATTGCAAGTAGTGGGTAGAATATTCCACTTAACCATTCTCTTAATCATCCATTTTATCATTGGTGGTAACAGATTCACTTGATCGTACCTAAGGATCCCAGGCAAATTTCCCTGTCTATCGTTCGTAAAATTGTAGCAACAGCCGCATTGGATGGTGATTCTTCCATTTCCCCGCTTGACCTCTATCTCTTAAATCAAAGATGTAGTCCAGAATGCTTCTTTCATCAGTTTCAGAGAAAACCCTGGTATATAGTTCCAGGCCCTCCAATATGTTGATAAACTTTCTCTGAACCTCTTCATAGAACTCGAATTCTCATTTGTTTACTTTGCTTATTTTGTAGTATTCTACCATACTGGGAGTTGGCAGCTGTCTAGGGCGTTCCTTCCTTTGGACCTCGGCGGGAACCCAAACTGGTGCTGGTCGATCCGGAATATGAGATTCAGCCTCAAGAAGGATGTATGATCCTGGGCTCCATGGTGCGCGTTGATCCGTCCCCTGTGGGACATACAATTCATTTACCACGAAATCTGGAGTCTGAGACTCATTGGTGCTTGAAGTGTATTCTTCTAATGAACTGAAATGTTGTAGATGTAGAACGTTGCAGTCCGGGCATTCTACAAATGCGCCCGTGACTGATGTCCTGGCTGGTACCTCAACGTTGCATGTTGGGCAACTTCTGCACAAGATATCTGAGACCAGGGGCACTTCAAATCCTGTCACAAATCCTGACTCTTCATCTGTAGTGGGTAGGCTGGCAGAAGTTTCTCTCAGATCTAGATCGTAAATATGTCCCTCAAGAATGGGGGTAAGAAAACTGCTCACGTCTCTTTGGCTCTTGCGCTCCTGTCGCAGAAAGGCTCTCTGTTTCTTTCGGCTTGCATTTCTACGTTGTGTCCTGCGGAGTGGAGTATTTGGTAGTTGTTCACTATGGGTGGCTATTAAGCCCCTTGCTGGAGTAGCTACCATGGAGGGCAGTCACCTGGGCCCCTCCATCGGATCTTGTTACACTATCACGTTCTTACCTTTACGTGACACATCATCTTGAGTGGTCACCCTCAATAGTGAAGGCAGTCCCTACTTTTCTTTATTGCTGACTACGTCCATTAGAGGACCCTCGTAGTCCATATCAATCTGGTTGAAATCCATGTTGAAATCAATGTTGAAATCTATGACACCTCTTTGTGGCGCCATTTCTTTATTCAGTTCAAGGTTCCAGTCGTCCTGGAAGGCAAAGATCAGCCTATGTCCTGACATTTTTCTGCAGACGACAGAAAGAAACGTCAGTGGCCCATAGTTTGGCATGAGCAAGAACAAAAAATAGAATCCATTGAAGTAAATTTTAGTTTGTTTTGGTGAAAAAGATTACTCATTTTATGTGTGAGTTTTGTTTAATTTAATGGAATATTTAAATTCAAAAGTAGAAAAGAGAACGTGTGAAGTTCAAAAATCTTTTCAAAATTTTCATTATATTGAGGTTAATTACAAAATTTGGACCCCGGGGTAGACATTTGGCCATATAGATAACCTTAAAATAATCAAAGTTTCAAAGTTTCAAAGCAAGCAGAGGCAAGCGGAGGCAGGCAACATCAGGCTGCGTAATAGGTTTTTAGGTATTGTCATTTATCGGTAACATGGGTCTTTCACCCCGAAAGTCCACTAACTGGTAGGCTCCTCCTGTATAAACCTTTTCAATGACAAATGGTCCCTCTCAAGTTGGCTCAAATTTTCCACCTATTTTCCGGCGGGCAAGAATAGGTCTTTTGAGCACAAGCACGAGGTCACCAATTTTGAATGTCCTTGGGCAGACCAATTTTTCATGGGCTTGTACCATCTTTTCCTGGTAGAGCTTCAAATGTTGTTGTGCATCCAATCGTTTTCCCTCGAGACTCTCCATTTCTTCAAGTCTGAGTTTTGCGCTTTCTTCCATTGTGAGTTGGTTGGCAACGGCGACTCTGAGAGATGGTGTCTGGATTTCTAGCGGTAGCACGGCTTTGGTCCCGTACACGAGCATATAAGGTGTACGTTGAGTAGGAGTCCTGAAAGTCATCCGGTAGGCCGACAAGGCTTCTAACAGTTTGTTAAGCCAATCCCTTTTATTTTCATCCACTGTTTTCTTCAAAATTTGTACCAATGTCTTGTTGAAGCTTCAGCCAGAACATTTGCTCTGGGATAGTAAATTGTAGAGTATCTCCAATCTATCCCATGTTTTCTGACGAAATTGTTGATCTTCATACTTTTAAAAGCTGTCTTATTGTCAGAGATTATTCTTCACGGTACTTCGAAACGGTAGACGATTTGGCCTTTGAAAAATTGAAGGACATGTTGTGTCCTAACCTCATGTAACAAATTTTGCCTCTGCCCATTTGGAGAAGTAATCTGTATCGGCAAGTATGAACATGTGTCCTATTAGAAGATGGAGGGTCTATCAGACCTATTATGTCTGTGCCCCAACACTCGAATGGCCACGAGGCAAAAATTGGGTGTAGTACATTCGGAGGCTGGTGTAAGACCACCCCATGCACTTGGCATTGGAGACATCTTCTGGATGTATCCATGCAATCAGACATCATTGCTAGCCAATAATATCTGAGTCTTTTAATCTTCATTTTCATTTTTGGTCCCGACTGGTGACCGCCACACAATTCGGCATGTACTTCTTTGACAATATTTTGTGCTTCGGCTCTGCTCAAACACCGTAGCCACATTTGGTCGAACGATCTTCTGTAGAGAACATTTCCCACCAGGGCGTAAGACATGGGCCTTCTTGTGATGTGGTGCGCCTCAGACTTGTCCTCCGGCAGCTTCCCAGTATGCAAATATTCTATTAATGGCTTGCGCCAATCTTTGTTGATGTATGCAACTGTATTTATTGTTTGTTCTTTTCCAAGTTTGTATAGAGTTTTGAAATTGTTTCGAGACAAGTCTCGTCTTCCTTGCACCGTAACTTCGATGGAATCCTTTGGGGGACACGCCATTTCCTTAGCAAGTTTTGCTTGAGCTTCGGCATGAGTATTATCTCCCCGAGGAATCCGGTACAAAGTCACATCAGGAATCTGCTCCGGGAGCTTCATCGCGTACTGATGGTATTCTGCTAATCTTGTTTTCAAAATTTTGTATTGTCCGGCGACTTGCTGGATGATAAGTTGAGAGTCACAATAATGGCAACGTTTGTTATATCCATTGAAATAGCCAACACCGATCCGTTGATTAAAGCTTCATATTCTGCTTCATTGTTGGTGCACGGTTGTGTCAAGTGGTATGTGAACCTCAACATACCCTTATCTGGCGTAATAAAGATCAAACCTATCCCTGCCTTGCCTGGTATAACTGTGCCTGATCCCTTGTCTTTCCTGGCTGACAAAGCACCATCAAAGTACACTTCCCAGCGCTGCGCACTAGAAAATTCCATTTGTAGTATTTTCTTGTCTGGTAACTCGTTGTTGAGAGGGGATCCAGCTGACAATGTGTGTGCAGCAAGAAAGACTTGTAAAATCTGTCCTTTGATATCATAGAGGGGAACAAAAGTTATATCAAATTGCAATAAGATCATTGACCATCTCGTTAAACGTCCGGAGAGTGTTTGGTCGGGTTGTCAAATATTGCAATGGATTAACTTTCGAGATTAGGGTAATCTTATGAGAAAGCATGTAATGTCTAAGCTTTTGAGCGGCGGGGTAATCTTATGAGAAAGCATGTAATGTCTAAGCTTTTGAGCGGCAAAAATTAATGCCAGACAATGCTTATCAATAGGTGGATACCTTATCTCCGTCGGTATTAGACGATGACTCAAGTAGTAGAATGCATTTTCTTTTCCCTCCTCATTGATTTGGGCTAAGAGGGCTCCAAGAGAGTCATCTAAAACCGCGGTATAAAGTATCAACGGTTTCCCTGGATAGGGGATGCCAAAATAGGAGGTGTCATTAAATATTGTTTAGAGTCCTCAAAGGCCTGTTGGCATTTCTTTTCCCAAATAAATTTGTCATCCTTTTTAATTAATGCCAAGAAAGGCTGACACCTACCTGAGAGATTAGAAATAAAGCATCTCAGATATGCCAACTTCCCCTGGAAGGAACGTAGCTGTTTCAAGGTTTTAGGGGGAGGCATTTCCAAGATTATTTAAACCTTATCCGGGTCGATCTCGATTCCCCGATGACAAACAACGAATCTTAGAAATTTCCTATAGGTGACACCAAAGGTGCACTTTAAGGGATTCATTTTAAGGTCATATCATCGTCACCGTTTAAACACGATCCTCAAATCGTACAAATGGTCTTTTTTCGGTTTACTTTTGATGACCAAATCATGCACGTAGCACTCTACTTGATTGTGAATGAGGTAATCAAAAATCTTCGTCATT
The DNA here is from genome assembly GCA_002079205.1 of Phalaenopsis hybrid cultivar. Taxonomy (NCBI): domain Eukaryota; kingdom Viridiplantae; phylum Streptophyta; class Magnoliopsida; order Asparagales; family Orchidaceae; genus Phalaenopsis; species Phalaenopsis hybrid cultivar. The sequence continues at coordinate 361,912 of JXCR01144715.1, read as the reverse complement.
GCACGTTGATATGTTGCTCTGGCGTTCTTTAGGTCGAACGACATCACTATGTAGCAGAAATCCAATCGGTGTTCTGAAAGCTGTAAGTGCTGCATCCTCGGGAGCCATCTTGATTTGGTTATAACTCGATGATCCGTCCATGAAGGAGAAAATTTCGTGTGTCGAAGCGATATCCACCATTATTTCTGGTATAGGTAGTGGAAACTCATCTTTTGGACATGCTTTGTTCAAATCTCTGAAGTCAACACAAACGCAGATCTGTCCATTTTTCTTTTTAATAGTGTAGAATTTTGGCTAACCACATGGGGTACTGCTCCTATTTAAAAAAGTTGGCGTCTATCAATTTCTTTACCTCGGCGATGACTTGTTGTTCTATCTCAAGGCGCATTCTTCTTGGAGCTTGTTTTACTGGGGTTACATTCTTGTCCACCCCAAGTTTATGGACTGCAACTTTTGCTGACAGTCCTGGCATTTCATCGTAGCTCCATGCGAAGCAATCTGTGAATTCTGCTAATAGTTTGACCAGTTATGCAGATTCTTTGTCATCAAGTAGAGAACTGATAAATGTAGGTCGGGATCGTTTTTCAGACCAGAGGTTAATCTCTTTCAAATCATTGACAATGGATTTAATTTTTTCCTCAAATTCTGGGGGAGCATCTTCTATTGGTTGATCAGTAGAGTCATCCTCTATATCGAGACAATCATCTTCTGACTCATTAGTAACAACCATGCAAAATTCAGAATCATCAACTGGTCAAAATGTACCAAATTTGAGACCTTCTTTTGAATTGGGAGTTCGACTTTCAAGATTCCACAATTTTTCAAAAAGTTGAAATTTACCTTTTGGCATTTGTTTTGGTAAATGTCCCTGTTGAATTAACTTTTGAACACAAGGCGAGAAGTAACCAAAAGGAAATTCCATTAATTCATTAGGATCAACATCCAAATTTACATGTTTTTCAAGCTCAGTAGAGGTAGAAGCACGATAAAATTTGATCGACTTTGAACCAACACTACAGAATTTTTTGACCTCTAAACTCTCAACCTTTTGAGGAAGAATCAGAGTGAGGGTCATAGTATCTACATAGTGGTTATCTGATCTTACATTGTTTCATATTCATTCCTCTCTGTATCTTCTAGGGATATCTCGTACTGAGGTTTCTTTTACTTTGTCATCATTATTCCATCTTCAGAACTATCTTCATCACCAATGTTGATAGTTGTCCTAGTCCGTTTGACAATTAAATTGATCTTTCCTTGTCCACGTCCCCGGCCTCGACCTCAGGTGCGTGAACTAGAAGAAATTCCACCAACTCGTTGTAGGGGAGTGGTAGAAGGTTGTTGAAGCGGAGTTGTCCGACCTCCTTTTTGTGATCCTTCAAAATCTTTACCTTTGTTTGTAAAAATTTTGCGCGAGAAGACAGTCTTCTTTGGAGGCGCGTAGTAAGCAGCGTCTTCATGGGTACCAACTTCATGCACTAAAAATGGTTGTAGATCTCCCTTGATGCAATTTTCTTGACCATCTTTGTGATTCTCACGCGAGAAGACAGTCTTCTTTGGAGGCGCGTAGTAGGCAGCATCTTCATGGATACAACCTTCATGCACTGAAAATGGTTGTAGGTCTCCCTTGATGCAATTTTCTTGACCATCTTTGCGGTATTTGATGAACTGGTGAAGAGATGATGGAACCATATTGTGCTCATAAATCCATGGTCAATCCAATAGAGTGTAAAAAAAGGTCTCGGCGTCGATGATATGAAATTTAACAATTGTTACGAGTTCTCCGACCTTAATAAGTAATGAAATTAATTCAAGGGTTCTTTCTTCATTTTGGTTGAATCCTCTTAACATCATCTTATCAGGGATGAGCTCTTGAACGTCGAAGTCCAAATATGCTAACGTTCGTAGACTCATCAAGTTAAGAGATGCTCCAGGATCTACTAAAACTCTGGAGAACACAAATCTACCAATGTTGACGGAGATGTAGAGCGGACAGTTTTGATCGGCGGTACCGAGCAGCAAGTCTTCTCGTGAAAGTTACCCGTGACTGCTCTCTCAACGAGCAAACTTCATCTGTGGATGTGCTGGCCAACTAAGCTAAGAAAATTTTCGGATCCAGCAAAGCTGTAACCAGAGATTCTCCCATCTCCTTTGACAGGATCAGAGCGTCATAGATGCTTAGTCGGGCAGGCAACTTCCTAAGATGAGCTAGCACGTTGTAATCTACTTTGTATGATCCTCCGATTTTATCTTGATTATGTGGTTCTTCCACTAGCGGAGGTGGGGGTATCTCTTCTCGGGTCATTATCTGTTTTCATTTGTCTTTTGGAGCTGTTCTTGGTGGTAACACCTTTCCGCTCCTTAAGTTGACTTTTGTGATTTCTTCTTTATAACATATCATTGTTGAATCTTCTAGTATCTTTTCCTCCTCATCGGAAAGATCTAAGTTGATGGCAAACGGTGCACCATGACGATTGAGAGTTGGCTCTTTGTTATCAATGTTGTCGTAAGCGATATCATTGAGTTCTTCTTTAGTCTTGACAATGAGTTCATTGGACTCAAGTACGATTTGAGGATCATTTTGAAGATCGAGATTGCAACTAGCTTGGTTATAATCAGTCACGTTATTACCAGAAATAGTCAAAACGTCGCCGAAATCACAATCATTATATTCATAAGACCCCGGAGGGACAAAAAGATAATCACACAAAGTCAAGGGTTCGAGGACTTTCTTCCACAAATTTGAGATAACCAATCTAGTAGAGGCAGCCCCTATCCTACCCCCCCGTACTATCAATCTTGGCAGTGACGCTTTTCTTCTTCTTGTTCTTTGTCCTTGACGATGACGTATCTCCTGACGAAATCTTCATCTCGGGCTCGGTATGCTGCAGACTCTGAATGGAGGCTTGTTTTGATGCAGACTATAGCTTGTTTAGTATTTTCTTGGACGATCTGCTCCATACCTCATTCCATCCTTCTTCGATATTTGTAGAAGCTTGTTTTGATGAATCCTGTATTCGATTGAGGACCCTCTTGAGTTCATCCAAAGTTGTACTCCATCCATCTGTTCCGACCTATGGATCAATTAGGGAAATTGACTCAGCTAAAATCATGTTTATGGAACCTTTTTTAGGTTCTCTCAAATACTCCTTCAGGATTGTTATATTCCTTTCCTTAAAGTTCTTCTCGAGCCAATTTTTAAAGATAAAACACTTGTCTATAGTGTGCCCAAGCAACCGGTGGTATGGGCAATAAATCAGTTCATTCTTCTTACCCACCAGTGTGCCCAAGCAACCGGTGGTATGGGCAATAATTCAGTTCATTCTTCTTTTCCACTTCTTCAAGTTTCTTCGGATCAGGCAGTTTGAATTCTGATTTCTTCATCAAGCTTTTGAATATTTTAGGTACAGCTTCATCTTTGAAGGAATAAACAACTTTCTGTCACTCTATCAATCTTGGCATGTGCTTCATTTCTTCTTGAAGACTGCTGGCTTTACTGAGTAGCTTCTCGAAGGATTTGATGGTGAGTGCCTACTGGCCCATGAATGCTTTTGAGTAGAATCTCAATCGCTTGATGTTCCTGTAGCTGAGGTTCAGATTTCATGCTAAGGTTTCTCCACCTCAAAATATAGTCTGCCAAGGTTTCACTAGGCTTCTGCTTCTCCATCATGAGCTCTTAAATAGACACATGATGCTGCGCCCCAGCAAATCTTTTCACAAATAACTATTTCAACTCAGAAAATGTTTTAATTGACCCGTTGGGCACCAGTCGAAAGCAATCCCTGACAAGCTGCTGACAAACTGCTGGCAGAGTAGAGCTTCGCTATTCCTCGTATTCCCACAATTCGCTCGAAAATGTGCTATGTGTTGTTTGGAATTTCCAGTCCCATCAAATATCTTGAAGTTTGGGCTCACAAAACCCTTGGGGAAAGGGACGGCATCGAACTCCTGTGGGTAAGGTCTACCCTTTAAAATTGATGCACCGCCCTTGGACTGGGCTAAGGCCTCCCGCACATTTTCAACCATTTGCTTGAACTCTTTTTCTGGCATGGCACCTGATGGAGAATCCTTCTTTGGTTGTTCTTCTTTGTCTGTCAAAGTAGCCTGCCTCCTTTCATGATCGGTGGTGGCTATAGCAGTATCAACTCGGTTTCCCAATCGGAGCCAGACGAGAACACAGGTTGGTGAATTTATAGTCGACCTATGAGATTCTCTAGTGGACTTAATATCCTTCAAATTTTCATTTTTCATATGAGAGTAAATTGCATGTCCCACACATTTAAGTAATTCACAAACAGAACATCCTTCTTTAGTAGCAAGCCTTCTGAAGACTGCACTAACTCGGGTGATAGGGATGAATTTTTTTCCCTCCTCACCATGTCCATGAAGTGATGATAATGTGGTAGCAATCTTCCGGATACTTTCATATCCATCAGTATCTGTCAGAGGATGGAATCTACTTCCTCGTAGGAGTGGATAAATTTCTGGCAATACCTCTTCAACTTGATGAGGCTCCCGCTCAACGGGTGTGTTTTCAAGAGTCTGGGCTTTGATGGCCCTCCGAACTCTTCTATTGCGGTTCCTCCTTTGAGTTCGGGTCAATGGTACAGTCCTTGAGCTTGACCCGATCTAAAACATGGGTGGCGAAACAGTTAATCCTTCAGTCGAATCTTCAACGACCATCACTTCTTTCCCCTTAGCAATAACAGGCATGATGACAGCAGCTTTAGCCTTCTTATAGGCAGGGAAGTTTTGAAAGTAGTTCAAACTGAATTCTGTAGATGGCTCTTGTACTTCTGGAGCAGCGATCTTCTTTACCACGAATGGGGCTTTCCCTAGGATAACCTCGAGCTCTTCAAATCCAGCTCCGAACTTGATGGTGGGAGCGACGTTATGGGTGCTGCGGTCCGTTGGTAGGTTGCAAGAAAAGGTCAGGTTGGGTAGGCCATCACAGCGGGCTTTAAAACAAAAAGTTTTAGGGTTAGCTATATGGCCAAAAACCTCGAAATCTTTTGTGCAAGCACTAAAAAAAGAGGTTAATCTGTAGACCGGGCGGGTCTTTATTTACAGGTAATTTTAACATCTTTATTTAAAAAGGTGTAAAATTTAATTAATACAAGAAAACTTCAAAGTGCGCGCAGCACAACACGATTTGGTTTAATTTGCGAAGTAGAAAACTAAATTTGGAAGGGAGATGTGAAAAATTTTAGGACCCAGTGCGGGACCCAATTAGTGGCAGAAAATGCCCAAGATAGTGCGGTAATGGCATGAAAAATTTTAGGACCCAATTAGTCCGCCGACACACCTATTGGGGGTCCGACCCCACATGAAAATTTAAAGAGTCCTTAATGGCCTTCTGAACCCCTCTGTTCAAAGATGGTTGAATAGCTAGTCCTAAAGTCCAAGGAGTTAGCTATACTTTCCCAAGATAGAAATGGGTAAAGCATGCCAACAGAAGAAAGGTAATTTTGTCGAAGAGAGCATAGACATATTACCAATGTGTGAAGATAATATTTCTTGATTTGTATGGAGAGAAAAGCTTGTCCCCACAGGAGTCGTAGAAGCTGTCGGTGTTATTTCGGGTTGGTTTGTGGGGAGTTGGCCGTAAGAAGCTGTCGGTCGCCAGAATCAAAATCCCGCCGCCCGCTTCGAAAGGACGTTGAAGTATGAAATCAAACTGACCACATGTTTTTCAAAGTAATAAAGTGAAGAGCATTGTACCTAAAATCCTGCATCTATCTCGAAGGATAAACACAAGACTTGAGGATGAGGCTCGATCAAATAAACTAAGGAAAAGATGACGTCCGTTTGGTCTGCGAAACCTTTGTATTTGCCAACAATTTCCCCAATTTAATATAAAGGATTTAATAGGGTTTATATTAAGCTGGGTTCAGAGATGCTTCCTATAAAGGCAAGCCCCTATAGTTAATTACATCTTAAATGACCAAAGTCACCCAAGAAGACTCTCGATAAAAATCAAGGAATATTATCTTCAAGGAATTTCAAAGGGTAGGGCTCTTTAACAAAATCAGCATAGAGGTGTGAAAGGGGATTGGTTCAAATTTGGAACATTTTGTTCTGGAATACAAAGGAAGAGGAATCAGAGGTGTGAAAGGGGATTGGTTCAAATTTGGAACATTTTATCGTAGAATCCAAAGGAAGAAGAACTAAAGGATGTCATGGATCCAGAGGAGAACCTCAGTGACTTCCCAAGCTATCCTAATGTTTGGCTTCGGTTTTAGGAGAAATATTTAGGTGTTTCATCCTGCCAATTTTATTAGTTAGGGCTTACATTTGTGTGAAGTGATCACACAAATAACATGGAAGATATGAGGATTTAGGTCGTGAAAAACGACAACCTCGAAATCCTAAGATGAGTTAGGGCTTATAATATATAGCAAGGCTATAGAAAAACCTAAAGATAAGGTGAGGATTTACGTTGCATAAGCAAGCAACCTCAAAGTCCTACGGTTCCCTCGTTCCGACATTATTTTCTATTGGATTCACTTAGTCCAAATGAACTTACTAAACCCAACTTAATGAGTTCCATACTTTCATTTAAACCGTGGGAAGCCTCGTTAGCAACCGTAGGTTACCATCTTCGAAAAATTCCCAATCATCTGATAGAGACATCTTAATTTAGTTGAAGTTGTGGTTTTTGTGGAATGTATGTAATTAAAATTTGAGTTCTTTTATATTTTGAATGTTGTGGCGGTGAATTTTATCTTGGTTGATTTTAGTTTTGGTTCTGGTTATGGTTATGATTATGTGGCTACCCTGATGGTTTTTGTTTTCATGCAAGGTGACATCATTGCTTAGCATGCGAATTTGCTGGTATAAAAGTACAGTATGAAAGTATAAGAAAGACAACGCTGAAAACTGTAAAAGTGTATCTGGCGAGTCTTCTCGTTCCACCACCTGAAACTTAAAATGCATGTTAAGGCAGTTTATATGCGAGGCAAAAAGTAAGGTTTTCATAACCCTATGTCATATCTTGGTGAGTCCTTAAAAGTTTAATTAAGGATGATTTTGTCAAGCAAAACATATTAATTTTAGTAGATCTCCAAGCCATCCAATAGATCTAGAGTAAGAAGCAGGTCCGTGCTACTCCCTCACTGCCTAGTGGAAAATCCCGAGTACTTTAAAACTTATTATGTTGCTTAATAATTCATCCTGTAAACACCCTTAATGTTGAGTGAACATTGATGTCTCAATTATCTCTAAGAATAGGGTAATTATCACTTATCATTTAATTTGAAAATTATGAGGGTGAAGACCCTTAAAGAGGCAAGTTAACGTAATTTGAACACTTAGCCAAATTTTTAATCCTAATTGGGCTTACTGGTGTTTAAAGGATTTTTGATTTAATTATGTTTATTTCTCTAAACATTGTTTGATCAATTGTAATTTTAGCCTAAGTCACCACTAAGCCCTTAAGACCTAGGTGAGTGCCTTAATTAGTTTTGAAAAAGGGTTAAACTTTAAGTGGTCATGATTCATGATTTGGGTTTTATTTGAAAATCAAGATAGGACTATTAAATTGATTAATTATTGACTTCAAAAGTTATACCCCTAAATCTAGGATCGTTTAATTTTAAGAAACTTCCAAATCTTAATAATTTATAAATTTATTAATCTTAATTAAGAAAGTGAGATTGGTTTCTACCAATTAACCCCTTTCTGTTTCAAACATCAAATAAATTGATTAAGTTCAGAGGTTACCCACTTTTCCTCTTTGACTAAAGCCTAAATGTTAATTAAGGCTAGATTTCCAAAATTACACATTTGCCCCTAAGGCTCTAATACTTCATAATTTGTCGCAATTCAAATGACTTTGAAATTTTTATCCTACCTCATTCATGGGTCAATTGAGACATCAGAGAAAACTTTGAAATTTTTATCCTACCTCATTCATGGGTCAATTAAGACATCAGAGGAGAAAATGTGATTTCTCAATGAAATTTTTATCCTACCTCATTCATGGGTCAATTAAGACATCAGAGGAGAAAATGTTATTTTTCAAAATTTAATTTTTTTATGTAATTATTTTCATGCAAAAATAGGATCTTTCAAAAAAAATTCCTAACTTGACCAAGCTAAATTCTAATCCCTTGAAATTTTTACTGGAGATATACATAGAATAGATAAGCCCTTGAACCAAATTTCATAATTTTTTGAATTCTTTGTGGTTTACTAGAATCATTTCAAGTTCTGGGTTATTTAATAAAAATAAAATATTTTCAGTGGTAAAAATTAAGTTTTGTATTTTTGAAAAATCTCCCTATGATATAAGAGCTCAGAGGAGCCAATTATATATATATTTTTTTATTTTTCCTTGATTTATTGGAATTATTTTAGTGAAAACTCGTTTTTAGCCTTTTTAAAAAAAATATTCTTAAGCTTTGAAATTCAATATCTTTATTTAGAAAATCAGGAAAAATATTGTAATTGTTCCTAAGTGTTTTTAAGCTTTAAAATTCAATATCTTTATTTAGAAAACCAGAAAAAATATTCTAATTGTTCCTAAGTGATTAAAAATTCAACATCTTTATTTAGAAAATCAGGAAAAATATTCTAATTGTTCCTAAGTGATTAGGGAGCAATTTAGAACATCTTCATGAGTTTTATTATTTTTGTGATTTTTATGAATTTTTAATTATTTAAATAAAACAAACATGAGTTTTATTATTTTTGTGATTTTTATGAATTTTTAATTATTTTAAATATTTAAAATAGGCTAGAAATCAAGTTTTTATTTTAATTATAATTTTATTTTTAGAAAATATCCCTCATCACAGAGAACTCAAAAAACTAAGTTTCATAATTTTTTTAGTTATATTTTAATTTTTAAAAATCATTTAAGTGTGAACTCAAAAAACTAAGTTTCATAATTTTTTTAGTTATATTTTGATTTTTAAAAATCATTTAAGTGTCAAGAAACTAAGTTTCATAATTTTTTGAGTTATATTTTGATTTTTAAAAAATCATTCAAGTGTTAAGAGTGGATATTTATCTTTAAAAATCAACTTAAGTTATCAAATGAACTCAAAATATTTTGAACTTTTTATAGTGAGTTCTCTAGATCATAAATTTATCTTTAAAAATCAATTTAAGTTATTAAATGAACTCAAAATATTTTGAAACTTTGATGACTATCTTTAAAAATCAACTTAAGTTGTCAAATGAACTCAAAATATTTTAAAATTTTTATGATGAGTTCTTTGGATCATAAATCATAGTGGAGATTAAAAAACAAGTCATTTAAATATTTAAATTTTCAAAATTAATTATCTTAGTGATTTAGTGTTTGTAAGATTTAAGGATATTTTAAATGACTTGACCTATGAAATATTCTCTAGTCATGGTGGACCTTCCAAAATTTTCTTAGAATTTTATAATCAATATGCTAATTTTCATGGTATTTGCAAAATTTAAGTGCATTTTAAATGACTTGACCCATAAAATTATTTCCAAAGGTTTTTCTGGTGGACCTTCCAAAATTTTCTTAGGATTTTATAATCAATATGCTAATTTCCATGATTATTTTCTTAGGATTCCACACTAAAACCCTAAGATCTCAGCCTAGAGTCAACTAAATCACTTCGGGCTTGATCTTATGGACTCGTCTAAGTGAGAAGAACACATCCATACACTTAAGTGCAATGAAATCAAGTTTAAGTAAATGGAGGATCAAAACAAGCTCGGGAGGAGGAGGAGTTTTATACTTTGATCAAGCTTAAGTAAATGGAGAATCAAAATAAGCTCGGGAGGAGGAGGAGTTTTATACCTTTCTCTGAGAAGGGAGGCTTCAATCAGAGGTGCTCGTCATGTTTGTTGGGGTCCAAGGAGGCTAGGGATTGAGTCCCTGGTCCTGGTGTAAGGCCTAGGTATGAATTCAACCAAGCTCGATTTTAGGTGTTGGTCTAGAGCTATGGTAGAGGCTCTGTGGAAGGGGGATTTTATGGGGCTTTAGCTTTTTTCACTATTTTTAAGGTGTGGGTGAAGTTAATTTGTGTTTGATGGACTGTGGAGGTGTATTGGGTTCTGTCCTGGTTTCCGGGTGAAGTTAATTTGTGTTTGATGGACTGTGGAGGTGTATTGGGTTCTGTCCTGGTTTTCGACAAGATTTTATACCTAGGGCTTTTTCGGCCACTAGGCTGGCCGGCATGCTAGAGGGAGGTGACTAGGAGCTCAGGGAACCACAGGAATCCATCACAACAATTTAATGCAAATGTGCTTTGATTTGGCAAAGATATCTTAAGCATGTAACCATTGGGCTTTTCTGGCCACTAGGCTGGCCGGCCGGCCAGGGGGAGGTGGCTAGGAGCTCAGGGACCCATAGGAATCCATCACAATTAATGCAAATGTGCTTTGATTTGGCAAAGATATCTTAAGCATGTGCATTTTTGGAAATAAGTTCCCTTAATTTGGGGGACCTTTGGTCCATGGCTTGATTTAGGTTATTTCATGGTGTTTGGATTGTTCACTTAGTCCAACTAATGGCTGTGGTGGAGTTAATTTGGTGGCTTTAGGGTGGATAGGTCACATTTGGTGCATAGGTCCAAGTGGGTGCAAATGACCAAAACTTGGGTTTGGGATAGGTTAGCCATGTCAATTGCCCCAAATAATTGTTTCATTTGGTGTAGATGATAATAAAGAACAACTTTAGTGAAGGATGGAAGTGGTTTTGAGTCCAATTGAAGGGTCAATTTGAAGGAATTTTGAACTTAAATCAATTTAGTCATGTTGGGCTAGGCTTGGCTCTAGCTTGGGTTAGCCTTAGGCTAAGTCCAAATCGATTGTTTCAAATGGTCAATAGGGACCTCATGAAGAGTTTTGAACATGAATTGGATGACAATTTGGAGGTTAAGGCAATCAATTGGGTGAAATTTGGGTCAATAGGGACCTCATGAAGAGTTTTAAACATGAATTGGATGCCAATTTGGAGGTTAAGGTAATCAATTGGATGAAATTTGAGTTTGGGGCTAAATTTAGGAATTTTGGATTTAGGCCAAAATCAAATGGAATTGAGACTTCACCAATGACAATTGATGATTGATTTTGATGTATAGGAATGTTATAAATATTTTTTAACATTAATTGAGGCCAATTGACTAGGCTATGGGTTCAATTTGGCGAGATTAGGTCATAAGGTCAAAATTGGGGTTTTGACCCAAATCAAAATTGGGCTCAAATAATGGATCAATTAAGCTTGGATTGGGTTTAATTTGATCATATCAAAAGTGAATTTGAGTTTATGATTGGAATTGAAGTCAATTGAGATCAAATTTATGGACATTTGAGTTGGATTTGGGGAAATTTGTGTCTTTAAAGGGCAATTTTGGGGATTTTGGTGAAAGATGTTCAAATTTGCAAAATTGGGTCATGTGGTAGTTGAGAGAAATGAAATTGGGAATATTTGGGATTTATTGGGATTTTCTGGGAATATGTAGAATTTTTAGAATTTTGGGTCAAAGAGGGGTATTTTGGTAATTTGGGGGTGTTTTAGTGGTAAAAGGCCAAGATGGGTATTTTGTTAGAGTTGATGTACCAACCGTCACCAAAAAGCCATGGACCAATGGAAATCCCATTTTGGGTCCTCTACATAGTGGTCTTAGCTAAACCATAGCCCTAGGGCTAGTAGGTTTAGGGGACCATCTACATGAGTATCCCAAAAGATCAAGGAATCTATGCTAGAAATTTTAGTTCAGTGTTGTGAGTGATTGTGGGTGCAGATAAGTGTAGTGAGTGCCTTAGCTCCAGACCAACACCCAAGGTCAACCCTAAGGTCCAGCAATCCTAAGGGTGACTCATCTTGAGTTTCCCCCACAATGACCCCACCTACTAAGTATTTAGAGGTTGAGAGCAATATGTGGAACTTCAAGTTGAGAGGAGAAGAGTTTGGAATTTCTAATGGTTAGGGTTCCATGTCTAGTTTTCTATGAATAGTCAACAGGAAAAGTCCTATAGCTAGACCCTAGGCTTCTAAAAAGGAAAAACTAACCTCAACAAAAAATGAGGTCAACATGGGTCTTTTGAGTACGAGGACAAGGTCAACAACTTTGAATGTCCTTGGGTGAACCAATTTGTCATGAGCTTGTACCATCTTTGCCTGGCAAAGTTCCAAAAATTGTTGTGCTTCAAGTCATTTTCCATTAAGACTCTCTAATTCTTTAATTTTGAGTTTTGCACTTTCTTCTGTTGTAAGTTAGTTGGCGACAGTGACTCTGAGAGACAGCGTCTGAACTTCTAATGGTAGTACGGCCTCGAACCCATAAACAAGCATGCAGGGTGTGCACTAAGTGTGAATCTTGAAAGTTGTCCAATAAGCCCACAAAGATTCTACTAACTTGTTGTGCCAAACTCTTTGATTTTCATCCATTATTTTCCTTAAAATCTATACCGACATCTTATTAAAGGCTTCAGACAGACCACTTGCTATGGGATAGTAAATTGTAGAGTATCTCCAATCTATCTTGTTTCGTTTGATGAAATTGTTGATTTTGGTGCTTTTAAAGGCTGTCCTATTGTCGGAACTTATTCTTCACGGTACTCTGAAATGGTAGACAATTTGGCTTTTAAAGACTTGAAGGACGTGTTATGTTGTAACTTCTCGTAATGGTACTGCCTCTGCCTATTTGGAGAAATAATCTATAGCGACAGGTATAAATCTCTATCTTTTGGAGGATAGAGGGTCTATCAAACCTATTATGTTCGTGCCCCAACACTCGAATTGCCACGAGGCAACGGTTGGGTGTAGAAAATTCGGAGGTTGCTGTAAGACCACCCTATGCACGTAACACTGGTTACATCTTTTGGTTGTATCCATGCAGACGGACATCATTGCTAGCCAATAACATCCAAGTATTTTGATGTTCAGTTTCATCTTCAGCTCTGGCTGGTGAGCGCAACACAATCTGGCATGTACTTCTTTGACGATATTATGTGCTTTTGTTTTGCTTAAACATTGTAGCCACATCTAGTAGAACGATCTTCTGTCGAGGACATCACCAACTAGAGCATATGACATAGCCCTTTTTGTAATGTGATGTGCTTCAGACTTGTCCTCCGATAGCTTTCTAGTATGCAAATATTCTATTAATGGCTTGCGCCAATATTTGTTGATATTTGCAACCATAATTATCATTTCTTCTTCTTTCTTGAGCTTGTGCAGAGTTTTGAGGTCAATCCAAGATAAAACTTGTCTTCCTTGTACTATGATATCAATGGAATTATCCAGGAGACATGCTAATTCTTTCGCAAGTTTTGCTAAAGCGTCAGCATGAGAATTATCTCCCCTAAGAATCTGATAGAAAGTTACGTTGGGGATGTGTTCCAGCAGCAACATCGTGTACTGATGGTATTCCGATAATCTCGATTTTAAAATCTTGTATTGTCCGACGACTTGCGGGATGGAGAGTTGTGAGTCACCATAGATGGCAATGTCTGTTATATCCATCAAGATTACCAAGTCTAATCCAGTGATTAAAGCTTCATATTATGCTTCATTGTTGGTGCACTGCTCTGTCAGGTGATATGAGAACCTCAACATACCCTTATCTGGTGTGATAAAGATCAAACCAATACCTGCTTTACCTAGTATAATTGTGCCTGATCCTTTCTCCTTTCTGGCTGATAAAGCTCCGTAGAAGTACATTTCCCATCGTTGCACACTAGAGAATTCCATTTGTAGTACCTGCTCATCCGGTAGTTTGCTGCGAGAAAGTCTACTAAAATTTGTCCTTTGATAGCATGAATGGGAACAAAATTTATATCAAATTGTAATAAGATCATCAACCATCTTTCTAGATGTCCGGAGAGTGTTGGTTAGGTCATCAAATATTGCAATGGATTAACTTTTGAAATTAGGGTAATCTTATGAGAAAGGATGTAATGTCAAAGCTTTTGGGCAACAAAAATCAAGGCTAGAAAATGCTTCTCAATAGGTGGATACCTTATCTCCGTCAATATTAGACGGCGACTCAAGTAGTAGAGTGTGTTTTCTTTAACCTAGTCATTAACTTGGGCTAAGAGGGCTCTAAGATATTTGTCTAAAGCACACTTTAAGGGATTAAAGATTTCTTGTACCTCTTTGTCTTTAACCCAGATAAGATTAAAGCTATCTTGGAAATGCCTCCCGTCAAAACCTTGAAAGAACTATGTTCTTTTTAAGGAAAGTTGACATATCCGAAACACTTTATTTCCAAGGAAAGTTGGCATATCACAAAAAAAAAGATTAAGGCTAACACGGTTTTATCTTCGTCTCTACACCAATGACGGACAATGAATCCTAGAAACTTTTTAGAGGTAACGCCAAAGACACACTTTAAGGGATTCATTTTAAGGTCATATCGTCATGACCATTCAAACACGATCCCCAAATCATACAAATGGTCTATTTTTCATTAACTCTTGATGACCAAATCATCCACGTAGTATTCCACTTGATTGTTAATGAGGTTGTAAAAAATCTTTGTCATTGCACGTTTGTATGCTGCTCCAGCGTTCTTTAGGCCAAACGACATCATTGTGTAGGGAAAAATCTCAATAGGTGTTCTGAAGACTGTTAGTGCAGCATCTTCAGGAACCATCTTGATTTGGTTGTACCCCCACCATCCATCCATGAAAGTGAAAATTTCATGTGTCGAAGTGATTTCCACCATCATTTATGGTATCGGCAACGAAAATTCATCTTTTGGACACACTTTTTTGAAATCTCTGAAGAAAAATGTTTTTGTCCATTCACATAGTGGTTTATCCGATTATACATCGTCTCATATTCACTTTTCTTTGCACCTTCTATAGATATCTCATGCTGAGGTTTCTTCTGTTTTGTCATCATTATTTCATTTTCGGAACTATCTTCATCAACAATGTTGATCGTTGGCCTAGTCCGTTAAATAATTATGTTGGTTTTTTTCTCGTCCACGTCCCCGACCTGGACCTCGGGTACGCAAACTAAAAGAACCTCCACCAAGTTTTTGCAAAAGAGTGGTGGAAGATCACTGAAGCAGAGTTGAATAGCCTCTTCATTGTGATTTTCCTAAATATTCACTTCTATTTGTGACTATATTGTTAGACAGTTTTTTTGGAANCGGTAATAGTTTTGCAGAAATGAAGAAGTGTCAGTGTTTAGAGACGGGATTCAAAAGTGTTGAAGAAAAACTTACATACCCGTTCTCTCGCATTTCCCAATCATCAGTTTCATCCGTCAAATACTGGTAAATTTCATTCATCTGGTCTCTCGTTGGGACAAAATTTGAATAGTGGAAGACAAAAACATTCTCTATCATATATAACTCGTTGATTCTTGAAGGAGTGAAAATAATCCATCTTCCTCGCACATAAAAAATTCGTTGGTTAATTCCATGTAAATTTGCGTAAAATTCTTTCACTATAGGAACTACCACGCTGGCAGTAGGGTAGCACAGCACTTTCCATCTTCGCCGCACGATTGTTTCTTTAATATTCGTTGTGGGATTATTCAATCTGCAATTCACGAATCCTCGTTCCTTGATTAATTTTTCTTCGTCAACAACTTGTTGAAGATTCGTTGCGCTTCCACACAATGAACTTTCACCGATTGAAAACTCGCATTCTGGGATTATCAGGAGAATTGGATGCCAAAGGAATGAAATTGACAGAGTTTTTATTTGTTTTTTGGGAGAAAATATGAACTAGAGTTCAAAATTTTGAGTTTAAAAAGACTATTCCCTCCCAAAAAATGTCAAAAACCGCTCATCGGACACAAGAAACCGCCTCTTACCGGTCTCGCCGTCAGCGGAGTCGAGGGCACCGTCGGCGCACTTCTGTATTAATTTTTCCTAGACTCTCAGGAAAAACCCGCCATCGGCGCCGTCGAGGGTGCCGTCGGTGCCCAAGGCAAAACTTTCACAGTTTCGCTCTGGTCCGAATGCGTCGCAATTTTTCTATATATGGATCCAATTTTTAAAATATTTGAAGGGTAAATAAGAGTAGTAGAGATTAATAATACTATAAAGTAGCCATAAATTAAAATAAAAACTACCATAATCGTAATAAAGATAAATATACATATGGGTTGCCTCCCATAAAGCGCTTGGTTTAACGTCGTCAGCCCGACCTATTCAGGGTTCTTTCAGGTTGACTGATCATTTAAAACTCTTTAAAATTTGGTCTTTTACTCTCATAATATGGTTTTAATCTATGTGAATTTACTTTAAATCTATTTCCCATTTTCTGATCTTCAATTTCAACAATTCTGTAAGTGTAAACTTGAGTCATAGTAAATGGCCCTAACCAACGAGACTTCAATTTCCCAGGGAATAACTTCAACCTTGTATTGTAAAGCAAAACTTCTTCTCGTGGTTCAAAGTTCTTTTGGTTAATCTTTCGATCATGCCATAACTTTAATTTTTCCTTATAAATTCTGTCATTATCATAAGATTCATTTCTTAATTCTTCCAATTCATTTAATTGTAACAATCTCTTCTTACCAGCATCTTTCAAATTATAATTGAATTCTTTAATCGCCCAATATGCTTTATGCTCCAATTCTATTGGTAAGTGACAAGTCTTTCCAAAAATCAGTCTGTAAGGAGTCATTTCAATACGAGTTTTATAAGTAGTCCTGTAAGCCCATTTGTATCCAATCTAGTGGACCAATCTATTCTACTAGGGTTTACAGTCTTTTCAAGTATTTGTTTAATCTATCTATTAGAAACTTCAGCTAATCCACTGGTTTGAGGGTGATAAGCAGTAGAGATTCTACGAATTATATTAAAATTTTCTGCCAAATCTGAATATATTTATTCCTAATATGGGATGTTCCATCAGTAATAATCATCATAGGCATTTCGTATCTAGTGAAAATATTTTTTATTAAAAATCTTGAAACACTTTTAGCGTCACAGCGAGGTAAAGCTTGTGCTTCAATCCACTTATAAACGTAGTCTACTACAATTAATATATATAAGTTCCCAAATGACAGAATAAATGGTCCCATAAAATCTAATCCCCAAACATCAAAGATCTCAACTTCCAATATGAAATTTAGAGGCACTTCATTTCTTCTAGATATATTGCCTAGTCGTTGACATTGATCACAAATTTTTATATATCTATAAACATCTCTAAATGTAGTAGGCCAATAAAATCCAGCTTGTAAAATTTTATAAGCAGTTTTATCGTTCCCAAAATGTCCTCCAAATTCAGAATCATGACATTTTTGAATAATCAGTTCAGTTTCTTTGTAAGGAACACATCCTCCTCATAATTTGATCCTTATATTATTTATATAAATAAAGGCTCATCCCAAAAATATGCTTTTGCATCATGAATGAATTTCCTTTGTTGTTGCAATGTCAGAATAGGTGGCAAAATATCACTTACAATATAGTTAACAATATCAGCATACCATGGTATTTTCCAAACACTAACATTATAATTAGGTGGCAAAATATCACTTACAATATAGTTAACACTATCAGCATACTATGGTATTTTCCACACACTAACTTATAAAACTGTTCATCAGGGAAACTGTCTGTAATTTCATTGTCAACATCAGATAATTCATGGTTTTCTATTCTTGACAAATGATCAACAATTTGATTATCAGTTCCCTTCTATCAAAAACTACAAGATCAAATTCTTGTATCAATAATATCCATCTATCAACCTTGGTTTGGCATCCTTCTTTTGCATCAGATATTTAATAGTTGAGTGATCAGTGTGCACAACACATTTAGCTCCAATTAAATAAGATCAAAATTTATCTAAAGCATATACAATAGCTAGTAGCTATTTTTCAGTAATAGTATAGTTAATTTGAGCATCATTAAGAGTTTTACTAGCGTAGTATATCACCTTAAAAATCTTTTCATACCTCTGTCTAAGGGCAGCCTCGAGTTTTACTAGCGTACTATATAACTTTAAAAATCTTTTCATACTTTTGTCCAAGAACAGCTCCAATAACATAGATCACTAGCATCACACATCAGTTCAAATGGTTTCTCCCAATTAGGTGAAACTATAATAGGGGTCGTGATTAATTTTTCTCTCACTAGCATCACACATCAGTTCAAATGGTTTCTCCCAGTTAGGTGAAACTATAATAGAGGCCTTGATTAATTTTTCTTTTAATAACTCAAAGGCATTTAAACAGCTTTCAGTAAACTCAAATTTATTGTCCTTTTCTAAAAGTTGGCATAGAGGTTTAGTAACCTTTGAGAAATCTTTAATAAAGCGTCTGTAAAAACCAACATGTTTTAGAGGTTTGGTAATTTTTGAAAAATCTTTAATATAACGCCTGTAAAAACCAACATGTCCATAAAACTCCTAACCTCTCTTACATTAGTAGGAGGTGTTAGTTTAGATATAACTTGAATTTTTGGAAGGTCTGAACTTCTAACTTCTCTTACACTAGTAGGAGGTGTTAGTTTAGATATAACTTGGATTTTTGCAAGGTCCGTTTCCATACCATTTTCTGAAATTTTATGCCCTGACACAATTCCTCGATAACTTGAATTTTTGCAAGGTCTACTTCCATACCATTTTTTGAAATTTTATGCCCTAACACTATTCCTCCTTAAATTGACATTTCTCCCAATTTAGAACTAAATTAGTTCTTTCACATAACTCTAAAACTTTTTCAAGATAATATAAGCATGCGTCAAATGATATTCCAAATACTGAGAAATCATCCATAAATACTTCCAGTCCATCGTCAATTAATTTACTAAATATGGACATCATACATCTCTGGAATGTTGCAAGTGCATTACATAGTCCAAAAGGCATTCTTTTAAACTCAAAAGTTCCAAAAGGACTAGTAAATGTTGTCTTTTCTTGATCTTCAGGAGCAATAGGAATTTGATGGTAACTGGTATATCCATCTAAAAAGCAAAAATATTTATGCCCAGCAAGTCTATCTACTATTTGATCTAGAAATGGTAGGGCAAAATGATCTTTCCCGGTGGCAGTGCTTAATTTTCTATAATCAATGCAGATGCGCCACCCAGTGACTTGTCTGGTAAGTATCAACTCATTATTTTCTTTTGTTTCAACACACTCCTCCTTTCTTTACCCAGTAACTTTTTGGATATGTATTAATTCATTATTTTCTTTTGTTTCAACAGTCACTCCTTTTTACGAGTCTGATAGGTATTAATTCATTATTTTCTTTTGTTTCAACAGTCACTCTTCCTTTTTTAGGAGCTGAATTGGACTTACCCATGCACTATCTGAAATAGGATATATAATTCCAGTGTCTAACCATTTTAAAATTTCTTTCTTAACTACTTCTTTCATCATCAAGTTTAATCTCCTTTGTGGATCAACTCTTGGTTTATATTGTTCATCCAGTATAATTCTATGCATACAGATCTTTGTGGATCAACTCTTGGTTTATATTGTTCATCTAATATAATTTTGTGCATACAGATCGAATGACTGCAACTCTTGGTTTAGAGTGTTCATCTAATATAATTCTGTGCATACAGATCGAAGGACTGATTTCTTTAATATCTACTAAGGTCCAACCAAAAGCTTTCTTATATCTTTTTAATGTATCTAACAGTCTTTGCTCTTGCTGATAAGGTCCAACCAAAAGCTTTCTTATATCTTTTTAATGTGTCTAACAGTCTTTGCTCTTACAGTTCTAGGTCCAACCAAAAGCTCTCTTATATCTTTTCAATGTATCTATCAGTCTTTGTTCTTGTAAAACATTTAATTCCGAAGATATAATAACAGGTAATGTAGATGAATCTCCTAAAAATACATACTTCAAGTAGTTAGGTAATATTTTCAACTCAAGTTCAGGTGGTTTAATAATTGATGGAAATAGATTCTTATCAGCATTTTCTATAATATCCAATATTTCAAATCTTTCCTCAACATAATCTAATTCTTCATTTTCTAATTTGTCCAGAATAATTTCATCATTTTCTTTGAATTATTCTTCAAAATACTTTTTATCTTCGAAATGTTCTTCAAAATGTTCATTTAGTAGATGTTCAACAATTTCCATGCGAAAACATTCATTATCTCTTTCAATAACAGGGTATTTCATAGATTTTGCAATGTTAAAAGTCACTTCTTGATCATTTACTCTCATAGTTAATTCTCCTTTTTGAACATCTATCATAGCTTTTCCAGTAGCTAAAAGTGGTCTCCCTAAAATAATAGGTATTTCATTATCTTCCTCCATATCTAAGACAGTGAAATCCACCGGAAAGATAAATTTGTCAACTTTTACTAACACATCTTCTATAACTCCCTTAAGATATGAAACTGATCGGTCTGCTATTTGAAGAGTTACAGAAGTAGGTGAGACTTCTCCTAATCCTAGTCTTTTAAAAAATTGATAGAGGCATAAGGTTAATGCTAGCTCCCAAAGCACATGAAGCTCTTTTATAGAATTTTTCACTGATACCAGACGGTATAGTGAAATTACCAGGATCTTTTAATTTTTCAAGAAGCTTTTTCTGAATAATTACACTACACTCTTCTCTAAGTGCAACAGTTTTATTATCCATGAACTTCCTCTTCTTGTTCAGAATATCTTTCATAAACTTCAAATAATTGGGCATTTGCTCTAAAGTTTCTACGAAGGGAATATTCACTGTTAACTTCTTAAGAATTTCCAAAAAATTTGAAAATTGTTTATTTTGTTTATGTTGCTTCAGTCTTTGAGGAAATTGTGGTGGAGGTTTTTCCACAGTAACTTTCATTGGTGTAAATGGATACTCTAAATCTGGGTATTCATGATCCGTTTCTTTTTCGGTATCCACTTTTTCTTTTCAGTTTCTATTTCTTTTTGTATTCTTGTCTCTAATTCTTTTCCACTTCATAATTGAATCGCCTTAATTTGTTCTTTTCCTTGATCTTTAGGATTTGGTTCCACAGTACTCAGAAAAAATTCCTATTGTTCGGTTACCTTTTCCTTGATCTGTAGGATTTGGTTCCACAGTACTCGAAAAAGTTCCTATTGTTCGGTTACTAAGTAACGATATGCCCTAATTGATTTTCAATATTCTTAATAGTAGTTCCTTGATTTTGTAATTGATTTTTATGCCCTAATTGATTTTCAATATTCTTAATAGCAGTTCCTTGATTTTGTAA
Source organism: Phalaenopsis hybrid cultivar (assembly GCA_002079205.1). NCBI lineage: Eukaryota > Viridiplantae > Streptophyta > Magnoliopsida > Asparagales > Orchidaceae > Phalaenopsis > Phalaenopsis hybrid cultivar. The sequence goes on along the minus strand of JXCR01144715.1, from coordinate 340,810 downwards.
TTGATTTCCTAGCCCTAATTGGTTCTCAATATTCTTAATAGCAGTTCCTTGATTTTGTAATTGATTTCCTTGATTCTGTAATTATTGACCCATGTTTAATATCAGCTCTGCCATAGATAACTTCTTCTTTTTAATTTGAGTATTACTGTTAACTCCTGAAGGATAAGAAGGTCTATAGTTAACATTTCCTTGGTTTGATGAATTTTCTAATGGGTTCACTGAGTTGTTTGCTCATTATTGATTTGACGAAGAATTGTTATTCCAATTAAAATTAGGATGATTCTTGTAACCTGGGTTATAATAGTTCCAGTATGGGTTGTTGGGTCTAGTAATAGCATTTAAGGTTTCAAATGAAGGCTGAACATCCACAAATTGCCCAGACGAATTTTCTTCCATCATAGGAGGTGTTGAAGAATAATTCATCCCATAATGATCTAATTTCTTTGATATTGCAGAAATCTGTGAAGCTAACATAGATATTGCATCAGAATCATGGATGCTAGCTACTCTTTTAGGATTTACCCGCTCAGAGGGCCATTGAAAATTGTTGGTAGCCATTTCTTCTATTAATGAATAAGCCTCATCAAAAGGTTTTGACATTAAAGAACCACCAGCCGCAACATCTATAATCGATCTAAGAGATCCCACTAATCCATTATAAAAGGTTTGAATTATTAACCATTCTGGTAACGAATGATGAGGGCATTTCCTAAGAAGATCTTTAAATCTCTTCCAAGCTTCATATATTGACTCTCCATCAATCTGACAGAACGATGTTATGTCATTTCTTAGTTTAGCAGTTTTGGATGGAGGGAAATATTTGGATAGAAATTTCTGTGACAGTTCTCCCCAAGTTCTAATAGATCCAGGTGCTAACGAGTTTAATCACATCTTAGCCTTATCCCTTAGTGAAAAAGGAAAAAGTTCAAGTCTAACAAATCGTTTGAGACTCTGTCATATTTAAAAGTAGCACATAGTTCTAAAAAACTAGCGAGGTGTAGGTCTAAGTTTAACAACATCGTTTGAGACTCTATCATATTTAAAAGTAGCACATAGTTCTAAAGGTCTAACAACATCGTTTGAAACTCTGTCATTTTTAAAGGTAGCACAAAGTTCTAAAAAACTAGCATAAGTTCGGATCTTCATTTGGTGTACCTCCAAATTGATTGTTTTGTACCATTTGGATAATAGAATTAGGATCTTCATTTGGTGTACCTCCGAATTGATTGTTTTGTACCATTTGGATAATAGCAAATTTAAGAGGATCTTCATTTGGTGTACCTCCAAATTGATTGTTTTGTACCATTTGGATAATAGCA
>JXCR01144715.1:308522-339083 GCA_002079205.1 Phalaenopsis hybrid cultivar | reverse complement strand
CAGGCATAAAGAACATTGACTAATCCTATGCTTGGTTACTGATTCTGCGGCTAGGCTGGGAGGATACAATCTCTCTTAAAGAACATTGACTAATCCTACGCTTGTTTACTGAATCTGCGGCTAGGCTGGGAGAATACCGGCTCTTACTTTCGAGCTCCCACGTTCCCCTCGCCTGAGGGCTAACATCTACACTTCAACACCCAAACGATAGGATTGAATTGAGCTCCCACGTTCCCCTCGCCTGAGGGCTAACATCTACACTTCAGCACCCAAACGATATGACTTACCCTTTGGTCCAGACATAAAGAACATTGACTAATCCTATGCTTGGTTACTGATTCTGTAACTAGGCTGGGAGGATACCGACTCTCACTTTGGAGCTTTCACGTTCCCCTCACCTGAGGGCTAACATCTACACATCAGCACCCAAACGATAGGACCGAATTATGGATTTTAGTCTGTCACTCTAAAATCTCTAATTCTACACCCGATAATTTTATTTCCCTATTTATTTGCACCCAACTTCCAAGGGATTTGACCTCCCTGAATCTTGGATGTAATGTTCACTTTAGTTGTAAAACTCAACATATTTTAATNAAATAACTTATCTCTAAATTTCTCCCCAAGAGCACTCCTCGAAGTTCCTCTGAATCTCTTCCTTTCTTTACATCACACAGAATTCCTCTTCGACGTAGCAAGGAGGAAGAAATCTCTCACTTTCCCTCCACACTTATAATTTCTCAAAGAATTCCTCACAATTACACGCTCTAGCAAGCTCTAAAAGTCTCTTCCAACATTTCCGCTTGATTCTCCTTCTTTATTTTTGGCCAAAATGTTCTCTTTAAAGATGTGGATGAGTTTTCCCAAGAGTTGCTTACGCACCCCTCCGAAATCTGGCCTTATCCATTGTACATGTCACCTAACCGTCGATCCCGCCGTCGGCGGCCTCGACGGCGTCGTCGGCGGCCTTATAGAGAATTTGTCCTGTAGCCTTGGGAAAAGCTCGGCGTCGGCGGCCTCAATGTCGCCGTCGGCGCCCTAGTGCAATTCTCCATATTTTGGTCCTTTTTGCTCCAAATTCGCTCCTTTTTGCATCTTTTTGCTCCATTGATGCTAATTCATCATTCCTGCAACAAAACATCAAAAATACATTGCTCCAAATTACACCGTTTTTGCATCTTTTTGCTCCAATGACCATAATTCATAATACCTGAGACAAAACATCAAAAATACTTCTTTAAAGTGCAATATCATAAAAAATAGTGTAAAATAGGTATGAAAATCTCAACATATTTTTTTTTGCATATTTTTGCTCTATTGACCCTAATTCATCATTCCTGCAACAAAACATCAAAAATACCTTTCTATCTTTTTGCTCCAATGACCCTAATTCATCATTCCTGCAATAAAACATCAAAAATACCTTTTTTAAAAGTGCAATATCATTAAAAATAATATAAAAGAGGTATGAAAATCTCAACATATTTTCCTTTATTCATGAAGCAAAATGACTCATGAGAGCTGTGGTAGAATCAACTAGGCTAGTCACGTTGAACTTTGGAGTATATGTGGATATGCTTCTTTAGAAGATGCAAAATTTTAGGGAAATTTTTTTTGATGGACCCAAAATGGGATTTATGAAATTAAAATCATTTTAACCAATCTACTTTATGCACTTGAAAGAGGGTAAAGAAGAAATTTGATCCTATTTATCCCAAACCATATTTATTATTTCACTTCATATTTACTACACTCCACTTACATCATTACAAGGGTGTGTAGCCTTAGAACCTGATTTTCATCAAATCAACACCTAGTTTTTTTTGTAGGATTTACAATTTTTACTTACTTTAGATGTTATAGAATTTGTTTTGTAGTGCTTTAACCTAATCTAAGTTCTAGGCTATGAATGAAATTAGTAGGCTAGAACTTTTCCTAATTTAAATTCCCTCATTTCATGTGGGATCAACCTTCCATACTCAAAAATATAATATTACTAATATGACACATACATTTCCAAGAGCCCCCAGAGTGGAGTTTACCCAACCCGCACTTATGCATATTTTTAATCTCCATAATTATGCAAGGAAATATATCTCAATTTATATCTATCGGCTAGTGTGAACACTTGCAATGATTTATGAATTATATAATAGATTTTCACACTAGGGGTACTATGCAAGTATACGTTTTGTTTCAATTTATATAGGATTTTCTTTAAAAACCTCAGTATTGATCCCACGAGAAATATGGTAACTCTTAAAATCAACTTACTGAAATTCTATTTAAATTGCAAATTAAGAGATAAAAAACTATTAAAATGATATGCATACCAAAAATTACTACTTAAAGGGCTAAAAAGAAAGTAAAGATTAAATGTAAAAACATAAAAAAAATAATGAGTTTGAATATTATGAAAAACCTTTCCCTTTGCAAAGAGATTTTAATCCATGTAGGATTCAAATGATTTAAGACAAAACTTGAGGCATTGTGACAAATAGAAGCATACCTTATTTTTTTCCCCCTCCCGGTGCTTGCAAAAAACATTAGCTAACTTAAAATTGATTCCTTAGCATCTCGATTCCACGTCAGTACTATCTAGCCTCTGACCTCTAGTTGCCCCTAGCCAATGCCATCGTAATGACCGAATCACAGCGTCAGGGTACTAAACCTTAATCTAAACTGATAAAAATCTAGTCTGTCACTCTACATCTAGCAAATTCTTTGCCCATCAAAACTTATCTTCTTATTTATTTACACTCCATCTTTGGTGATCGTAATGACTCTGCCTAGAATGAAGTGTGGCATCCACTAGTTGGGTGAATTCATATCCCTCCCAAGTCATTATGTTTCTCAATGGATTTTTACCTCACAAGTGACTAGTTTGTAAAGTAAATGAAGATGAAAATACCATCACAATTTGTAAGAGTAAAAAAAAATCTTTAAGTCATTCTCATCCCACAAGATTATGTCCCACATACAAGAAGAAAGAAAGGGAACTACTCTTTCATTTAGATTTAATAAAAACAAAAGATTTGCATTGAAATCTAAGTCATATAACAACAACTTAAACACAAATACAAAGTATCTTAAGTCTTCTCCCCAAGCAAACTTCCGGAGTTTCCTCTAAGCAATCAACAAACTTCTTCACACTAAAATACACTCACATTTACACTTGAACACAAAATATGAAAATTCTAACTGACTATTACCGCCCAATCAAAGTTTTGAGGCTCCAAAGGGTCTCTAAATTCTCCAAAATCTTTCTCATTAAATAAAAAACTAAAAATAACAAAGGGTTGCTTGAAACACCCCTCCTAAATTTTTCCAAATTTGATGTCTATTTTAGAAAGGTAGTTATTATCGCTATAGCCACAGTCTGGGGCCAAATAGCCGCTGCTCGCTCGACGGTGGCGCTATAGCGCCATACAACGATCATCATTTTTGTTCTATGTTTTTCTCATTTTCTCTAAATGTCTATTCTATGTACCTGAAACAAAAAACATGCAAAATACCATGATTTAATGTGTAATATCATAAAAAATATACAATAAATGTTTATAAAATATGTACTCAAAATAGGTTTTTTTGAGGTGGATTAATTCCCCCAAACTTAAATGTTACTTGTCTTCAAGTAACTCCTTATAATATATATATATATATAAATATATATATATAACTTATAACATGTGGTAGCAAAATTTAACTTAAAGAATTCTATAATTTCTGCTTTATAAAATGCTACAGTGAAACTTTCAGAAAAAATTTTAACAACTCAGTTTAAAAACTAAAGTACGAGAAAATTTAACAGTCAAGTTTAAAAGTTTCGATCTTCTATTTATTTCAAAAATAACTGCAATTTATCTTACTTAAGATACATAGAAGAAATAACAAAAAAGTAATTTCATGAGAACTTTATTAATAAAGGCGCTAATACATCTAAGTTTAAGTTAGAAATTTAACTAAGTTTCTTTCTTTAAGTTGATTCAAGTGGAGGTAATTTTTATTAAGCATCTTCTCCAGCTTCTCCTCACATATTTTTTTTCTTTTGCTTTTCTTTTTTTTTCTTTTTGGATCATTTTCAATCCTTTTTTTCCATTATTTCATATGTCATGTGAGGATTACTCTATCTGGATAGCCTTTAATGATTTTAAACTACACTACCCTCCTCTTAAAGTTAAAAAGACCTCACATTTCTTTAATTTAACAAATGTGTTCTAGCTTTAAGATTTTTCATAAAGTCTCAATTCATTCTTTCCAAATAAAAATCTAATATCCTTAATATTTCCAAAATAATAGTATTCCTTACTTTAAATATTAAAGCATAACTCTACTCTTTATACTAAACATCTTAACTCTAGAGTTAACCTTTATTATTAAAAACTTTTACTTTAGTTTTCTACAGCTTTCATAGAAATAAAAAACATGGTTTTCTTTAGTTAACTCTACATACCAGAGGCTATGTTAAAAATAATGTTGAAAAATACAATTTTCTGAGGAAAAAATAAAATTTATTTTAAAAAGAATTTTCTCTCTTCCCTAAAACATAAAATTTTAAACTAATTTAATGCAAGAAAGTGAATGAAGAAAGAGAAAAAATTTAAAAATTTAAAAGCAGGGAAACTAATGCAGGTACAAGTCAAAAAGATAAGTAATAACTAGTGATAAACAAAAGATTAACATGCATAACACTAAAAACATAAAATAAGCACTACTATAACATTTAAATAGGAGCAGAAAATAAACAGTAGAACTAATAGTTTAACAGAAATAAATACTAAATACAAGCACATTCCATCATAAATACAACAAATCACGTACATAACAAAGTTCAAATATTCTAACACGTCAAAGAGAAGAAAGAAAACTCGAACTAAACATCAACATCTTCATCATCTCTAGCATCATCATCACCATCAGCATCATCATCATCATCATCACTAAGATCTATGTCCTCATCAATCTCAGAATGCCGATATGGTGTGAAAGTAGGGTGAGTAGGAAACTCCACATAATGGTCACCCTTCATGTATCTCCTCATTTTTTCATAATAAGAAAAATCATACTCAACCTTCCTCATCATAATGTCATCACTATGATACAAATGAGATTCAAGGCCTTTTACTTGATTATGTTGAGTTATGATATCTTCTTATTGAATCTTTATTTGATCCATAAGAGAATGTAGAGAAATGGACTCAGAAGCAGATGGTCTAGGAGTAGGAGAAGCAGCAGAAGTAGAAGATGAAGTAGAAGGTTTGTTTACTCCACTCCTAAGTCTAGTCCAAAAATGTCTCTCATATTTTTCCAAATTCATTTTTCTAATGGGTTAATGAGATGGCAAAGTTTCTTGCCAAGTGTCATACTTCACTCCAGATCCAACACACAAAGTAGTAATAAGAGAAGGGTAGCCCAAACCTCCTACAGTTCCTCCTCTCAAGGAAACAAGCATGTTGGTATAAATGAGGGAGCTAATGTCAATGGGCTTCTTCATCTGAATACAGTAGTTTAAAGTGGCTCTCTCAAGGGTTACCTCACTAAAATGGTTGGTAGGTAGTAATCTATCAGAGATGAAATAGTGTCAGCTCGAGAATGAACATCAAGTTTTGAAAAAGAAAAGTTCACTTGTTTCCCTTTGTTAATCTTCCAAAATCCATTTTCATCAGTCAAAAATAACAAAATCTCATCTAATTCATCGTTAGTAGGATGGAACTCAGAAAAAAAGCAAGTGGGAACACTGTACAGTTGGTATAAGTGGTTAATCCGAACGGAACTAATAACTATGTATTGCCCACAAATATAAATCAAATCATCCGCTTCATTTAAAAATTTGGCATAGATTCTTGAACAACAGAAATCATAGATTCGCTAGTGAAATAAAAAAATTATTTACACTATGGCTCTGCAGTCAAGTACTTTATAGTTTTGCTAGGATGTAGAAATCTGTGTTCTACAATCAACTTCTTTGATTGCAAATCTGCATATCTCTCCTGTGCCCTTGCACTGACAGACTTATTCGAATAAAAGGTTGTCTTTTCCTTGCCGCTCATAAGTTTTGGAGCCATGTGTAATCTAAAAAATTTCAAGATAAATTCCAAAAATTACAAACTTAACTTCAAATGGCTCCTAAGAATACAATATAAACATAAACAATCATTCAACCATGGATTTCACTCTATTTTCATCAAATCTTCTAATTTTTTGCCTAATATACAATGTGGGTGGAATCCATTGTCGAACCAAAAATTTTCAAAGTTAGGGTGAAGATCTTACCTAAAAATGAAGAAATCCCTATTTTACAAGCCTATCTGCAAGCTAATTAAGCACAAATTGAAGCCCTTGGGGAGAAAAATGCCAAAAAATGAAGGGAACAAACCAAGGGTAATAATGGTGAAATCTGTGGGCCCAGGCACTTAAAATGACTCACGGGTTAGTTCGGCGGTATAGTGTCGGGCAGTGACGCTATAGCACCCTGCATAGCCTAATGAAAAGCACTATAGCGTCGTCCATACACATCGAGATTTCAAATTTTTTTTATATTTGAAAATGAAATAGAAAATCTAGGATGCAGAAAGGCTATTATTCAAATTTTAATGGCCAATTTTATAATTATTGAGTTTGCCGCCATTCCAGAATTTTAAATTTGCAAATTCTAATTTGAATATATAAAGCCACTTTTTCACAACTCAACAAAATGTTTTCTTGTATTAATAAAAAGCACAAAGACATCACTTAGATGTTCATACAATAAATACAAACCACACTAAGTCTTGAAACGAATACGGTAGGCACACCACAAGAAATTATATAACATATAAAACATAAATATCCATATAAAAACAACCTTAGGACCACTCCTAATCAGTAGTAATATTCTCCATTCCACTCACCAAGAAATTTTTATCGTAGCAATGGTAGGAAGGAGCATGAGGAAATTCCTTAGCAAACTTTTCATCGATCCACTTGTTGGCGCTATACATAGGCACTCAACTATCTTGGAAACAAGCCAAACCATTGAATTGTAGTTTCAACTCCTAATCCATATGCTCATAATGGTGGGACAATTTTCAACCTTTTAATGCAGAAGAGAAATCTCACCTTTAATCTTCTCAAGTTTTTCCATGAGGCGCTCCAAACTTACTGCGAGATATCCATTAAAATATACTGGAGCATCCTTATGCACCAACGTTTTTCTTCAACTCTCCCATTGCCATTGCTCTCCATGATCTCTCAAATTCAAATCTTTTTAAAATACTTCGGAATGTCATAGGGATACTTGAAATCCCATCATAGGCGGTTTTAAATAGAGGAAGAAGAAGAGAAGCTGAATTTTTGGTAGTTTAAAGGAATTTTTTGAACTATGGCGGTATAGCACCTGATCTGGCGCTGTGGCGCCAAACTAATAAACTTAATTTTCAAATTTCTTTCTTCCACTCTTCAAGTCATTTATTATATTAATTTTGTGTACCAAAAAAATGGTATAAGACTCACAATCACCATACATAATTCATCAAAACAACAATTCAAATCCAAATCACACCGATAACTATGGCTTGCCTCCCACAAAGATCTTGGTTTATTTTTGTCAGCTGATCCCAACTTACTGCTTATGTGCAGAGTATAACAATGACTTTGATGATCATTTTCACTTATAATATCATACTTTACAACACAATCAAAAACTTGATCCGGGAGAAAATAAGAATTTAACTTTTTAATTTATATATATTGGGATACTACACATGTATACGTATCGTTATCAAGTAATATAAGACTTTTTAATTAAGACCTGAAAATCAAACCCAAAGGAAAATATGCTATATGCACAAAATTTCTAAATTTAAAAAGACAATTACTTAAACTATAAATATTTTCTCAATAAGTAAAACTCAATTCTTTTTGGTATTTTTGATATTTTTCCAAACAATAAAACTTCTAAATGTAATTTGAGTTTATGTATAAGAAAAGCACTTGATATGAAACTATCTTTCCCCTTATCATGATTCAGTAATAAGTATAGGACTTTTTTTTGTGGAAGCATGCAACATATCTTCCTTACCATGAATCAATGATAAATATAAAAATTTGTTATGGAAGTATGCTAAATGGCCAAATAGGAGCAATAATATTCTTTACCCTTACTAGAGATGCTATAAAGAACATTGGTTAATCTATAGATAGGAGCAATAATATTCTTTACCCTTACTAGAGATGCTATAAATAACATTGGCTAATTTAATGTTTGAATAGCTCTGAAAACTGGCTAGGCAGGGACGATACCATCTCTCACTCTAGAGCTCCCTCGATTCCCTCCACCTGGGGGCTAACATCTCGTATCAGAACCAAAAACAATAAACCAAGTTGGANGGCGGCATCTTCATGAATACCAACTTCATGAACTAAAAACGGTTGTAAATCTCCCTTGATGCAATATTCTTGAACCTCTTTATAGTACTTAATGCATTGGTGTAGAGACGATGATACTGTCTTGTGTTCGTGAATCCACAGTCGACCAGGTAGAGCGTTGAAAGAGGTCTCAGTGTTGATGATATGAAACATAGCGGTTGTTACTAGTTCCCAACCTTCATAAATAATGTAATTGATCCAAGGGCTCTCTCTCCCTTTTGGTTAAAACCTCTTAACATTATTTTATCAGTCATATGTTCTTGGGCTTCAATCTCCAAATAGGTCAATGTTCATAAACTCATCAATTTTAGTGATGCTCCAGGATCTACTAAAACTCTTGACAACACAAATCTACCAATGTTAATGGAGATGTAGAGTGGAAGATTGTTGTCGGTTGTACCGAGCCGCAAATCTTCATCTATGAAGGTTACCCCAGACTGTTCCTTCAACAAGCAAACTTCATCGAAGGATGTGCTGGCCACCTAGGCTAAACAAATCTCTAGGCCATGCAAGGCTGTAACAAGAGACTCTCTCATCTCCTTTGATAGGATCAAAACGTCGTAGATGCTTAATATGGCAAGCAACTTCTTAAGATGAGCTAGCACGTTGTAATCTACTTTGTATGATCCTCCAATTTTCTCTTGGTTTTGTGGTTCTTCCTCTGGTGGAGGTAGAGATAGTTCTTCTCGAGTATATTTGTTTTCCTTTATCTGTTGGAGCTATTCTTGGGGGTAATACTCTCCCACTCCTTAAGTTCACTTCTATAACTTCTTCTTCTTGAGATATCTTAGGTGAATCTTCTAGTGTTTCTTCTTTATCGGAAAGATCTAAGTTGATGACAAGCAGTGCACTGTGGTGCTCAAGAATTAGTTCCTCACTCCCGATGCTGTCATAAGCAGTATCATTGATCTCTTCTTCGATCTTGTTTGCGAGTTCATCAGACTCAAGTACAATTTGAGGATCATTTTAAAAATTAAGATCGAGGCTAGATTCATCAAAATCAATTACATTATCACAAGAAATAGTTAAAACGTAACCAAAATCACAATCATATTATTCATAAGACACCGGGGGTAAATAAATAATCATACAAAGTTATAGGTTCGAGGATTTTCTTCCTCAAATTCGAAACAACTAATTTAGCAGAGGTAGCCCTTATCCTATCCCCCGGGTTATCAGTCTTTGTAATGGTGTTTTTCTTCTTCTTTGTCTTTGATGAAGATGAATCTCTTGGTGAAATCTTTATCTCGGGTTCGGAAGGCTTAAGATTCTGAACGGATACTTATTTTGAAGCATTATGGATTTGTTTCAATATTTTCTTAGACTATTCGCTTCGGACTTCATTCCATCCATCTTTTCCAGTATTTGCAAAAGATTGTTTTGATGCATCATAGATTCGGTTTAGGACCCTCTTAAGCTTATCCCAATTCATACTCCATTCATCTTCTCAAGCACATGGATCAATCAGAGAGATTGGCCCAACTGAAATCATATTTATGGAACCTTTTTCAGGTTCTCTTAAATATTCTTTCAGGATCTTTACATTCCCTTCTTTAAGATTCTTCTCGAACCAATCCTTAAAGACGAAACATTCTTCTATACTGTGCCCAGGCAACCTGTGGTATGCACAATAATTTGGTTGATCTTTCTTATCGGCTTCTTAGGGTTTACTTCGATCTGGTGGTCTGAATTCAGGCTTCTTCATCAGACTTTTGAACATTTTGGATAACGCTTCATCTTTGAAAGAACACACAATTTTTTGTTATTATGCCAAAGACATTCTTTTATTCTTTGTTCGAGATGATCCTCCTTGAGGCGGTCGCTGGTTAGACTTGCTACTCTGTTTCTGACCATGCTATAAAGATTGGCGAGGATTTTCTGGATAAATCTTTATTGGTTGTTTCCTTTTATTGACTGTTGCTATTTTTTCTGACTTCTCTTCAAATACTCTAGTTGCTTTGGATTTCTTGTGAGAATCCATATGTTTGTTTTCTTCTTGAAGATTGCTGGCTTTGCTAAGTATCTTCTCAAAGGATTTAATGGTGAGTCCCTTGAGCATGACAGTTACTAGCCCATGAATGCTTTTAAGTAAAATCTCAATTGCGTGATTTTTTTATAGTTGAGGTTCACACTTCATACTAAGGTTTCTCCACCTCAAGATGTAATCCAATAAAGACTCGTTGGGCTTTTGCTTTTCCATCATGAGCTCTTCTATAGAAACAAGATGTTGTGATCCAGCAAATCTCTTCACAAGTTATTATTCCAACTCGGCAGATGTCTTAACAGGTTCGTTGGGTAAATCAACATGCCAATCAAATGCAATCCCTGACAGGCTGCTGACAAACTATTGGAAGAGTAAAGCTTCGTTACTTCTTGTGTTGACACAACTAGCTCAAAAATGTGCTATGTGTTGTCTGTGATTTCTTGTCCCATGAAACATCTTAAAGTTTAGGGACACAAAACCCTCGGGGAAGGGTACATCATTGAATTCTTTCATGTAAGTCTACCCTTTAAAACCAATGCATCGGCCCTAGATTGGGTTAGTACCTCCCATACTTGCTCGACCATTTGCTTAAATTCCTTCTCCAGCATGGTACTCGAAGGAGGATCCTTCTTTGGTTGCTCATCTCTGTTTGCTAAGGTGACTTCTCTTGTTCCATCTATAATATGCATAATTTCTGGTTGGTTGACCTCTGGAGAGGCTAACTGTGGGGGTTGAGATTGTCCTTGAATTGTGGCAATGGCAGTCATGGCTACAACCATCTTTTCTATCCTTTTCTTCAGTTGGCTAACTTGCTCATCTCTTAGGAGGATAGCCCTACACAGCTCATCTACGACATTCTCTTCGATGAGAGGTTGAGCCTCACGCATATATGTAGTAACTGTGGTTTCAATGACATGAACATCCATGAAATCTTCTTCGAGGTAAGAATTATAGTCAAAATCTTCATCATCGTCATTGATGAAAACTCTGTGCTCCCAAGCCAACTCCAAAATCTCAACCCCGAGTTTTTCAACTTTTCCTTCACTTATTGATTCTTGAATTGCATTAAGATCTTGATGACTGATCCCTACTTAATGCTTATGCACAGTATAACAATAGTTCTGATAGTATTTTTCACTCATATTTCCTTATTTTGCAACAAAGCCAAAAACTTGATCCTAAAGAAAATTAATAATTTAACTTTTCAATTTATATATATTAATATTGGGATACTACACAAGTATATGTATCGTTATCAAGTAATATAGAACTTTTTGATTTAGACCTGAATACCGAACCCACAGGGAAGATTATGCAATATGCACTTTTTAGAAAGTTTTTTTATTTTTAAAAAGATACTTACTTAAACTAAAAATGATTTTTGTAGGAATTTAAAAGTTAGATATTTTTGGTATTTTTGATATTTGAACAAAACAATCACAACTTAAAAAGATAACTTGAGTTTTTGTAGAAAAAACGCACTAAATATGAAAATGTATTTTTCCTTATCATGAATCAGTAATAAGTATAGGAATTATATTGTGGATGTATGCATATTTTGTTATGCCAAATAGGAACTATAATATTCTTTACCCTTAATAGATATGCTATAAAGAATATTGGCTAATTTAAAGTTTGAATTATTCTGAAAACCAGCTAGGCAGGGAAGATACTAGCTCTCACTTTAGAGTTCCCTCGACTCCCTCTACCTAGGGGCTAACATTCTCATATCAGAACCTAAAACAATAACCAAATTGGGGCCTTTAACCTGTCACTTTAAAGTCCTCTAACTCTACACCCATCAATGAATATTTCCCTATTTATTTGCACTCAATCATATGAACTACATTCTCATTCATACAACCTCATGTGATTCTTTTAAATTTTTGGTTGAGACAATACCAGCCTGGTTCTTACATGTTCTCACAACAAATTTTAACATCTGGAGTGGTCAAATCAAGAAGTAAATGAAGTGCATGGATTTGAATCATCACAATTTCTTCCATCATTAAAGATCAATACTCTCCACAACTTCCAACCAAAACTTAATTACTTATCATTTTAAGAAGAAAGATAAAGAAAACTACTCAGAATCTACGAAGAAAACAAAACCACACTATAGTTTAAAAGAAGAAATCATTGTAAAACCAACAACAAGTCTCGATTAAAAGCAAAATTAGTCTAAATCAAATTTTACTTCCCTAATATAACTTCATATACATAATCAATTTTTCTTTTAAAATTCAAATTCATTTGTAGTTCATTTGAGAACAAATAAAATTCAAGTTTTGAAAATGTTTTTCATCCCTCCCCCAAACTTAATTTTTTTTTAATAGATTAAATAGTTTAGCATCAGATAATTATATTGGTAGGAATAAAAATTAAAATAACATGCTAACATGAATTTTTACATTATAATTATACAAGTATAAAACTAAAGACAGGAATAAAATTAATTTTGATCAAATTTTCTAACATTTTATTTTAGTTTAACATGTAAAGATTTAATAGACTTATAAACATTAGGTATAAAAGCAAACAACATACTGACATGATAAAGAAAAATACAGGGTAGCAGTTTCTGAATTTTAAAATTAAGATCTAAGCTAGCATAATTTTTTTATTTTTTTTAAGAAAAAAGACATGGAATTAAATTAAGTTCTAAACTAACCAATACAGAGTACTAAAAACAAAAACAGTTACTGCCCTAAAATTTTAAAAATAAAATACTATCTAATACAATAATCACAATAACAATATAACATAAAATTTCAAAACACAACATAAAACATAGTCCACAATATCACATAACTGCATCTGTAGCAGTACTACATCACAGAGTCCATAACAAAGCACAAACATAACAATACATCAAACCAAATCAAGTCCAACACATCATCTCTCATCTCTACTCCTCTCCACTCTCAGAATCACCACTATACCATTTTTCTTTAGGCTCATAGTCAGGATAATGAGGATATTGAGGAAATAGTACTCATGGGTCACCTCTAATCAGGCCCTCTAGAGCTAGGTATAATTTCTCCTAAAAGTCACTCTTTCTCCTATTCTACCTATTTGAATGCTCAGTAATTTGTTCTAGATTTTGAACTTTATCAGCGGTAAAGTGGATATGAGTCATCAACTTCTGTAATAACTGCTCTTGAGTCTCAGTTGACTCACCTTGTGATGTAGAAGAATGTGAAGCAGATGGTCTTGATAAAGATGCAGCAGAGGTAGATGCAGCAGACGTCTCTAATCCATAGCTCCTGGAAAATCCTCCTCTCCAACCAAAAATCGAATGCTCTAAATAAGTCTTCACATTCACTTTTGTAATGTGCTTCAGAGGCAACAAAACTTCCACCCAATAATCATACTTTACTCTAGCCTGCTTGCATAAATAAAATATCAAGGAAGCAAATCTCATACCTGCAGTAGTAGCAGCAGCAGCTGAACTGATGATTGTGTGATAGATCAAAGCCCCTATGTTGATGGGCTTTCCCTCCTGAATACAATAATTCAACGTTGCTCTCTCTGTGGCAACTTCACTGAGATGATTTGTAGGAAGCAGAGGAGCAAATATAAAATAGTGTCAAGCCTTTGATGGTGCACAGAACTTTGACGTTAGAAAATTACTCTCCTCTCATTTGTAATCTTCCAAAGTCCTCTTCCTACAGTAAAATATAATATGATCTTGTCCAATTCCGCTTTCGTTGGACTATAATTTGCATAAAAACACAAAGTCTCTGGTGGTAAATGGTAAAACAAGTTGATTACCTCTGGAGTAAAAGGTACCAACTTCCCTCAAACCCTAACTTGATTGTCCTCAGCCTCTGGGAGATTTGTATAAAACTCCCTTACAGCAGAAATTACAGCGACAGCAGAGAAACAATAGAACTGTTCCCACTGTCGGTGGACTATCAAGTCTTCCACTTCTCCACCTTCAATCTTAAAACATCGCTCCAAAATCAATTTCTGTGACTGTAGAGTGTCAGTATATCGATCCTGAGCTTTTGAACTGACAAATTTCCTTGAATAAAATGGGCTCTTTCCTCTGCTCCTTTTCGTTCTTGGTGTTGTTCTACAAATTTGATAAATTCCAAAAATAACTTTAAAAATCAAGTTTAAATCACTAAACTATACTTTCAAAACTACTAACTAAACATCTCAAGCAATTTTCATAGATTTTTCTTCACTTTTTACCATGAATAGTAACTTTTTGAAATCTTCCAAATGTACTTAAAGTATATGGTGAAAATCTAAAATTTTTGCATAGAAGTAAGGCTTTTACCTCAAGGAACATGGATCTAGCAAATCTCACTTGATTCTAACAAGAAATCTTCAAATTTCACTTGCCTTAGCCCTCAAAATCGCAAACTTGAGTTAGGGAAGACAATATGAGGCAGTAAAAATGGCATTTTTTAACCAAAAATTCACTTTTAATCGTTCGTGAACTGACGCTTAAGCGCGAGTAAGTGGCGCTTAGGTGCCTGCCTCTCAGGTTGGCTTGCGCTTAAGCGCGAGATGTGGCGCTTAAACGCCAGTACACAGTTTTTAAAATTTTTAATTGTAAGTAAAATGCACTATTAGCCTAAGTAAACAACCTTTAAGTGGTCTCATAGCATTTAAATGACTATTTTTACTTCCTATAACTCCTTTCTCTCCCAAAATTCTCCATAATAATTAATTCAACTTAAGGCTAAAAATAACATAAATTTTCACAAAAAACAAACTTATATTAATTCGCGAACAAGTACAAACACATTTAACACTTAGTTCTCTCTCTAATTAGTCTTGGATAAGAAGATTTTCCTAAGTACAAAACACTTAGCACACATTTACAATTAAACAGATAAGTGGCACAAACACTAAACACAAGACATAAACACTAACACACATGAAAACATGACTCTAAACACAAAATTCCTAACACTTAACTTAATGCCACTCTTCATTAGAAGGAACGAATTCTTGTCTCTCAGTAGTTTATCTAGGAATATAGAGTTGATAAAATGGATGGTGGTGACGAGCTCTAATACTATCATCTTCGATCCACTTTTGCTTAAGGAACATCACCTTATTTGGTGACGAGCTCTAATACTATCATCTTTGATCCACTTTTGCTTAAGGAACATCTCCTTATCCGCTTCCTCTACATAACTGGTATGGCGGATTTGCATCTTAAGTTTCCACCCAATATGTTCTACATGAGCATGCAATTCTAGAACCTTAGCCTCTAATACAGATATAGTATTCTCCATCTGGTTGATCTTCTCTGATATCCCTTCAATACTAACGACTAAGAAACCATTATGCATCTCCTATGCACTTTGACTAATGAACTTCTTCCTCATGGCTTCTTCCTTCTTCTTCAAATCCATCTCCCATGAAGACATTTTCTCTAAATCTCTCTCTTTTTTAGACTTTTAGGGCTAAAAAATAATCCAGGGTGAAATTCCTTGACTAACCCCTTCTATTTATATGCCTAATTCCCCTTCATAACTTCTACGCATGAATAAAAACTACAAAGACAAGTTTATTCCAACTAAATTGTAGTTACACCTTCTAGAAATCGAAATTTGCACATGTGATTAAGTTGCCGCGCTTAAGCGTCAGTGCACATTTTTGCACCAGTCAACTTAACGTCCAAATTTTCATTCTAACAAGTATAGGTCACTAAATAAAGTATAAAAATCATTACTAGCACATAATAGACTAAAAAATATAACCCTAATTTTTTTAATAAGACTCAAAACAACAATCAAAGCAAAAACACATTGATAACTATGCGTTGCCTCCATAAAGCCCTTAGTTTTACGTCGTCAGCCCGATGTAACCAGTGCTCATTGTGGTTGACCAAAAATCATTCCATCATTATATTTATATTGATCGCATATATAATAAGGTTTCATTTTATGTTCATTCACTTTAAAAATTTTCTCACAATTAGGATCTTTAATATCCACAGCTCCATAAGGAAAAAATTTTATCACAACAAATGGGCCCATTCACCTGGACTTAAGTTTGCCTGGAAATAATCTTAACCTTACATTATATAGAAAAACTTGTTGTCCTGACTGAAAATTTTTAGTAAGAATATTCCGTTCATGCCACATTTTCATCTTTTCTTCACAAATCTTAGCACTCTCATAAGATTCATTTATTATCACTTCAAGCACATTTAATGGTAACAATCTTTTCTGACCAGCATCTTTTAAATTATAATTGAACTCTTTAATAGCCGAATATACTTTATGCTCATGCTCAATTAGTAAGTAACAAGCTTTCCCAAATTTTAGCCTATATGGGGACATTCCTATAGAAGTTCCATATGTAGTCCTATAAACCCACAAAACATAGTCAAGTTTGACTGACCAATCCATTTTTGTTGGATTCACATTTTTTTTATAATTCTTTTAATTTCATGATTGGTTATTTCATTTGAACCACTTGTCTGAGAATGATAAGTAGTAGCAATCCTATGATTTATATGATATTTTTTTAACAACTTCTCCATAATAGAATTTTTGAAATGACATCCCCCATCAGTAATGATAACTCTCATCATCCCAAATCTACAAAATATGTTCATTTTTAAAAATTTTACAACACTTTGAGCATCACATCGTGGTAAACCAACAGCTTCTATCCATCTGAATACATAGTCCACTACTACAAAATATATAAATTTCCAAAATATGGTATAAATAGTCCCATGAAATCTAATCCCCAAAAATCAACTATTTCATCTTCTAATATATAATTGAGGGGCATCTCATTTCTTCTAGAAATATTTCTTACTCTTTAATCTTCTATCACAAGTTTTGATATAAGCATTAACATCTCTAAAAATTGTAGGCCAATAAAATCCAGTTTGTAGAATTTTGTATGTTGTTTTATTAACACCGAAATGTCCACCAAAATCAGAATTATGACATTTTTGGATAATTTCATTAGTTTCTTCTAATGGTACACATCTTCGAATGATTAGATCCTTTCCATGTTTATATAAATATGAGTCATCCCAAAAATAAGTCTTAGCTTTAACTAAATTTCCTCATTTGTTTGTATGTCATTCCATAGGGTTTAAGATCACTAACAATATAGTTCACAATGTCAGCATACCAAAGAACACGCTACTCATTTACAGTGAACAATTTTTCATATGGAAAATGTTCATTAATTTCTTTTTCAAAACAGAGTGTTTTTTCTAATTCAGACCTGAAGAAATGATCAGGAATTTTACTTTTTGTTCTCTTTCGATCTACTGTTCGAAAATCAAATTCTTGTAAAAGAAGAATCCATCTTATAAGTCTCGAATTAGTATCCTTCTTTTCATTAAGTACTTAATAACAGAATGATCTGTATGCACTATACAATGAGTTCCAATCAAATATAATCTAAATTTATCAAAGACATATACTATTACTCATAACTCTTTTTCAGTTTTTGTATAATTAATTTGAGTTTCATTAAGATTTTTATTATCATAATAATAACTTTAAAAATTTTATCAATATCTTTGTCCTAAAACAGCTCCAATAGCATAATCACTTGCATCACACATAAGTTCAAAAGGTTTTTCCTAATTTGATGAAACTATTATTTGTGTAGTATTTAATTTTTCTTTTAATAATTTAAAATTTTTTAGGCATTCCTCATCAAAATTGAAAGTTGCATCTTTCTCCCGTAAATGGCATAAATGCTTAGCAATCTTAGAAAAGTCCTTAATATATCGCCTGTAGATCCTAAAAAACTCCTAATTTCAATTAAATTATGGTAGCAAAAGGAATTGTAGCAAGTCATCAAATATCAGAAAATGATATGGAAGTAGATCCTAAAAAACTCCTAATTTCTCTTATATGTGTTGGATAAGGTAAATTAGTGATCACTTGATTTTTAGCAGGATCTACTTTCATATCATTTTTTTATATTTGATGACCTTATACAATTCCTTGTGCTACCATAAATTAACATTTCTCTCAGCTAAAGACTAAATTTGTTTCTTCACAGTGCTTAAGAACTTTAGATAAATATTCTAAACATTAGTCAAATGAAGTTACAAATACTGAAAAGTCATCAATAAACACTTCAATCCCATTTCTCAATTAAATCACAAAAAATTGTCATCATACATCTTTGAAATGTAGTAGGGGCATTACATAAGCTAAAGGGCATTCTTCTAAAAGAACAATCACCATAAGGACTGGTAAATGTTGTTTTTTCATGATCCTTAGGAGATATTTGAATTTGGTGATAACCCGCACGTCCATCCAAAAAACAAAAATATTTATGCTCAGCTAGTCTATCCAACATTTGATCTAAAAAAGGTAGTGGAAAATGATCTTTCCTAGTGGTAAGATTTAAATTTCTATAATCGATGCATATTCGCCATCCTGTAACTTATCTAGTAGGTATTAACTCATTATGCTCATTCAAAGTTACAATTACTCCTCCTTTCTTATGAACATAATGAATTGGACTAACCCATGAACTAGCTGAAATAGGATAGATAATTCCAGCATCTAACCACTTTAAAATTTCTTTCTTAATAACCTCTTTCATGACAAGATTTAATCACTTTTATGGATAAGCCCTGGGTTTGCAGATTTCTTCCAGATTAATTTTATGCATACAAATTGAAAGACTGATTCCATTAATATCAGCAATTGTCCATCCGAAGACTTTCTTAAAATTTTTCAGAATTTTCATCAGCTTTTCTTATTCTTCCTTTTTTAATTTGAGGAAATTATAATAGGTAAAGTGGAGGATTCTCCTAAAATAACATATTTTAAATGTTCAGGAAGTAATTTCAACTCAAGTTCTGGAGATTTTTCAATAAATGGACAAAATGATTTATCTTTGTTTATCATGTCCAAAATTTCAAAACTTTCTTGAACATAACTTGAATCATCCTTAAAAGGGTTTACACATTGATCAAATTCCTCTTCTTGCTCGTGTACCAAATCTTTTTATTCAGATTTTTCTTCATAAGTAGTCTTGAAATGGAATTCGCTCATATATTTATAACATCCATTCTATAGCATTCATCATCTTTACCTTTTGTAGGGTATTTCATTGATTTTGAAATGTTAAAAGTAACGGTTTGATCATTGATGCTCATTGGCAATTTCCCTTTCTGCACATCTATCATTGCTTTTCCTGTGGCTAGGAAAGGACTCCCCAAAATGATATGTATCTCTTTATCTTCCTCGATATCTAGCACAATGAAGTCAACAAGAAAGATAAATTGATCCACTTTCACTAAGACATCTCTTATAACTCCTTTATGATAGGTTATTGAATGATATGCTAACTGCAGAGTTACAGTAGTACATATTATTTCTCCTAATCCAAATCATTTAAATATTGATAATGACATAAGGTTAATTCTTGCACTTGAATCACATAAAGCTTTCCCATAAAATTTTTCTCCTATTACACAGGAATTGTAAAGCTACCAGGATCTTTAAGCTTTTCAGGAAGTTTCTTCTGAATTATAGCACTGCACTCCTCACTAAGTGCAACAGTATCATTATCTTCAAGCTTCATTTTTCTGTTGAGAATATTCTTCATAAACTTTACATAGCTTGACATTTGTTCTAAGGCTTCAGCAAATTGAATATTGATGGTAACCTTCTTAAATATTTCCAAAAATTTTGAAAATTGCTTATCCAACTTCTGTTGTCAAAGTCTCTAAGGAAATGGAGGTGGTGGTTTTTCTAAATCAATTTTTGGTGGAGAAATAGGTCTTTCAGAATCTTTCGGAGCGTCTTCTTTTGTTTCTTCAATTTCATCTCTCTCTACATCAATGTCTTTTTGAACCTTACCTTCCAACTCTCTTCCGCTTCTAAGTTGTACGGCTTTAACTTGCTCTTTATTTAGGTCTTTTCGATCTGATTCAGTATTACTAGGAAGTGTTCCTTGGGATCTACTACTTAATGAACTCGCGATTTGCCCAAGTTGATTCTCAATATTTTTAATTATAACTTCTTCACTTTGTAACTGATTACCCATATGAAATATCACTTCTTCTACAAACAACTTCTTATCCTTAAACCATGTATTACTATTGAAATGTGGAGGATAAGTAGATATATAATTATGTTTCTCTTAGTTGTTCCAGTTTCTCAATGGGTTTCCTTGGTTGTTCCCCCATTACTGATAATTATCACTCGAATTGTTATTCCAGTTAATGTTAGGATGGTTCTTCCAATCTGGATTATAATAATTGGAATATGGGTTATTTCTCTTATTATTTATGGCATTCAAAGTTTCTAGTGATGTTTGAGAATCTACCATTTGGTCTAATGAATTCTCTTCAATCATGGAAATTGGTTGAGAAAAATTCCTTACAAATTGGTCTAACGTCTTTGAAATTGCAGCAAATTGGTTTGCTAACATAGCAAATTCATCAGTTTCATGAATATTATTTACTTTCTTTGGATTCACCCACTCAGAAGGCCATTGAAAATTATTGGTAGCCATCTCTTCAATTAAAGCATATACGTCATGAAATAGTTTTGACATCAATGAGCCACCAGTAGCGGCAACGATAATAGATCTAAGAGAACCAATTAATCCATTATAAAAGGTTTGAATTATTAACCAATCTGTTATAACATGGTGTGGATACTTTCTTAAGAGTTCTTTAAATTGTTCCCTTGCTTCATAAATAGATTCCCCTTCAAAGTGATTAAAAGATGTAATATCATTCCTAAGCTTCGCAGTTTTTGATGTTGGAAAATATTTAATAAGGAATTTTTGTGCTAAATCACCCTAAGTTCTGATAGATCCAAGTGCTAACGAATTTAACCACATCTTAGCTTTATTCCTCAGTGAGAAAGGAAATAACCTAAGTCTTAGGACATGATCTGAAACGCCATCATATTTAAATGTAGCACACAATTCTAGAAAATTAGTAACATGTAAATTTGGAACTTCAGCTGGTGATCCCCCAAAATAATTATTTGCTGTCATTTGGATAATAACAGGTTTAAGCTCAAATGAATTAGCCACTACAGTAGGCTTTGAATACTATAATGAAGTTCATCTATAGTAGGGTTGGCATAATCTCTTAAGGGTCTAAACTCTTGATGAATTTCAACATTTTGATTATTTTGGTTTGCTATTTTTGTAATTTTTTTTAGATTTTTTAAGATTTTTAATTTTTTTGGTTTTTATTTTTGTAATAGTTCTTCCTAAATAAGAATTGTAGGGCACTAGTCCTTCAGAACCTGAACTACGCATACACTAAAATAAAATAAAATAAAATAAAACATACAAAATAAGATACAATATTTAGATTTTAAGTAAAACTTTCTAAAAATAGAAATTTACTTAGTTATCTTCCCCAGTAACGACGCCAAAAACTTGATCTCAACTTAATGCTTATGCACATTATAACAATAGTTCTGATGGTATTTTTCAATTATATTTCCTTATTTTGTAACAAAACCAAAAACCTGATCCTGAAGAAAAATAAGAATTTAACTTTTTAATTTATATATATTTATATTAGGATACTACGTAAGTTATTGTACCGTTATCAAGTAATATAGGACTTTTTGATTAAAACCGGAATATTGAACCCACAGGGAAGATTATGCAATATGCACATTTTAAAAAGTTTTTCTATTTTTAAAAAGATAATTACTTAAGCTAAAAATTTTTTTTTGAAGGAATTTCAAATTTAAATATTTTTGGTATTTTTGATATTTTAACGAAACAGTAACAACTTAAAAAGATAACTAAAGTTTTGGTAGAAGAAAAGTACTTAATATGAAAATGTCTTTCTTCTTATCATGAATAATTAATAAGTATAGGAATTCTATTGTGGAAGTATGCAAATTTTGTTGTGTCAAATAAGAGCAATAATATTCTTTACCCATATTAGAGATGTTATAGAGGACATTAACTAATTTAAAGTTGGAATAGTTCTGAAGACCGGCTAGGCAGGGAAGATACTAGCTCTCACTCTAGAATTCCCTTGATTCCCTCTACCTAGGGGCTAACATTCTCATGTCAAAACCTAAAATAATAAACCAAGTTGGGGGCTTTAATTTCACTTTAAACTCCCCTAACTCTATAACCATCAATGAATATTTCCTTATTTATTTTCCCTTAATAATATGAGCTACATTGTCATTAATAAAACCTCATGTGATTCTTTCCAAATGTTGACTGAGACAATACCAACTCGGTTCTTACGTGTTCTCACAATAAATTTTAACATCTGGATTGGCCAAATCAAGAGGTAAATGAAGTGCATGGATTTAAATCATCACAACTTCTTCCATCATTAAAGATCAGTACTCTCCACAACTTCCATCCAAAACTTAATTACTTATCATTTTAAAAAGAAAGGTAAAGAAAACTACTCAGAATCCATGGAGAAAACTAAAACACGCTTTAGTTTAAAAGAAGAAATCATTGTCAAGCCAACAACAAGTCTCAATTAAGACCAAAAGTAGTCTAGATAAAAAGTATAAAAACTTATCTCAAGTCCCCCACCAAACTCTTGAACCTCCTTTGAATCTCTTCTCTTTTACAATCACTTAAAGAGAAAGAAAAAAAAGGATAAACTAAATAAAAAGTGGTTCTTGAAAACCTCTCTAACTAACTCCCCAGAGAAGAACTTTCAAAACTTGCCAATATTTTCAGGACTCTTTTCTAAGTACTATATTCTTTCTTTTATAGTTTTCTAAGAGGTTCCTTGGGATCTCTTCAAAATGTGTCTTGATTTAATGTATTTGCCCAAAAGACGCATCCTTTCAAGCTAATTTTCATCCATGGTGGTTACAACCACCTATTAAGCTAATGGGTGCCTCAAAAATGTCTTTGAAATTCGTGAAAACTAATTTTACTAGTCTAATAACTGCCACTGCCACTTAAGCGCGGGGTCTCGGCGCATAGGCACGGCCTTCTCTGTTTAACCAGCGCATAAGTGCCGGATCTGGTGCTTAGGCGCCAAAAATCTTTTGCACAACTTTTCACCATTTTGCTCTAAAGTTGATCCTTTTTCACTACTTTAAGCATTTTTTCCATTTTTTCTTATATCTATAAGAAAAGCACAAAAATACCTTCCATTAAAGCGCAGTATCTAAAAAATAGGTATAAAAATGTCTAAAACACTATATATTTTAGGTGTATCAAGGACCATGCTGGACCTCCTCCTCTTGTTCTTCCTTCTCACTGGCAATTGCTGCAAAAATGTCAGATACTTTAGACCATGGCTTCATTCGATGCTCTTTCCCTGCAGGCTCGTCGGACTGTATCGGTACAACAAACTTGGGTATCCACACGTCCTTCTTTGACGGTGTTGTCTTGAGATGAAGTGTCTCTGTTGAAATATTGGTACGTCGATAGAAGTATGCTCCCCATGGTGTAGACCGACTATAATACTGGGTAATGCATTCATCTTTTCCTTTGAAACTTTATGAATATCCCTGACGTGGGTGATTTATAGAATTCTTGGACCCATTCGTGACTTGGCTGGTCGACGACCTGCGATTCTCGTGACGGTAGAATCAGTGGAAACTATGACGGTATCAACTCTGCTCCTTAAGTAGAACTAAATAGGAATACGAGCAGGCAAAGCTTCATTTGATTTAGGAGATCGTCTGGCAGATTTGACCTCCCTTAAGATTCTTTCTTTATGTGAGGGGATACTGCATGCCCCACTCGTTTGAGTATTTCACTAATTGAGCAACCTTCCTTTTCAGCTAGCCTCTTGAAAACTGAGTTGACTTGGGTGATAAGAGTGGACTTCTTTCTCTCCTCACCAAGTCCATGAAGTGATTGTAAAGTGGCAGCAATTTTCTATATACTTTCGTACCCATTGGTACCAATTAATGGACAGAATCTACTTCCTCACAGGAGTGGATATGTTTCTAATAATCTTGACTCATCCTAGTGAAGATCTTCCTCAACAGGTATCTCCTTCGGAGCTTGGGGTTTAGTAGCCCTCTGAATCCTCCTATTACGATTTTTTCTTTTGGTTCGAGTTAGCGGTGTAGTCTTTGAACTTGATCCAATTTCAAATATTGATGGTGAGACGACCAATACCTTAGTCAAATCTTTAATGATAATAACTTCTTTTCTCTTAGAGCACCGGGAACAGCAGGCTTGGTTTGTGTCATGGCGGTAGTAATCTTGACCCTCTTAAAAGAAGGGAACATCTAAAGGCAGTTCAAGTTAAATTCAGCCGATGGCTCCTAAACTTCTGAAGTGGCTACTTTCATTATGATGAACGGGGCTTTCCCGATGATGAACTCGAGAACTTCAAATCCGATTCTAAACTTGATGGTGGCAATGACATTTCAGGCGTTGCAGCTCGTTGGGAGGTTGTAGGATAAAGAAAGCGTTGGGCACACCTTTGCAACAGCTTTAAAAAAAACTATGGGGTTATCTATTTGGCTAATACCTCGTAATTTTAGTGCAAGCACTAAAATTTAACAGTGGTCAATTTGTAGCAGAATAAGTTTTTTTTTTATTTAGTTTATGGAGGTGTTTAAAATTTTAGTAAAAGTAGTTTAAAAGTAGAAAATTTTGATTAATATAAGGAAATTTTAAAAGCGTGAGCAACACGACACAATTTGATTTAATTTGCAAAATAGCAAATCAAAGTCAAAAAGAAGATGTGAAGTGTTTACGGCCTAGTGTGGGACCAACTTAACAACGCATAATGCCCATGTGGAACTAGTCCACCAACACATCTATTGGAATCCAACCCCATAAGAAGATTAAAAAGTCCTTAATGGTCTTCGGATCCTCTCTGTTTAAATGTGGTTGAACAGACGGTCCTCAAGTCTGAAAGAGTTGACCGTACTTTCCCAAGATAGAAATGGGTAAAGCATGCAATGGAAGAAATGAAATTTGTTTCATGAGAGACATGAATGCATTTTGATGTATGAAGATAATATTCCCCAATTTAAATGGAGTGAGAAGCTAGTCCCCAGCGGAGTCGCCAGAAGTTGTCGGCACTAAGAAGTTGAGGAGTTGCCCATTAGAAGTTGTCGGCCGCCGGAATCGAGATCTAGTCGCCTGCTTCAAAATGACATTTAAATTTATTTATATATATAAGTTTAGAAAAATATTAAATCAAAATAGTTTAAATGAAAGAGCACTATATCTCAAATCCTGTATATATTCCGAAGGATAAACACAAGACTTGATGATGAGATTCGATCAAGTAAACAAAAAAAATATGACATCTTTTTGGTTTGCGAAACCATTTTATTTGCCAAAAAATTCTCTTATTTAATATGAAGAATTAAATAGGGTTTGTATTAAGTTGGGTTCGGACAAGCTTTCTATAAGGGCAAGCCCCTATAGTTAATTACATCTTCAATGAACGAAATCATCTAAGAAAACTCTCAAAAAAATTAGAAAATATTATCTTCAAGGAATTCAAAAGTATAGGAATTTTCAACAAAATCAAATAAAGAGGTGTGAAATGGAAATAGATCAAAGTTGGAACATTTTGTTTTTAGAATCTAAAGGAGGAAGAACTAGGGGATGTCATGGCTCCGAAGGAGAACCTCGGTGACTTCCCAATATATCCTATTATTTGACTTTAGTTTTGAGGAGAAATTATTTGAATGTTTCATCCTATAAATTTTATTTGTTTAGGGCTTCCATTCATGTGAAACGATCACATAAATAGCTTGGAAGATGTGAGGATTTAGGTCGTGACGAACGACAATCTCAGAATCCTAAGATGAGTTAGGGCTTATATTATACAGTAGAGCTGTACAAACACCTAAAGAAAAGGTGAGGATTTATGTTCCATAAGCAAACTACCTCCAAGTCCTATGGCTTGGATTTTTAATCCTATGGAAAGAATGGTCTAGTTGGGGAAGACAGGTTTTGATGTTGAAGATGGTCGTGTTTCCCACAATGCCAGCTCCAAGCTCCTTGTCGTGGGAAGTTTAAGTTTTCTAGTGTATTAAGTTATAATGTCAAATCAAATAGCCATATGGTTGTAGTTCTTTAAATGTTATGGGCATGTTAAAGTTGATTAAAGAGACACCGGTTAGGATCCTACGGTTCCCTTGTTCCGGTACCACTATTTTCTATTGAATTCACTTAGTCCAAATAAATTTACTAAACTCAACTTAATAAGTTCCACACTTTCATTTAGACCATGGGAAGCCTCATTAGCAACCGTATGTTACCTCATCCGAGGGATTCCCGATCATCCGATAGAGACGTCTTAATTTAGTTGCAGTTATTTTTTTTGTGATGTTTGTGATTAAATTTTGAGTAGTTTTAGATTTTGAATGTTATGGCAGTGAATTTTATCTTGGATGATTTTAGTTTTAGTTTTGATTTTGCTGCTATCCTAGCAGTTTTGGTTTTCATGCAGGGTGACATCATTGTTTAGCATGCAAGTTCGTATTTTTGTTATACATGCAAGTTAGTAAGTATATTAACGTACTAAAATAAAGTATGGGAAACCAAAAATGCAGGTAAATAAATCACAATAAAATCATACTTGGATGGTCTTCCCGTCATCTTATACTGAAACTCAAAATGCATGTAAGGGCATCTTATGTAAAGAAAAAAAAAATAAGGTTCCTAGATTATATCTTGGTGAGTCCTTATAGGTTTGCTTAAGGATGATTTTAGTAAAAAAAAAAACATATCAAGTTTAGTAGACCTCCAAGGTATCGAACAGGTCAAAAGAAAAAGGTAGGTCCATGCTTTCCCCTCACCGCCTCGTGAAAAGTCTCGGCTCATTTAAACTTATTATGTTGCTTAATAATCTATCCTGTAAATATTTCTAGTGTTCAATGAACAGTGATGTTTCAATTATCCCTTAGAGTTGGGAGAGTATCATTTATCATTCAACTTGAGAATTACGTAGGTGAAGACCCTTAAGGGGCAAGTTAGAGTTATTAAGACAGTTAGCCAATTCTGGTATTAACTTGGGCTTGTAGTGTTTCAAAGGTGTTCAATTTTTATTCACTTTTTTAAATTTCATTTAACTAAATTTGATTTAGCTTAAGTCACCAGCAAGCCTATAAGATCCTAATGGATGTCTCAGTCATTTTGAAAGAGATTAAATTTTAAATGACATAAATCCATCATCAAAACATTTGTATGTCACTTGAACACTAGATAGGGGTATTAAATTAGTGAGTTATTAACACCCAAAACTATACCCCTAAGTCTAGGATCATTCAATTTGGTAGACTTCCAAATTCTAATAATTTAGGAAATTTTAAATTTATCCTTTAATTAGAAAAAGTGTGATTTGTTTCTACCAATTAATCCCTTGTGTTTCATTCATCCAAATATGTTAATGGGCTAACCCGAGAACCGTTCACACTAAAACCTTAATATCTCCCTCTAGAATCAACCAAATCTCCTAATTTTTGATCCTATGGACTCATCTAAGTGAGACAAACACATCCATATGATAAACATGCCATTAAATCAACTCTAATCAAATGGAAAATAAAAATAGGCTCGGGAAGAGGAGGAGTTCAATACCTTTGCTCTAAGAAGGGAAGCTTCAATCAAAAGTGCTCGACACATTCTTGGAGGTCCAAGGAGGCCAGGGTTTGAGCCTCTGCTCATGGTGAAAGGTCTAGACCTAAATTTGATCAAGGTTGAATTTGGGTGCTGATCAAAGTCTAGTGTAGAGGCTCTCTATGCGGAGGGTTTGGTGGGGATTTGTCTTCTTTCACTGTAGTGAAGGTGTGGGTGACTTTAATTTGAATTTTTTGCACTTTGGAGGTGTGGAGAGTTATGTCCTATCTCCAACAAGGATTAACTGAACTCCGGTAAGGGGAATTAGGGCAAGGAAGTGGTTGGGTTGCACTGAGGAGGTCTCAAAGAGGCAATGAGAGCAAATTATAGGGGTCTTCTTGAGAAAATTTCAACACCTCTCTTTTGACCATGAAAGGGCCATTCTTTCGTCATGGCTGGAGAGGGAGCTCAAGGCAAGGTCATGGCTGTAAATGTCTCTCTAAGTGGTGGTCTAAAGCTCTAAGGTTTGATTTTGGTGAGCTGGCCCCTAGGGTTAAGATTGGGTTTCAGTGAAAGGTGTTGGCTCTAGATTTGGTAATTTTTCAGCCACCAAGGTGGCTGGCCAGCAAGGTAGTGGTTACTTCTTCGCTCAGGAAGGTTAGAGGGTGGCTAATGATGATTAACTCCCTATAGCTATCAATGATGGAGGAGATTTTATGGTTAAGGCCTAAGAAATGGAATGACTCCCTTAATTTGTGGATTCATTGGTCCATAGCATGCTTTGGTGGATTTATGGAGGTTTAGCCTTGTTTAGAGAAATGACTTGGTGGTTGTGGTGGTCTTTGGTTGGCCAATTCGGCTTGATTACATCAATATTTGGTGAATGGGTCAATGTGGGTCAAAATGGCTAAAGGTTGTGTTTGGGTTAGGCTAGCCATGACCATGAGCCCAATTTATTGATCGTGTAGATGATTGTAATCAAGATTTTTGGTGAAGCGTTGAAATGATTTTGAGTTCTATTGGGGGTTTAATTTGAAGGATTTTAGAATTTTTGTTACTTTAGGCATGTTGGGCTAGACTTGGGTCTAGATTGGGCTATGCTTGGGCTAATTCTAAACTGGATGTTGAAAATGGTCAATAAGAATGTCATGAAGAGTTTTCAACTTAAATTGGGTGCCAATTTTTGGGCTAAGATAATCAATTTGGTGGAATTTTTAGGTATGGCCAATTTGGGTCAAAATTAAATGAAATTGAGGCTTCACCAAGGCAAATTGAAGGTCTATTTTGATGTGTAGAATTGTTATGAAGAATTTTCAACACAAATTGTAGCAAATTTAGTAGGTTATGGGGTTCAATTAGGTGAGATTAAGTCATGTAGCCAAAATTGGGGGATTGACCTAGATCAAAATTGGGCTCAAAGTATGGGCCAATTGAGCTTATATTTGGTTTAAATTAGTCACATGGAAGGAGAATTTGAGTTTAGGATTGAAATTGAGAGAGATTGAGACCAAATTGATGGACATTTGAGGTAAATTTGGGGAAATTGGGCTTTTAAATAGAATTTCATGGTTTTGGTCAAAATGATCAAATTGGGTTCATTTGAGGGGTCCAAATGGGTTTTGTAAATATCTGTAGTGGTTTTGGGTGTTTTGGTAAAGTTTGGGGTGTCAAGGGTAGTTTTGTAATTTTTGCAATTTCAGGGGTATTTTTGTAAATTTAGCATTTTTGAGTAGTTTTGTGTAATTTGGGTATTTTAAAAAGTTTTAAAATGATTTTTGAGCAAATTTGGATATTTTGGGAGAATTTGTGAATTTTTACCAAATTTAGGATTTGGGGGTGTTTAGGTAATTTGGGTAGGTTTGGGGGTGAAATGCCAGGTTGAATATTTTGGGTAGAATTGGGGAGCTAACCACCATAAATGAGCTATGAACCATTGGAAACCCCATTTGGGTCCTCTATGAACTGGTCTTAGCTAAACCCTAGCCTAGGGCTAGTAGATTTATGGGACCATCTACATGAGTCTTCTAATGGATAAATGGACCAAAGTTAGGAAAATTTGGGTTTAAGGTTGTGAGTGATTGTGAGTGAGAGTGAGTGTAGTGTGTGAAGGTGAGTACCTTAGTCCTAAACCAATACCCAGAGTTAACCATAAGGGTAAGCAGTTCTATGGGAACTCAATTTGAGCTACCCCATATTGACCCTACCTACTAAATGCTAGAGGTTATCACCAATATGTGGAACTTCAAGTTGAGCAGGGAAGAGCTTAGAGTTTCGAATGGTGAGGGTTCCTTTTCTAGTATTCTAGGAATAGTCAACAGGAAAGTCTTATTGCTAGACCTTAGGCTACTAAAGAGTAAAAACTAAACAAAAACCAAAAGTGAGGTCAACAATTAACATATTCTTTTAAAGGTCTCTGATAATGTTCATTTTCATTTCCAGCATTACTTGAGTTGCAAGCCATTTTTCTAGAATGGTTTTTCTCTTGTTGTTGTTTTTGATTTTTTGTAACAGTTCTTTCTAATTCAGAATCGTAAGGTACTAGGTTTTTAGATATTATACTACGCATAAAAAAAATAATCCAAGTAATTAAAAATAAGTAATACACTTAACAAAGAAAATGTTCAAACTAAACTAAACACACACACACACAGAGACACACACACACACACACAGATATATATATATATATATATATA
>JXCR01144715.1:248006-308352 GCA_002079205.1 Phalaenopsis hybrid cultivar | reverse complement strand
ATATATATATATATATATATATATATATATATATATATATATATATATATATATATATATAGACACACACACACACACACACACACACATATTTTTTAAAATAAAATAACTAATATTTTTAATTATCTCCTCGGCAACAGTGCCAAAAACTTGATGCGATAGGAATTTGTTAAGCATAATAATAATGATGCATTGTAACCCAAACTGTAATATAATTTTAATGAAAATTATTTATCTTTGAAACCTCTTTAAATTCCCAATTCTCGTTTACATACTATGCAAATATATGTATCACTCAAGTAAAATAGGGCTCTCATAGAGTCCTAGATATCAATCCCACAGGGAAGTTGGAAATATATATAAGCTAGTTATTTATATTCTATTATAATATAAAAATAAAGTGAAGTGCTAAGTTTGATATTAAACTACTTAAAACAAATGCTACTAACTATGCAGATGTACAATTATAACAAGTAAATTAAACTAAATGCTAAAATTTCAAAAGTAAATTTCTAAAATAAAATAAAGGTCTTTGTTATTGAAAGTTCAAGTTTGAGAAAATATCCTTCCCATTTATAATGAAAATATGGCTTGAGAAGAAATTGAAATCATTTGTAAAATATATTTAAAAATTGTTTTGTGCCAAAGCGGAGCAATCCTATTCTCTACCCTAATTCAAGCGCTTTAAAGAACATTGACTAATCCAGAGTGGTTCCTAATTCCATGGTTAGTCTGGGAGGATATCTAGTGTCACTCCAGAGCTCCCACTACTCCCTCCCTTAAGGGCTAACACGCTCGCATTAGTTTCCAATCAACTTAACTAAATTGGGGATTCTAATCTATCACCTTAAAATCTTCCAATTCTACATTCATCAAAGTATATTTTTTTATTTATTTGCACCTAATCCCATGGTTGAAATACTCACATGAAATCAAATGTGATTCTTCCTTTATTGTAAAATTCATATCCCTTTTTCAGAATATATAATTCTCAACACATTTTAACAATTCAATTGGTCAGATCGAAAAGTAAATTAATATCGGTATTCAAATCATCACAACTTATTTACATTTAAAACAATATAACACAAAATCAATTATTCACAAAACCATTTCTTCAAAGTAGGGAGAAGGATAAAGAAGACTACACAGAATTCATTAAAAGGATACGATAAAACATGGATTTCATATATGAAAACAAGTTTACAAATAAAAGAAATAAGAAAATACAATTTATCTCACAATCATTCCCAAGAAAATCCTTAGAAGTTCTTTCCAAGCCTTTCTCTCTTTATAATCTCTCCCAATTCTCTTTTAGAAGTGTAATGAAGAAGAAATCTCTCACTTTCCCTGTCCTCTTACAATCCTAGAAGAAAATCTCCTCCTTTCTCTCTCTAACTCACGCATCTCTCTCTAACTTTTCTCCCCCCCTTCTAGTCTCTCTAGAGGTTCTCTTTTGTTTGTTGGTTCTTCCCTCTCAAATGAATCTCAATTCCCTTCAAAACTCAAAGTCAAAACTTTGAATTTCAAAAGACATGTCTCTTTGATCCAAGAGTGAAATCCCTTTAAATTAGAACCTTCCAAAGTGTTCACATGCATTGAATCACTCCATGGGGTGCTTAGAACAAGTGTCCCTTTGAAAATTCGTGCAAAATTCATCTCGAACCTACTTAATTTGAAAAAGTTGCATCTAAAGCATCATGCGCCACTCTGACACATCTTGCGCAAGCTCTCTAGAATTTTACATGTCATGAGTCAGTTTGGCGCATGATGCGCCAAACCCCAAAATTAGCTATTTTTGCTCGAAATTTCACTCTTTTTTCCATTTTTGCTCAAAATGCCTAAAAATGAAATACCTGCAACACAAGCACAAAAATACCCTTCTTTAAAGTGTAATATCACCAAAAATGGACATAGAAAGAGTACTTAAAATAGTATATTATTTTTGTGGATAATTAATCACGTCTTAAAAAAATTGAAGTCACTTAAGAAAACTCACTATTTAGATAAAAAAATGTTGTTTTCAAGAAGTTCAAGAGGTATGACTTTTCAAAGGTTAGACAAAGGCGTGTCAAATAGAAGAGGCTTAACTATGGAACATTATTATAGGAATCAAATGGAAGAAAAACTAGGGAATGACACAGATCCTGAGGAAAAACCCAGTGAATTCACAAGATATCCTTTGGTTTGGCTTCAATCTTGATGAGATATTATTAAATGTTTCATCTTGACAATTATTTTTAATTAGGGCTTACATCTTTATGACACAATCATAAAAATAACCTAGAAGATAGGAGGATTTATGTCATAACAAACGACAACCTCGGAGCCTAAGACAAGTTAGGACTTAGATTTCAAAGTAAGGCTATGCAAAAGCCTAAAGTTCAGTTGAGGATTTATGTTGCACTAGACAAACAACCTCAAAATCTTATTGCTTTTTCTTTAATTATAAGGAAAGATTATTGTTGTAGATCCACTTGCGGTTATTGATTGCTGCCCACAGAGTCTAGCTCGACACTCCTTGATTAAGTAAAACTCCTTAAGGCTAAGGTTCAAATGGTTTGAATAACAAATTCTGTTATTATTCAAACATTATGAGGGGATAAATGTTGATCAGAGCAACACCGATTAGGATCACATGATTCCCTCGTTATGGTACAACTATGTTCTTTTGAATTTACTTAACTAAAACAAGTTGTTATGCTCATTTATACTTGGGATATCTCATTAGCTGTTGTGGGTTACCTCATCTAAAGGACTCAAGTAGGTTCAAAAACATGTATTATGTTTTCTATTTTGTTTTTTGTTTTGAAAATGTTTTTTAGTTTTGAAAATATGTTTTGTAATTTATTGTATTGATACGATATTGCATGCAAAATAAATAATGGAGGTAAGAAAGTGTTGTAAAGTAAATAAAAAAACTACACTGCATAACATAAAAGCATACCTGGGCCTCTGATATTGAAGCATGATTAGCATCGTAAAGCGGAATATATTTGCAAGAAATTTAAAAAAAATTTAGGAAAACAAACCATATTTTAATTTGTTCATATGAAAACTTATGATTTAAACCATATAACTGCAGGACTTATTATGTTGCTCACTTAATCACAGGGAACCTACCAAAATAAGTCCCATATTTTTATTAATACTTTAATTTATATATTTAATTTAGTAAAAAATGAGTCAATAGACTTAAAAATTAGGGTTTTAGAGCAAGAGGAGTCCTATGACCTTGGAAAAATCAGGAGACATCCTCACTATCATGAGGAATCAACCCCTAAAGTTTAAAGCCGTCGTGATTAATATTATTTAATTAAAATTAAATAGTACATAGAATATTTAATTAATTAAAAATTATAGACATGTGATAAAAATTTTATTTTTATTCCACATTATTCTTCTCTGTTCACTGTGCAAGAGGGTATTTTTATTTTATTTTTATGATTTTACAAAACCAAGTAATGAATTTTTAAATTTTATGAATTTAGTTTAAAAAATACCCTTAATTTTCTACTTATCAATGCAACAACCTCCTCATCCTAGGAAGCTTTGAAGCCCCACGCGGTGCATTCCCATTCGTTGCACTTTCTACCTAGGCTTGCCATGCTGCCAGTTTACCAACACATCTTTCGTCCAACGTAATCTGAAACATTTATTTAATACACGTGCAATCAGATGGTCCCTTGTCATCATCCCCAACTAACCTAACCCGAGAAGCTTTCGAGTTCTAGACTTAAGATCTCACTTGATAATTAACCAAATCACATTCGGTTTGTTCCTATAACTTCATCTAATCAAGATGAACACATCTATACGGTTACATGCGTATGAAATAAAAATTATTTTCACAATTGATGGAAGTGAAGCGCTTCTTAGGGTTTTTTATTTATGCCTTACCCCAAGAGATGAGGCCTATATTGGGTGCTTGTAGAAGATTCAATAGAGTTTAACGAACTTTCTTGAAGTGTCTTTTTAAGCTGGTGTAAGGTCTAGGTATGAGTTTAGTTAGCGGGTGGTGTGGCTTTGGTCTAGATGGTAGGTTATAGGGCTCAAGAAAAGGAGATTATGATGGGGAACTTCCTTGTTTGGCCTGAGGAAGCTCAAGAGTGGGTTCATTTGGAGTTTGGTAATGTTTTGTGTGATGACAAAAAAGGACCTAAATTTTGAACTCAAAATTAGTGTTTGATAGTGTGTTTCAGTTGTGGAAAATGGTTGGAATGATCTTAGGAAGGATTGGAGAAGCTCTGGTGAGAATTTGGTAGTCTCCTTAGGAATTTGGATGATCTCCTCACTTGGCTCTTATAGGGAGATTTTATAGCCATTACCAAATGGAGGGCCTTAGGATCTTATTGGCTGGCTTAAGAAGGCTTAGGTGGAGGGCTGAGGGGCACTAAATTCCAATGGGGAAGTGCTACAGTGGATGGTTTCATTTTTTAGTTTAAAGGTGAGGTTTTCTCCTTAAACTTGAGCTCTCTGATATCTAGGGTTGCTGGCTAGAGCTGAAGTTGAGGCTAGCTGACTCATGGAGGTCAGGTGGTTTAATGGTGATGGTTTTGGGGCTTGGGAAGGATGGTTACATGAGTAAGTGGGTTTAGCCAAATTATGGTTCAAAATCTCAAGATATAGGGAACCATTAGTACATGGATCCAAAGAGGGTCATTAAGTGATGTTACTAGCATCCAAGTTTGCTTAATCATGGAAAAATTATTAGGGTTTTGATCAATTTGAAAGTTATAAGGTGGATTTAAAATTAAGTCCAAAAATGGGGGTTTATGCATATTCTTAGGTTTGGGCTAGGCTTGGACTTAAACCTAAATCAATTGGAAGCTCAAATTGCCTCAAGGAAGTGTCATGAAGAATTTAAGAAATGAGTTTGGTGAAATTTGATTGATCACATGGCTCAATTTAAATTTGAAATTGGGTCAATTTTGGAGAGATTAATTTGAGTTTGGGTTTAGATTAGTTTAAAGTTTTGATAAAGGCCAATTGAAGGTTTCAATTGGTATGGGGAAATATTACAAAGAGTTTAGAACCTAAAATTGGGGAAATTGGATAAGTTAGGGGAGTTCAACTAGATGGACTTTGAAGGCATGGTCAAATTAGGTGTTTAAATTGTGCTTGGAATTTAAGTTTGAAATTGTGTTCGATTAGGCTACAAATTTGTTTCAATTGGGTCTAGTCATGATTAAATTGAGTTTAGGTTTGAAATTGGTGGAGTTTGAAATCAATTTGGTTGAAAATGGTGGTGATTTTGAGATTTTAGGCATTTAGGGATACAATTGGAATTTTGGTCAAAAATTGGTCAATTTGGTCAATATGGTTGAGATTAGTTTGGGAGTGTTTGCAATGGTTTTGGACATTTTGAGAAACTTTGGGTTATGAGGGGTATTTTGGTAATTTTGGAGGTATTTTGGGCATTTTGAAAATATTGAGATGTTTGTGCAATTTAAGTGGTTTAAAAGGTTTTTAGATTATTTTTAGACAAAATTAGGTAGTTTGGGTAATTTTTTAAAATTTTTGGTTTTAGGGGCAATTTGGAAATTTTAGAAAAGTTTGGGAGAAAAAATTTGTTATTTCTGTAGAGTGAGATCAATTTTGGATGCAAATCATAAAATTACCTCTTTTTGAGCCATGAGCCCAAGGTAGCTCCCACTATGGATCCTCCATGTGTCGGTCTTAGCCAAACCGTAGCCTAAGGCAAAGGGTTTAAGGGAACATCCACATTAGTTTCCAAAAGGGCAAGGGATCAAGCTAGCCATGTTTGGTTAAAGGTTTAGGTTGTGAGTGATGATGAGGGATTTCAAGTGTGTGTGCAATATTAACCAAGAACACAACACACTAAGCTAAGCCTAAGGCCAGACAATCCTATGGGGCCTCTTGTTAAGCTCCCTCATACTTGTTCCACCTATTAAGTGCTAGAGGTTAGAACGAACATGTATAACTTCAAGATGAGCAACAAAGAGTTTCCAAAATTTCTAATGGTGAGGGTTCCCTTACTAGTCCTCTAGGAAAAGTCAACAAGAAAGTTTTATGGCTAGATCCTAAGCTTCTAAGGAAGAGAGTACGCCTCAAAAAAATTTGAGGTCAACAAATGAACACCCAATATGTGGGGTGTGCCGAGAAAGTACATCGCACCTATTGGAGTTGACTAGAGATCAACAAACCAACACAATTGCCTAAGCCAACATGCTCAGAGCAGAGAAGAAAGTGAATGAAAGAATGTTTTCCACTGGGAGTAGACAAAGACTCCCGCTAGGGATCGAAAGGTGGATTTCCGGAGACAAACATTAAGGATACCAGCGTTCTCAACAAGAAATTGTTTCAATGTTGAGAAGAAAATATTTTAATTTTAATTAAAAATTAAGTCGATTGGTAAAATGAGAATGGCTCAAAATTGAAACATTTTTCCAAAATCCAAAGGATGAAGAACTACGGGTTGTCACGGATCCTGAGGAGAACCTCAGTTACTTTTCAAAGAATCCTATAGTTTGGCTTCAATTTTGAGAGAAAGAATTGTTTAAGTGTAACATCATGCTGTTTTTTTTTAAATTAGGGCTTAATTTATGCGAGAAGGTCACACAAATAGCCTGAAAGATTTGAGGATTTAGGTATTGATGAAAAACAACCACAAAATCCTAAAATGAGTTAGGGCATAAATTATATAGTATATCCATACAAAGGCTTAATAAAAAAGTTGAGGATTTATGCGCACTAGCCGAACGACTGATCCCGAAACTGCTTATATGCAACAATATAATAATAATTATGATTATATTTTTCAATTATATTTCCTTATTTCGCAACAAAATCAAAAACTTGATCCTAAAGAAAAATAAGAATTTAACTTTTAATTTATATATATTGGGATACTACGCAAGTATATGCATCGTTATCATGTAATATAGGACTTTTGTTTAAGTCCTCAATATCGAACCCACAGTGAAGATATGCAATACGCCCTTTTTGGAAAACTTTCTATTTTAAAACAGATAAATATTTAAACTAAAGATCATTTGGCAGTTTAGAAAGTTTAAATATTTTCGGTAATTTTAATATTTTGACAAAAACAGTGCAAACTTAAAAAGATAACTTGTGTTTTTGTAGAAGAAAAGCACTAAATATGAAAATATCTTCCTCCTTATCATGAATCAGCAATAAGTATAGAAATTCTGTTGTGGATGCATATTGTGTTGTGTCAAATAGAAGCAATAATATTATGTACCCTTACTAGAGATGCTATAAACAACATTGGCTAATTTAAAGTTTAATAATTCTGAAGACCGGATAGGCTGGGAAGATACTAGCTCTCACTTTAGAGTTCCCTTGATTCCCTCCACCTAGGGCTAACATCTCGTATCAAAACCTAAAACAATAAACCAACTTGAGGGCTTTAACTTGTCACTTTAAAGTCATCTAACTCTACAACCTCTTATGAATATTTTCATATTTATTTGCACTCAATAATATGAATTACATTATCATTTATAAAACCTCATGTGATTCTTTCCAATTGTTGACTGAGACAATACCATCCCGGTTCTAACATGTTTTCACAACAAATTTTAACATCTGGATTAGCCAAATCAAGAAGTAAATGAAGTACATGGATTTAAATCATCACAACATCTTCCAACATTAAAGATCAATACTCTCCAAAACTTCTATCCAAAACTTAATTACTTATCATTTTAAGAAGAAAGATAAAGAAAACTACTCAGAATCAATGGAGAAAACAAAACCACACTTTAGTTTAAAGGTAGAAATCACTGTCAAACCAACAAGTCTCAATTAAAACCAAAAAAAGTATAAAACAAAAGATAAAAACTTATCTAAAGTCCTCCACCAAACTCTTGATATTCCTTTGAATTTCTTCTCTTTTACAACACTCTCAATATAAAACTAGAAATAAAAATAGATAAATATGTGGTGCCTGAAAATCTCTCCAACCAACTCCCCAATTTTTAAACTTTCAAAACTTTTCCAGTACTTTCAGGTCCTCTTTTAAAGTCCCAATCTTCTTTCTTTTATAATTATCCAAAAGGTGCCTTGGTATCTCTTCAAAAGGTGTCTTGATTCAATGTATTTCCTTAAGAGATGCATCCTTTCCCAATAATTTTCGTCCATGGTGGTTGTAACCACCTATTAAGCCAATGGGTGCCTCAAAAACCTTGTTAAAATTTTCAAAAATCAAATTTACTCGTCCAATAAATGCCACTGGCGCTTAAGCGTGGGGACCTCTAGTGCTTAGGCATGGCCTTCTCTGTTTACCCGGGGCTTAATCGTCGGATTTGGCGCTTAGGCGCCAAAACACTTTTGCACATTTTTTCACCTATTTTCTCCAAATTTGATCCTTTTTCACTCCTTTAAGCATTTTTCTCCTTTTTACCTGTACCTGAAAAAAAAACATAAAAATACCTTCCATTAAAGTGCAATATCCCAAAAATAGGTATAAAATTGTGTTTAAAAACACTATATATTTTAGGCGTATCAAAATCCCCTAAACTTAAAATGTTACTTGTCCTCAAGTGACACTTCAATCTTTAAAAACTAAATTTGTGTGATATGTCTATGAGTTTCTTTAGGAGTTACCAAAATTTAGATTTAAAAATATAGTAGTACAATTTAAAAAAAAAATTCAGTAAATGAGACCAACTTAATGTTTAGAAATTTTAACTGTTAAGAAAGATGAAAGCATCAGTCCCTATCTAATTCAGAAATACTGTAAGTCTTCCAAATTTAAAATTTAGTTCTTTTATTATCTCCACTTAAAAATTTTTATTAAGAATAATTTTACGTACTATATTATATCTATAAGCTTAAGATTTTCTCAAGTCTTATACTTTAAAAAGATCAAATGTAGAACCAATTTTTTATTAGACAACAATCCTCAAGCTTCTCCTCCCTTATATTTTCTTCTTTTTATTTTTCTTTTCTCTTTTTTTTCTTTTTCTTTCTTTTTTTTCTTTTTTCTCTTTTTCTTTTCTTTTCTTTTTAGTCAAAGATTACTATATCTGGATAGGCCTATAATAATTTTGAATTCTACTTTTTCTTTCCTAAAGTAAAGTCTTGTTATAAAATTTTTATTTATAAATATAATAATAGCTTTGAAAAAAATTATCTTTAATAAAAAATTTTTAAAAAATAGAATGTTTCTTACTAAACCAATACATGAACGCAAATGTAGCAAGTCTGGATCACATAGTTCATATCATATTACAATCATAAAATAAATATCCCAGTTCTACTCTTCATCCTTTGAATCACCGCTATCCAAAACTTTTGCAAGCTCATAATCAGGGTATCTAGGATATGGAGGAAATTGAACTCCTTAGTTACCTCTAATGAGGCTCTCTAAATATGAGTGAAATTTCTCTTCATAATCACTTTTTCTCCTGTTATTCCTATCAGTAAGCTTTGCAAAACGCTCTAAATTTTGTACTCTATTAGCAGTAAAATTAATATTATCCATCATCCTCTAAAATAATTGATCTTGGGTCTCAGTAGATGAACCTCTAGATGTAGAAGCACGTGAGGTAGATGGTCTAGATGAAGAAGCAGTAGAGGTAGAAGCAGCTGACTTCTCCATTCCATAACTCCTAGAAAATCCTCCTCTAAAGCCAAAAATAGAATGCTCAGAATAAGTCTTCACATTCACCTTAGTGATGGGCTTTAGAGGTAACAACACTTCCTCCCAACTATGATATTTAAGTCCAACCTACTAATACAAATAGAAAGTCAAGGAAGCAAATCTTAGACATGTAGTAGTAACGGCAGTGGCAGAACTGATGATAGTCTAACAAATCAAAGCTCCTATGTTGGTGAGCTTTCCTACTTGAATATAATAATTTAATGTCGCTCTCTCTCTGGTCACTTAACTGAGATGATTTGTTGGTAGCAGACGAGCAGAAATAAAATAGTGTCAAGCTTTTGAAGGTGCACATAACTTTGAAGTTGGGAAGTTGACTCTCCTCTCATTAGTGATCTTCCAAAGTTCTCTCCCAAAATTCAAGTAAGAAATAATCTCGTCTAACTCAGCTTCAGTCGGACTATAATTTGCATAAAAATATAATGTATCAGGTGGAAAATGATAAATCAAGTTGTTACCTCTAGTGAAAAAGGTACCAACTTTCCTCAAACCACGACTCTGTCGTCTTCAGCTTCAGGTAGGTTTGCATAGAACTCCCTAACAACAGAAATAACGGCCACAACAAAGAAATAGCATAATCATTCCCACTGTTGGCGAACGATCAAATCCTCTACGTCACCACCTGGATTCCTAAAAAACTGCTCCTAAATCAGTTTTCATGATTGCAACGCATCACTATACCAATCCTGAGCTCTCAAACTAATAAATTTACTTGAATCAAAAGGTCTCTTTCCTTTACTCCTCTTCATTCTTGGTGCCATTCTACAAATTTTATATAGTCCAAAAATAACTAAAAAAATCAAGTTTAAGTTACTAAACTAAACTTTTAAAGTATAATTTACACTTCCAATGTAATTTTCATAGATCGTTTTCTCAGTTTTCACTATGAATAGTGAATTTTTAAATTTCCTCAAATGTGCTCAAAATACATGGTGAACATCCAAAATTTTAATATAGAAGTAAAGCTCTTACCTCAACGAACTTGGATCTAGCAAATTTCACTTGATTGCACCAAGAAAACCTCACTTTAGATGTGACCCATGCTTCCAAAATCACGATTTTGAGAGGTTGAAGGTGACGGGAGGCAAAAAAATGGTGATTTTTTGGCCAAAATTTCACTTTTAATCTTTCGCGAACCGGTTTTTGCGAACTGGTGTCTAAGCACGAGTAAGTGGTGCTTAGACGCCTGCCTCTCGGGTTGGCTTGCATTTTAGCGTGAGTTGCGGCACTTAGGCATCAATGAACGATTTTTAAAATTTTCAAATCAAAGAAAAATGCAAAATTCACCTAAGTAAACCACCCTTAAATGGTCTCATAGCACTTAAATGTATATTTTCAACTTCTTATAACTCCCCTCTCTCTCAAAATTCTCCATAAAAACTACTTCAATTTGAGGCTCAAAATGACACAAATTTTCACACAAGAAAACTTATATTAATTCACAATCAAGTAAAAATAATTTTAAACACTTAATTCTCACACCAAATAGTCTTGGATAAGAAAATTTTCCTAAATATAAATACACGACAATCATTACACATTAAGAAGTCATAAATACTAAACACAAGACTTAAACACTAAACCACTTGAAAACAACAACTTCTAACACACAAATTATAACACTAAACTTAATTTCATTCTTTATTTAAAGGAACAAATTCCTGTCATTCATTAGTCTCTCCAAGAATATAGAGTTGATAAAACGGACGGTGGTGACGAGCTGTGATACTATCTTCTTCAATCCACTTCTGCTTTATGAACATCGCCTTATCCGCTTCCTCTATATAACTTGTGTGGATAAATTGCATCTTCAATTTTCATCCAATATGCTCTAGATGTGCATGCAACTCAAGTACTTTGGTCTCCAATAAAGCCATAGTATTTTCCATGTTGTTAATCTTCTCTGATATCCTTTCAATACTAACCATTATACATCTCTTGTGCACTTTGACTAATGAACCTTTTCCTCATAGTTTCTTATTTTTTTTCAAATCATTCTCCCATGAAGACATTTTCTCTACATCTCACTTTCTCATAAACTTATAGGGATAGAAATGATCCGGGGTGAAATTCCTTCACAAAACCCTTCTATTTATCAGCCTAATTCCTTTCAATAACCCTTAGACACATTTAGAAACTGGCTTGACACATTTTTACAAACTGATTGGTGGTTAAACCTTCTAGAATATTAATTTTGCACTTGTTCTTAAACTGCCGCAGCATCGAATCTGGCGCTTAAGCACCAGTGCACATTTTTGCACTAGTCAACTTAACATCCAAATTCTTACTCTAACATATCTTGGTCACTAAATAAAGCTTTAAAATATTTACACACACAAAACAACAATCAAAATAAAAACACACCAATAACTATGGGTTGCCTCACACAAAGCGCTTGGTTTTACATCATCAACCCGATGTAAACAGTGCTTATTCTGCTTTACCCAACATCATTCCATCATTAACT
The DNA here is from genome assembly GCA_002079205.1 of Phalaenopsis hybrid cultivar. NCBI lineage: Eukaryota > Viridiplantae > Streptophyta > Magnoliopsida > Asparagales > Orchidaceae > Phalaenopsis > Phalaenopsis hybrid cultivar. The sequence goes on along the minus strand of JXCR01144715.1, from coordinate 296,236 downwards.
TTATGTCGATCCCCTATAAAATAAGGCTTCAGTCTATGTCCATTAACTTTAAAAATTTTCTCAGACTTAGGATCTTTAATATCCACAGCTCCATAAAGATAAACTTTTATCATAACAAATAGGCCCATCCACCTGAACATAAGCTTGCCTAGAAATAATCTTATCCCTGCATTATACAACAAAACTTGTTGCCCTGACTGAAAATTTTTATTAAGAATCCTTTGATCATGCTACATCTTCATCATTTCTTTATAAATATTGGCACTCTCATAAGATTCGTTCCTTATCTCTTCAAGCTCATTTAATTGCAATAACATTTTTGCATCACCATCTTTCAAATTATAATTGCAATCCTTAATCACTGAATATGCTTTATGCTTAAGTTCAACTGGTAAGTGACAAGCTTTCCCAGATATTAACCTACATGGGGACATTCCTATTGGAGTTTTGTATTCAGTCCTATATGCCCACAAAGCATAGTCAAGTTTGACTCACCAATCCTTTTTTATTGGATTCACAGATTTTTTGATAATTCTTTTAATTTCCTGTTTGAATAATTCAGGAAAACTACTTGTTTGAGGATGATAAGTAGTAGAAGTCACATGATTTATATGATATTTCTTTAATAACTTCTTCATTAATGAATTTCTGAAATGACTTCCTCCACCAGTAATGATAGCTCTTGGCATCCCAAATCTACAAAATATGTTTGTTTTCAAAAATTTTGTAACAATTTGAGCTTCAAATGAAGGTAAAGCAACAACTTTTATCCATTTGGATACATTGTCCACTACTAACAGAATATATAAATTTCTGAAAGATGGTATAAATGGTCCCATGAAATCTAATCTCTGCTAACAAAATATATAAATTTTTGAAAGATGGTATAAATGGTCCCATGAAATCTAATCCCTAAACATAAAATATTTTAACTTCTAGCATATAATTGAGGGGCATCTCATTTCTTCTAGAAACATTGCCTACTAGTTGACATCTATCACAAGTTTTGATATAAGCATTAACATTAATATTGCCTACTCGTTGACATCTATCACAAGTTTTAATATAAGCATTAACATCTCTAAAAATTTGTAGGCCAATAGAATCCAGATTGTAAAATTTTGTATGTTGTTTTATCAACACCAAAATGTCCCCAAATTTAGAATTTTTACGTTTTTGGATAATTTCATAAGTTTTTTCTAATGGTGCACATATTCAAATAATTAGATCCTTTCTTTGTTAATATAAAAATGGGTCATCCCAAAAATAAGTCTTAGCTTCAGAAATAAATTTCCTCTTTTGTTGGTATGTCATTCCATAGGGTATAATATTGCTAACAATAAAGTTCACAATGTCGGCATACCACGGAACACGCCACTCATTAATAGTGAACAATTTTTCTTCTGGAAAATGTTCATTAATTTTTTTTTTCAAAATAGAGTAGTTTTTCTAACTCAAGCCTGGACAAATGATCAGCAATTTGATTTTCAGTCCCCTTTCAATCTACTATTTCAAAATAAAATTCTTGTAAAAGAAGAATCCATCTTATAAGTCTAGGTTTAGCATCCTTCTTTTTCATTAAGAACTTAATAGCAGAATGATCTGTACGTACTACACAATAACTTCCAATTAAATATGTTCTAAACTTATTAAAAGCATATACTATTGTTAATAACTCTTTTTTCAGTTGTTGTATAATTGATTTGAGTTTCATTAAGAATTTTACTAGCATAGTAAATTACTTTGAAAAATTATCATATCTTTGTCCTAAAATAGATTTTATAGCAAAATCACTAGCATCACACATCAATTCAAAAGGTTTTCCCCAGTTTGGTGAAACTATAATTGGTTTAGTGATTAATTTTTCTTTTAATAAATTAAAAGCTTTTAGGCATTCCTTATTAAAATTGAAAATTGCATCTTTCTCTAGATGGCATAAAGGCTTAGCAATCTTTGTAAATTCTTTAATGTATCACCTGTAGAATCCAACATGTCCTAAAAAACTCCTAATTTACTTACTTTTTTGGATAAGATAAATTAGCGATCACGTGAATTTTAGCAGAATCTACTTCCATACCATTTTATGATACATGATGATCTAATACAATTCCTCCTGCTACCACAAATTAGCATTTTTCCCAATTAAGGACTAAATTTGTTTCTTCACAGTGCTTAATAACTTTAGATAAATACTCTAAGCATGAGTCAAATTAAGCTCCAAACACTGAAAAATCATCCATGAATACTTCAATCCCTTTTTCAATAAAATCACAAAAAATTGCCATCATAAATCTTTGAAATGCAGTAGGGGCATTATATAAACCAAAGGGCATCCTTCTAAAAGAAAAAGTACCATAAGGAATGGTAAAAGTTGTTTTCTCTTGATCCTCAGGAGATATTTATATTTGGTGATAACCAGTATATCCATCCAAAAAAGAAAAGTATTTATGCCTAGCTAGTCTATCCAGTGGTGATAACCAGTATATCCATCCAAAAAACATAAGTATTTATGCCCAGCTAGTCTATCCAACTATAACCGGTATATCCATCCAAAAAACAAAAGTATTTATGCCCAGCTAGTCTATCCAGCATTTATTGAATTTGGTGATAACCAGTATATCCATTTAGAAAATAAAAGTATTTATGCCCATCTAGTCAATCCAGCATTTGATCTAGAATGAAAATGATCTTTCCTAGTGGCAAGATTTAATTTTCTATAATCAATGCATATTCTCCACCCTATAACTTGTTTAGTAGGTGTTAATTTATTATGTTCATTCACAGTTACAGTTACTCCTCCTTTCTTAGAAACGCAGTGAAAGCTAGCTGCAGAGTTACAGTAGTAGGGGTATTCCTCCTAATCCCATTCTTTTGAATAATGATAATGACATAAAGTTAATGTTTGCACCTAAATCACATAAAGCTTTCACATAAAATATGTCTCCTAATGTACATGGAATTGTAAAGCTACCAGGATCTTTAAAATTTTTAGGAAGCTTTTTCTTAATTATAGCACTGCACTCCTCACTAAGTGCAACAGTCTCATTATCTTCAAACTTCTTTTTCTTGTTGAGAATATCCTTACTAACTTTACATAGCTTGGCATTTATTTTATGACTTCAGCAAATGGAATATTAATTATAAGCTTCTTAAATATTTTTAGAAATTTTGAAAATTACTTATCCAACTTTTGCTGATGAAGTCTCAGAGGAAATGGAGGTGGTGCTTTTTCAAAATCATATTTTAGTGGAGAAATAGGTCTTTCAGAATCTTTTGGAGTGTCCTCTTTTGATTCTTCAAATTCTTCTCACTCAACATCAATTTCTTTTTGAACCATACCTTCCAACTCTCTTCCACTACTAAGTTGAATGGTACTTGCTCTTTATCGAGGTCTTTTGGATTTGATTCAGTATTACTACAAAGTATTCTTTCGGATATATTTCTTAATGAATTTGCTATTTGTCCAAGTTGATTCTCAATATTTCTAATTGTAGCTCCTTGATTTTGTAATTGATTTCTCATTTTTAACACTACTTTTTCTATAGACAACTTCTTCTCCTTAAAAAGTGTATTACTGTTGAAACCTGAAGGATAAGTAGATCTATAATTATTATTGCCTTGATTGTTCTAGTTTCCTAATGGGTTTACTTTGTCGTTCCCCTATTGCTTATTATTACCACCCAAATTTTTTTCCAGTTAAAGTTGGGATGGTTTTTCCAACCATAGTTATAATAATTTTAATATCAGATATTCTACTTGTTACTTATGGCATTCAAAGTTTCTAATGATGCTTGAGAATCTATTATTTGGCCTAATGGGCATTCAAAGTTTCTAATGATGCTTGGGAATCTACCATTTGGCCTAATGATTTCTCTTCAGTCATGGAAATTGGTTGAGAAAAATTCATTTGAAATTGGTCTAACTTCCTTGAAATTGCAGCAAATTGATCTGCTAACATATTAAATGCATCCGTTTCATGAATATTGGCTACGTTTTTAGGATTCATCCTATCAAAAGGCCATTAAAAATTATTTGTAGCCATTTCTTCAATTAAAGCATAGGCGTCATAAAATGGTTTTGACATCAATGAGGCAACGGTTTTGATAATTGATCTAAGAGATCCAACTAATCTATTATAAAAGGTTTGAATTATTAACAAATCTCGTATAGCTTGGCGTAGACACTTTCTTAAGATTTCTTTAAATCTTTTCCATGCTTCGCTAATAGATTCCCCTTTAAAATGATTAAAAGATGTAATATCATTTCTAAGCTTTGTAATTTTTTATGGTGGAAAATATTTAGCAAGGAATTTTTGTACTAAATCACTCCACGTTTTGATTGATCCAGACACTAACAAATTTAACCACATCTTAGCTTTGTCTCTGAGTGAGAAAGGAAATAACCTAAGTGTTATGGAATCATCTGATACACCATCGTATTTAAATGTAGCGCACAATTCTAGAAAGTTGGAAAGATGTAAATTTGGATCTTCAGTTGATGATCCCTCAAATTGATTATTTGTTACTATTTAGATAACAGTATGTTTAAGCACAAATGAATAAGCCACTACAGTAGGTTTTTGAATACTACAATGAAGTTCATCTATAGTAGGGTCGACATAATATCTTAAAGTTCTAAACTCTTGATGAAACATTTTGATCATTTTGGTTGGCCATTTATGTAAATTTTATGGATTTTTCAAGATTTTTTAACTTTTTTTGGTTTTTCTGATTTTTCTAACAGTTCTCTCAAATTCAAAATTGTAGGGCACTAGTCCTTCAGAACCTTAACTATGCTTAAACTAACATAAAATAAAATAAAACTAAAAACACAAAAAATAAAATACAATAACTTAAAGTTTAAAAAGACTTTCTTAAAATATAAATTTTCGTTTAAATCAATAGATCGTTTACACTTTTCACTTCACTTCCCCGGCAACGAAACTAAAAACTTGATCTTGAAACTGCTTATATGCAACAGTATAACAATAATTCTGATTATAATTTTCACTTATATTTTGTTATTTCACAACAAAACCAAAACCTTGATTTTGAAGAAAAATAAGAATTTAACTTTTAATTTTTATATATTGGGATACTATGCAAGTATACGTACCGTTATAAAGTAATATAGGACTTTTTTATTAAGGCGTGAATATTGAACCCAAAGGAAAGAAATGCAATATGCACTTTTTGGAAAACTTCCTATTTTTAAAAAGATAATTATTTAAACTAAAGATGTTTTTGCAGTAAAGAAAGTGTAAATATGTTTGGTAATTTTAATATTTTGACAGAAATAGCACAAACTTAAAAACATAACTTGAGTTTTTGTAAAAGAAAACCGCTAAATATGAAAATATATTTTTTTTATCATGATTTAGTAATAAGTATATGAATTCTATTGTGTTCTGCTAAATAGGAGCAATAATATTCTTTATCATTACTATAGATGCTATAAAGAGCATTGGTTAATTTAAAGTTTGAATAGTTCAAAAGACCGGCTAGGTATGGAAGATACTAGCTCTCACTCTAGAGTTCCCTCGATTCCCTCCACCTGGGGGCTAATATTTTATATCAAAACCTAAAACAATAATCTAAGTTGGGGGCTTTAACCTGTCACTTTAAAGTCCTTTAACTCTGCACCCTTCGATGAATATTTCCCTTTTTATTTGAACTTAATGATATGAACTACATTCTCATTCATACTACCTCATGTGATTCTTTCCAATTGTTTACTGAGACAATAACATCCCGGTTCTTACATTTTCTCACAAAAAATTTTAACATCAGGATTGGCCAAACCAAGAAGTAAATTAGTGCATGGATTTAAATCATCACAACTTCTTCCAACATTAAAGATCAATACTCTCCATAATTCTCTGCAGATTTAAATCATCACAACTTCTTCCATCATTGAAGATCAATACTTTCCACAACTTTCATAATTTAAATCATCACAACTTTTTCCAACATTAAAGATCAATACTCTCCACAACTTCCATCCAAATAAATCATCACAACTTCTTCCAACATTAAAGATCAATACTCTCCACAACTTCCATCCAAAACAATCATCACAACTTCTTCCAACATTAAAGATCAATACTCTCCACAACTTACATCCAACACTCACAACTTCTTCCAACATTAAAGATCAATACTCTCCACAACTTCCATCCAACACTTAATTAATTATTATTTTAAGAAGAAAGATAAATAAAACTACTCAGAATTAATGGAGAAAACAAAACCACACGTTAGTTTAAAAGAAGAAATCACTGTCAAACCAACAATTAGTCTCAATTAAAAATGAAAGTAGTCTAAAACTAAAGATAAAAACTTATCTCAAGTCCTCCACCAAACTCTTGAAGTTCATTTGAATCTCTTTTCTTTTACAACACTCTTAATATAAAATTAGAAATAAAAAAAATGATAGATATGTGGTGTCTGAAAATCTCTCCAACTAACTCCTTAATTTTTTAACTTTCAAAACTTTTACAGTACTTTCAGGACCTCTTTCAAAGTACAAATCTTTTTTCTTTTATAATTCTCCAAAAGGTGTCTTGGTATCTCCTCAAAATGTGCTTTGATTCGATGTATTTCCCCAAGAGATGCTTCCTTTCATAATAATTTTTGTCCCTGGTGGTTGTAACCACCTATTAAGCCAATAGGTGCCTCAAAAACCTCTTCAAAATCTGCAAAAACTGAATTTACTCATCCAATCATTGACACTGGCACTTAAGCGCGGGGCCTTTGGCACTTAGGCATGACTTTCTTTGTTTACCCGGTGCTTAAGCGTCGATCTGGCGCTTATGCGCCAAAACACTTTTGTACATTTTTCACCTATTTGCTCCAAATTTGATCTTTTTTCACTCCTCTAAAAATTTTTCACCTTTTTACCTGTACTTGAAAGAAAAACACAAAAATAACTTCCCTTAAAGTGTAATATCTCAAAAATAGGTATAAAAATGTGTTTAATACCACTATATATTTTAGGCATATCAATGACCTCGAAATCCTATGGCTTGTTGTTTAATTCTATGGAAAGATATGTTGTTGTAGATCCTCATGCTATTGTAGATCCTTGTACTATTGTAGAATGCTACCATTGGAGTTAGATCCAAGCTCCTCGATGAAGTAGCATTTCTAAAGTCTAAGGTTAAAAATGTTTAAATGATAAGTTTTAAGTTCAATCAGAGGGGGTTAAAGTTGATTAGAGTGACACCGGTTTGGATCTGACGGTTCCCTTATTCTGGTATCACTATTATATCTTAAATTTACTTTTCTTAAATGTGTAGTTAGGCTCATTTCAACCAAGGAGATCTCTTTATCAACCATGGGTTACTTCCTTCAAGGGACTCCGATAAATTCAAAAGGACATTTTCAGTTTAGTGAAATTTTAAAAGATTTATGGTTACCTTTGAAAAAATTTGTTTTAGATTTTTGAAAGTGTTGATTAATTTTTGAAATTGGTTTTTATTTTTGCAAGTAAAGTAGAGTACAACAAAGCAGTTATAATATTTTTTAGGAAAAGTTGATTGTAGAAAGTAAAGTGACAGAAATTAAATAACACTGTAAAAGCGTACCTATAATCTTCTCGACATTTCTGCTGAAATGTTGAAACTTGTAGCAGGTTTATAATTTTGTAGGAAATTCAAATAAATTGCAAGAGTAGACAAATCTCTAACTAACAAACCCTTTAACCATGACTCAGTGAGTTTCAAAACAACTTAGTGGATGATTTTCAAGAACAAAATATAGCAAGTTCAATTTGTCCGTCAAAATTTTCAATAGATTCTAAAGTGTTTGGGTAGGGACTCTGAACAACTTTAAAGATCACTTGAAACATTTTGAGTTCATTTTTGAACTTATCATATTGTTCTATTAATCATCATGAGGGTGAAATAAAATTACCCTATTACAAGGCGAAACTTAACATTTTAATTATCTAAAAAATGAGAGAAACTAGATAGTCCCTTAACGTTTCATTTGATAGTTATATGAATGGGTACCCCAAAGGGCAAGTCCAAAGTCATAATGGATTTTAATTCCCATATTTAAAGTATGGCCTAAAGTTTTTGAAAGAATTTATCAATTAAGTTCTTCTTTCTAATCACAATTAAGACAATTCTTACAAATCGAACCTAGTTCACTATTAGGCCTTTCTAATTTCAGTTTTCAAAGTAAATTTAAGATAATTAAATATTGAAATGGGGTTTCAATTCCCATTAATATCAAACTTAATATCCAATTAATGTGCTTTAAATGAGTGACTTATTATCTTCATAGCTTAAGCCCATTACTCTAGGATCATCCTATTGAATTGACTTGAAAGTTATGATGATCAACAAAATTACAATGTTACCCACATCAAGAAAAGGATGAAAATTGGTTTCTACCTTTTAACATATTGTGTTTCAATCATCCAAAAAGTTTATTATTATTACAATTACCCGTTTACCCTTTAATTAATCCTGAAATTTAATTAGGCTATAAAAATTTCAAAATGACAATTTTACCCTTAGGGCTCACTAATCTATTATTATTACAATTTAAGTTACCTTGAAGTTTTCATGGAAAAGTCTATCATGAGTTAGTTAAAATATCAGAGGAGAAAGAAAATGTGGTCTTTTGAATTTTTATTTATATAATTAATTTAATTCAGAAATAGGATTTTTCAATAGTAATTTATTTAACTTATCAAAATAAGATTTGTCATGAGGAATTATTAGCGGTTCACCTAGCTCAGAGGAACTCTGAGAAAAAATTCCATGATTTTTTAAATTAATTTTTAATTACTATAATTATTTTAATGAAAATTAGGAAAAATGCATTTTTTGTCTTTTTTAAAAAGAAATTCATAATTAACTTAGAAAAATTATGAAAAATATTCTAATGATTTCCAAGTGATCAGACAACCATTAGGCACACTTTGAATCATATTCTCATTTTTTGTAATTTTTGTAATTATTTTTAATTTAAAATATAGTCCCAAAATGAAGTATTTTTTTCAAAAATATCTTTGGAAAAATCAGAGATCATCTCCTCTGTCATGAGAAATGAGCCCTCAAAGTTTTAAGCCATGGGGAATTGCATTTAATCATAATAAATTAAAATACCACAAAGATTATTTTAATTAATTAAAAATCAAAGACTCAACATTTAATTTTTATTTTTGGTCCACATTCTTCTCATCTGTTCACTGAGCAAGAGGGTATTTTGTTTTTCATTTTTATGATTCCTATATACAAAGATATGAGCTTTTAAAGTTCTGGCATTTAAATAAATTAATAAATTTCCATTTTTCAATTTATCTGACTAAGTACCACGCATATATTTAATGTCTCCAAAGTCTCCATGCGACGGCTTCTGATTCAATGCCACCATTTGAATCAGTCCTGCCCTAGCCTGATGTTCACGCACCAAGGGTTCATCTAGCACAATCTCGTACGTCCGTGTGATACACGCGTGCTCGGGCAACTGTGAGTCATCGTCCCCGATGGACAGAACCCACGAGCCGCACAACTTCAAACCCTAAGATCTCTCTCAATACTCAACCAAATCACATGGGGTTTTTTCCTTCACTTTCAATAACTTAAGATGAACACATCCATAAAGTTACAATGCTATCAAATTAAACTTCTCTTCATAATTGGTGAAATTGAGCTCAAAATTAGGGTTAATGGTTTATGCCTTTGTCTGAGAGGGGAGGCCTCAGTCAGACACTTGTCAAAGCTTCAGTAAAGTCCCACAAACCTCCTAGATCTGATGGTTTCCTTTGGTGTAAGCTCCAAATATAAGTTCAATGAAATGGGGCTGTGATTTTGGTCAAAAGCTAGGTTAGGGTGCTCAACAAAAGAGGATTTTGATGGGGAACTTCCTCTTTTATGCTGGGGAAGCTTAAGAGCTGTTCTTTTTGGAGTTTGATGGGGTTTTAGGGGATGACCAAAATTTATCCTTATTTAAAGCTCAAAAATTGAGCTCATGCTATGGTGGAGATGGCTGGAGGATGTTTGGAATGGGCTTAGGAGGGCATGGAGGAGCTCTAGAAATAATTTGGCAAAGTTTCCACAAGGAATTGGATTGGCTCTTCTTTTTGTTGTGGGAGGTAGAATTTAAATATTCATGGAAGGGGTGGAGCTTATGGCTTCAATTCAGGTTCACTTGGCTGCCTATGTGGAGGGTTGAAGAGTGTAGTCAAGCAAGGAAGATGAGCCACATTGGATCGGTCAATTTGGCTTTGGATTTGAGAAGGGTGCCTCTTATTTGTAGGGTTTTCTAGCCACTAGACTGGTCATTCAGGGTAGATGAGGTGGTTAGGCGGCCTGGTTAGCCAATGGGAGGTTTAATGATCATTAAATCTGAGTGGTTAAGGCATGATGGCAAGGATATAGGCAAAATATGGGAGGAGATCCCTTAAATTGAGGAATCATTGGTCCATGGCTTATATAGGGTTGGCTAAGTGGGTATAGCCTGGTCACTAGAGTTCAAATAGTGGTTGTGGTGATTTTGGTTTGATCAATTTGGTTCGGTTTGGTCAACTTTGGTGTATCGGTTCAATTTTGGGAATTTTGGCATGAAGTTGGGTTTAGGTTGGGCTAGTCATAACATTTAGCCCAATTTATTGACCAAGATGGTGTAGATGATTGTCAATAAGATTTTAAAAAAGGTTTGAAGTGATTTTGATCTGATTTTGAAGTTCAATTTGGTGGTATTTGGACATTTGGTCAATTTTAGGAATGTTGGGTTTGACTCGTGTTTGGATTAAGATAGAGTTTGGCTATGGCCTAATTTCTTATTCATCTTAATATGGGTGATTGTCATGAAATGTTTTAGATAGAAGTTGAGTGTAAATTTTGGGATTATGGCATTCAATTTGGTGACAATTAGGGACATGGCTAGTTTGGGACAAAATTCGGGGTTTTGGTCCAAGTTGAACTTGAGTGAAATTGACACTTGACCAAACATAATTGAGGTTTCATTTTGATGAAATTTTAGCTTAGGGTGAAATTGGGGATTTAGGGATTGAGATTGAAATTGGGTTCAATTGGGCTTTGATTTGGTTTCAATGAACTTTATGGATGATGAATATGAGTTTAGAGCTGAAATTAGGGAAGATTAGGATCATATTGGTGGACATTGGGGGAGAATTTAGTATAATTGTGATTTTAGGGGAAAATTTGGGCTCCTGTTCAAAATAGGTCAAATAGGACTCAATGGAGCTGCCCAAATTGGTTTTGGGCACATTTGAAATGATTTTGAAGTTTTTAGGACAAATTAGGTCACCAAGGGTATTTTAGTAATTATGGCAATTTTGGAGTGTTTTGACAATTTTGAAAACTTTGGGATATTTGGCAAATTTGAGTTGTTTCAACTGATTAGAATTGAATTTTGATAAAAGTAGGGTATTTTGGGTAATTTTCGGATTTTTGGTCAATTTTGGGGTTTCAAGGGTTGTTTGGTAATTTGGGTGGCTGTTTGGGGTGGAAGACTAAATCGGGTATTTTAGTAGGATTAGGGTTGTCAACCACACAACCACCCTACATGAGCCAAGGACCGACAAGATCCTCTACTTTGGGCCCTTTATGCACTGGTCTTTGCTAAACCCTAGCCTAGGGCAGATGACTTAGTGGACCATCTATATTAGTCTTCCAAAAGGTTAAGAGACGAAAACATGCTTGGTTTCGAAGTTGTGAGTGTAAGTGGGGTGTCAAGTGTGTGTGTGTGTGCGTGTGTGTGTGTGTGACTGACCAAGGCCACACCACCTTGTGTTCATCCTAAGGCCAAAAAACCCGATAGGGACTCCCCTTTAGCTCCCCCATATTGGCTCCACCTACTAAGTGCTAGAGGATAGAACCAACATGTGGAACTTCAAGTTGAGCAAAGAAAAGTTTTGAGTTTCTAATGTCGAGGGTATCTTTTCTAGTCCTCTGAGGATATTCAACAGAAAAATATTGATGACTAGACCCTAATCTACTAAAGAAGACACTAGACCTCAACCAAAAATGAGGTCAACCGGCCAATCTCGAGAGACTAGAATGGAGGTCTACACTCCCGAGTGATGAGTTGGGAGTAGAATGGAGGCCAATCATGATGAAGTAGAACTGAGGTCTACAATCCCGAGTGCTGAGATGGGAGTAGGACAAAGGCCTATTCTAAGGGAGTAGAATGGTGGTTTACAATCTCGAGTGTTGAGATGAGAATAGGTCGGAGGCCTGTCCCGAGGGAGTAGAACAGAGGTCCACAATCTCTTGAGCTGAGATGATAGTAAGATGGAGGCCTATCCCAAGGGAGTAGAACAGAGGTCAACAATCTCAAGTGTTGAGATGGGAGTAGTACGGAGGCCTATCCCATTGGAGTAGAACGGAGGTCTAAAATCTTGAGTGCTGAGATGGGAGTAGGATGAAGGCCTAAATAATGAAGGTCTATAATCTCGATTGCTGAGATGGGTCTATGATGGAGGCCTATTTCACTGAAGTAGAACGGAGGTCTACAATCCCAAGTACTGAGATGGAAGTATGACAGAGGCATATCCTAAGGGAGTAGAACAGAGGTCTACAATCCTGATTATAGAAATGATAGTAGAATGGAGGTCTATAATTCTAATTGCTGAGGTGGTAGTAGGATGGATGCCTTTCCCGTGGAGTAGAATGGAGGTCTACAATTCTGAGTGCCAAGGTCGGAGTAGGATGGAGGCCTATCTTGAGGGAGTAGAATGGTGGTCTACAATCCCAAGTGTTGAGATGGGAATGGGATGGAGGCCTATCCCGAGGGAGTATAATGGAGGTATACAATCCCGAGTGCTGAGATGGGAGTATGATGGAGCCCTATCCCTAGTTAGCAGAATAGAAATCTACAATCCTTAGTGTAGAGGAGGTTAGGGTAATTATGGAGAATATGGAAGATTTTGGGAAGTTTAGAGAATGTATAATGTGTGTGAAGAACACATAATTTGGGAGAGATGTAGAGAATTTGCCTATGATTTTTATCATTTTGATTTTAAACTTTTTATTATCAGGGTATTTTTATAAATCTGATTTTCTTTATTTAATCTTCTAGTTTTGGATTTTACTTTCATCATTAAACTTTATTTGTATCATTCTTTGTTCGTTATAATTTAGGACCAAACTATGGTCATGCAGCTTCTCTTCAATCACACAGAAAGCCTACTCGACAAATATGTTGAAATTCAAAAGCTTCACTAAGATTTGCTTCAAACATGCATTAGAACGGGTCATTTTTTGAAACTATCAAAAACAACAAGCTGACTACATCAACAAAAATTGTAATATAACATATCATATTTTCTCTGCTCTGACGCTGTGTAAAAGTAGCGCGTGTCTATCTATCCTCTAAGGAAAGCTTGTGATCAAGCTAACCTTCTAAGCCACGCTTTGGGACTAGATTTCCTTTCGCAAATCGTTAGAGGTACAACCATCTCATAACTCATACTTGTGTAGCTTCTCCAACTTTTAATATGGTTGGAATTAATACTGTATTTTATTGTCATCCATTCTTTGAAACGTGGTCGAGACTCTACAGTATAGTACTCCATGGATGTAATGCTTGGCCAAGTCTACACCATTTCCTTTTAAAGAATACATGATTGTGGTAGCTCTACAAACAATGGTTTGTATGGCTCAACATCTGGGTGCTCTACACTCCTAAATCTCAAGTTGGCAATTACGTGATTTTCAATTGTCTCGTAGTGCTCTAGATGGAGGACGTTATATTCCAAGCACTCTGTAAATGAACCTGCTATCACTGTCTGTCATGGTATCTTGGCATTACTTATTGGGCACCCCGCACAAAGCTCATCGGAAACCTCCGATGGTGTAGACTCTGTAACAAACTCTGGCTCATCCTCAGTCATCGGCAAACTGGTGGAAGTCTCTCTCAAATTCTGGATGTATAAATCTTCTTCATTAATCAAATTGAGCATCGTGGCTACTTCCTTAGCACACCTTTTCTCCAAGAAAACTAAGGCTCTATGTTTACGGCGGTTGGCATTTCTGGTTTGTTTTCTCCTTTGTGGTGCATAAGGAACTCTCTCCATAGAGACTAAATGTCTCATAAGCATAGCAATCATTAAATGTAAGTGACTGGTTCCTTCCATTAGAGATTGTATCCTTTCTACTTTTTCTTCTTTTTGAGTGATGAGTCATATTGAGTACTGATTCTAAGCAACAGCTACAGCCCCTCTGTTTCTCATCAACAAACAATGTTCATTAAGGGGTCTCATAGTCCACATTGACTTGACCATAGTCCAAGTCAAAATTCACAACACCACTGCCAAGTTGCCTCTTCTTAGTCCAGTGCAAGACAAATTGTGTGTAGAGGAGAAAATTAGCTTTTGACCCCACATTTTCCTTAAGAAGATAGGAAAACATCAGCGAGCTGAAAATCAAAACAAAAAAAATAATAATAAAATTATTAATAAGTGGATTTTATGATTATATAGGTGCAAGTCTTTTATTTAACTTAATTTAGAAAAATTCAAAGTTATAGAAAAGACGTGCAAATTCAAATTCACATTTTATTAAGATTAATTTTATTACAAAAATTTTTTGAGCTAAGCACAGACGCTAGCCAAATGGCCATTCCTTAGAACAAATATGATTTTTGGAAATTCACTTCGGGGAATGTCGAACTACATAATAAATTTCAATTTCTTCCATTGACTAGCAACAAATGCGTCTCACCTCAAAAGCCCACTAGTTGGTAACATCCTCTTGAATAGACCATCTCTATAATAAATTGACCCTCCTAAGTTGGTCAAAACTTTCCACCTATCTTGTGGTGTTCAATGATAGGTCTCTTTATAACAAGTACGAGAGCACCAACTTTGAACAACCTCAGGCGGACCAACTTGTCTTGAGCCTGCACCATCCTTACTTGATAAAGTTTTAGATTATGTTGCTCATCTAATCATTTTCCTTCTAGACCCTCCAATTTTGCAATTCTGAGTTTCGCACTATCTTTGGCTTAAATTTGATTGGTGATGACGACTTTGAGAGACGGTAGCTGAACCTCCAACAAAAGTATGGCCTCAGACCCATACACAAGCACATACGGTGTACATTTAGTAGGAGTTCTTAATATTGTTCAGTAAGCATACAAAGCCTTCATTAACTTCTTGTGTCAACCACTCTTATTCTCATATGTTGTATTTTTCAAAATTTGCACAACTGTCTAATTGAAGGCTTCAGCTAGGTCGATCGATCTGAGATAGTAAATCATAGAATATCTCCAATATATCCCGTGCCGTTTGATGAAATTGTTGATCTTGGTGCTCTTGAAGGTTGTCCCATTATCCGAATTACACTGCGTGAAACACCAAAATGTTAGACAATCTGACTCTTGAAAATTGAAGAATGTACAGTGCTGTAACTTCTTGTACTGTTACTGCCTCTGCCCACTAAGGGAAGTAATCTCTGGCTGCAAGAATAAATATGTGTCCCTTCAAAGATGGAGTCTATATCAGACCCAATGTATACATACTCCAATACTACAATGGCCATGAGGCGACAGTCAGTATATCGGACCCACTGTACACATGCTGACTTTTCATCTGACAACTTTCTTATTTGCATATGTTATATTAGTGGCTTGTGCCAATCTTCAATATCATCTATTAATGCAGCCACTATCTCTTCTTCTTTTTCATTTATGGAAAAACCTGACGTCCCTGTACTATAATATTGATGGAATCCTCCGATGGACAGACCAATTCCTTAGCAAGCTTGGCTAAAGCGTCGATGCGTGCATTATCTCCCCAAGAAATCCTATACAGCTCCACACTAGGGTTTTGCTCTAAAAACTTCATTGCTTACTGTTGATATGCTACTAACTGTGGCTTCAAAATCTTGTACTGTCTGACAACTTGCTGAATGACAATTTGTGAGTCACCATAGATAGCAATGTTTGTTTTGTTTATTGATATTCCCAATTCCAATCCAGTAAACAAAGCTTCATACTCTACTTCATTATTGGTACATTACTCTGTTAAGTGGTAAGAAAATATTAACGTTCCCCGATTTGGTGTGACAAAAATTAGACCAATCCTTGCTTTCCATGGTATCACTATTTTATAATCATTTATCTATTCTGGTTGATGAAGCTCCATTGATGTACATCTCCCAATGTCTAGCACTGGATGGTTCCACTTGTAGTATCTACTCATCTTGTAGATCCTTGTTGAAAGGGGACCAAACTAGAAGTGGGTGCATTGTAAGAAGATCTGCAAAAAAAAAATTTTTGATAGAGTGAAGGGGAACAAAAGTTATATCTAATTACAAAAAAATCATTAACCACCTTGCTAAACGTTCAGAAAGTGTTGGTCAAGTCATCACATATTGCAACGGATTAACTTTCAAAATAAGGGTAACCTTTTGAGAAAACATGTCATGTCTAAGCTTTTGGATAGAAAAAATTAAGGCTAAACAATTCTTCCCAATGGATGGATATTTTTCCTCCTTCAGTATTAGATGTCAAATCAAGTAGTAGTGTGTGTTTTCCCTACCCTCGTCATTGACCTAGGCTAACAACACTATAAGGGAGTCATCTAACAGAGGCTGCCCCTATCCTATCCATCGCGCTATCAGACTTCATCTTGTGCATGATCTCATTATTCTTTCTCTCCGGCTAAGGCGACTTCTCCTGTGTGATCTTCATCTCTGGCTTGGTAGGCTGTAGACTTTGAGTTGTGGCTTGCGCTAAGATTATCTGAATCTAATCAAGTATCTTCTTGGATGATCTGCTCCGAACTATGCTCCGACCATTCTCATTTGTATATAGATCTATTAGTGTGATTAGCTTGGGCGAAATCATATTTATAGAACCCCTTTTAAGTTAAATTAAATATTCTTTTGGGATAGTTATATTCCCCTCTTTGACATTCCTCTTGAGCCAATCTTTGAAATTGAAACAACACTTAATGATGTGCCCGAGTAATTTATGGTAAGGGCAATAGTTGGGATCATCCTTCTTGTCAACCTATTTCGGTTTCCTCAGCTCTGACAATCTGAACTCGGGCTTCTTCATTTAATTTTTTAACATATTTGGCATAGCTTTAACTTTGAAAGAGTATCCCCTTTCCATCCATTCTAAAAATGATGGAACCTATCTACCACTATATCATATGACCCTCTATGAAATGACTGATGCCTAGGCTGACAATACTACTGAGTCTGCTGCTGCTGATGTAATCAGCCATGCTGTGATGACAGCTAGGAAGGCTATCGTAACCACTCATCTTGAATACTTAACAACTACTTGCCTTTATTGACTGTGGTCACCGTCCCAGAATTCTTCTCAAATGCTATGATTGCTATGGACTTCTCAGTGTTTTCCTGGGACTCCATATGCTTGATTTCCCCCTACAGACTGCTAGCCTTGCTGAGTAACTTCTTGAATGACTTAATTGTAAGTCCGTCCAGCATTTTTGGCTACCAATACACGATTGTTTTTTAGAGGAATCTCAATTGCATGTTGTTCCTGTAGCTGAGGTTCACAATTAATGTTAAAGTTCCTCTACCTCAAAATGTAGTCATCAAAGGTCTTATTATATATCTGTCGCTAAACTACGAGATCTGTTATGGTGACATGGTGTTGCGCTCTAGGAAACATCTTCACAAATAAGTGCTCCATCTTGTGAACATCTTTACTGATCTGTTGAGTGATTCGGCATACCAATCAAATGTTATCCCTAACAAACTGCTAATGAACTGGTGGAACAATAAAGCTTCATTGCCTCTAACATTACAACAACTAACACTAAAGTGGGTTATATGGTGCTGAGGATTTCTAGTCCTATTATACATCTTGAAGTTTAGTAACACAAAGAACAAACTCCTCTGGTAAGGCATATCCTTCGAAATTGATGCCCTTCCCTTATAATAGGCTAAGGCCTCATTCACTTCATGTTCACCAATTTACTTAATATCTTTCTATGGTATCAAACTCAGAATGAAATCCTTCTTCTACTGCTCTTCTCTATTGGCAGAGGCAACGTCCCTTCTATCATCTGTAATATGCATAACCTCGGGCTGGTTGACCTCGAATGAGGCTAACTACTGTGATCAGGATTGCCCACGTATTATAGTCATGGCAACCATGGTGTCAACCATCTCCTCCATCCTTTTCTTCATTCAAATGATTTGTAAATCTTATAACTGGATGGACCTTTGCAAGTCATCTGCGGTGTTCTCCTCAATAAAAAGTGGAGCATCACAAGCAGATACAATGACCCTTGTCTTGAAAAAATATAAATCTTCAAGAACTCCTCATTAAGACAATCCATGAAATCAAAATCTTCAACATCAACGACCACTCCATGCTCTCTAGCCAATTCAAAAACCTCAACTCTGACCTTCTCTACTTTCTCTTTGATTATTTATCTCCTAAATCATCTTGAAATCTGGAGGTCTATTTTTAACATCATTCTGCTGTATAATAGATTCAATAGTAATGGTGGCAACAACATCTGACACATCCATTCTTCATTCCTCAAATCTGCCCCACAGACTCATCAGAAACTACTCGTGCGACAAACTTAGGTACCCACTCCTTCTTCTTAGACGTTGATGCCTTGAGACCAAGTGTCTTAGTAAACGCATCAGTGTGTCGAAGAGAGGCATGCTCCCTATGGTGCGAACCCAGTACATCATCAAGCAACTTCTTTATTTTATCCCTCTTCAAAAAATCCTCATGAACGGTGGTGGGTGGTATCCTTAGACCAGACGTGACTTTACTGGTCAATGTCCTACGGGCCTCAGAGTAATGGTGGTGGTATCTGTAATGATGAAGAAAACGCTAAGTAAGCTTCCAAGGCCAAATCTGAGTGGTTAAAACCTCCATGATGATAAATGCAGCCTTGCCAAGCATGATCTTGAATTAATCAAATCCAGCTTCAAATTTAATCATCGGTGCAATTTTGCGGGTGTCGCGGCCAGTGGGCAGGATGAAAGAGAAACTGAGAATAGGGAACGCCATCAGAGCAGCTTCAAAGAAAAAGTTTTGAGGGTTAGCATCAGTCAACACTTTGAAATTTTAGTGCAAACTCTAAAAATTAAAAAAAGATCATTCTGTGAACTAGGCACATCCATTCTTATTTCATTTAATTTTATTTTTTTGGAATTTTAGGAGGTCTTTTCAAGTTCATCATTTGTTCTTGTAATTATAGTGTCGAGAGTTTTATTAAAATTAAATGAGAGATTAAAAGTAGTACCAAATTCGCTCAATTTGCAAAATAGCAAATCAAACCAAGAAGATATGAGGTAATAATGAAGTTTAGAACCCAACACGACTATGCAAAGGCCTGAGATCAGTTTAAGATGTATTTTGTACTAGGCAAACATCCTTGAAATCCTATGGCCTATTATTTAATTCAAAGGGAAGATATTTATTATAAATCTGCTTGCTATTGTAGATTGCTACCCATAGAGTCTAGCTCCAAGCCCCTCGATGAAGTAGCAGTCCTAGAGTCTATGGTTCAAAATGTTCAAATGAGAAGTTTTGTTATTATTCAAGCATTATGGGGAGGGAGGGTTAAAATTGATTAGAACGGCCTCGGTTAGGATCCCAAGGTTCCCTCGTTCTGGTACCATTATTTTTTTAAAAATTTACTTTGTCTAAATGAGTTTTTAAGCTCATTTAAATTGGGAAGATCTCATTATCAACCACGGGTTACCTTTTCTGAGGGACTCTCGTAAATTCAAAAAGACATATTATGTTTTTTATTTTTTTTGTTTTGTTTTGAAAATATTGTTTAATTTTAAAAATATGTTTTGTAAATTTTAGTTTTAGTACAATTTTGCAAGTAAACTAAATAAATGTAGGTAAGAAAGTGCAGTAAAGTAAATAAATAAAATTACATTGCATAACATAAATGCGTGTATGGGCATGTGCTACTGCTGCTTGATTAGCATCATAAAGCATAATATATTTGAAGGAAATTTAAATAAACTGTAGGAAAATAAATGAGAATATCTGTAACAAAAAAAAATCAGAAAATAAGTCGTAGGAAAACACGAGCGAAGGAAACCCCATAGTCACATATGGAAGACCAGAACTGGGTATAGGACATTGGTAAAGGTTGAGCTCAAAGCTGGACTATGTGCTTCCCAACGGTAAGTAAGAGCTACCAACGTAATAGTCTATGGAGGGCATTCTTAATCTTGATCTAAGTGATTAATAATGGTTCATTATAAATTTTAATATTTTAAATTTAATTTTTATGACTATAAGCTTTATTTTATCATCAAAAAGAGATTTTGGTTTAAAGCATTTTTTAGAGTGGTGCAGTCCACAAGCTAATTACTTTTATCGGGCTAGGACTACAGTCAACCTAAGAGTATCATAGGCAATCAGCTTCTCAAGAGCAGTCGAATAGTATCATTAGACCTTGTCATCTCTTTTTTTAATTAAGGCCCTTGTGGTAGGAGATACAATTCTAAAATCTTACATAGTATCCCTTGTCTTAAGCAAACATTAGCATTATCATCATTACCCTAGCCACCTAGAACTCAGATTTACACAAGCCTGATGATCCATATGTGGAAAAAACAAAATATCCTCAGTTGCTTGCGAGGATTTAAATACCTTAAAGAGACTCAAATTTTTTAGCATTGGGTCAATTAATCTGAGATAACTAGTATAGGGTATTTTTATTGATTTAGATGAATTATCAGGTCCCGAGGCATAACTTGGTTGGTCCCTAAAAGTTTTAATGGATCATTATCTAGAACAATGTATGACAAGTTTTGGTTTCTTTAAAAATATCCAAAATATCATAAAAATGTTCGGGTCATAACCCTAAACAACCTTTAAAACCCTTCAAAATGTTTCGAGTTCTTTTTAACTTATTGTATTTTTCAATTAATCATCTAAAGTTTAACTTAGTTTCATTGGATTAAAGCTCCCTATGCTCAATGAACCCTTAATATTTTAATTTTTCCAATAATAAAAGACTCGGACATTCACTTAATGCTTTATTTAAGAGTTATGTAAATAGAAGCCTTTAGGGCAAGTTTAAGTCGATAAGGATCTTATACCTCATATGAAAATCAGTCTTGTAGTGTTTAAGGATATTCATTAATCAATCAGGTTCCTCTCTTCTATGCCTCATTAAAAAAATTTAAATATCAATCCTAGCTCACTTCCAAGCCCTTAAATTCAATCTCGAGGTGATTTGCGATATTAAAAATGATAAATGAAATTCATTGCTCATTAAAGGAACATGCTATCATCTAATCACAAATTAGTGGCTTCAAATAAGTGAATTATTATCTTCCTAGCTGAAACCCATTACCTTAGTATCATCCAACCCATTATGTTTCGATTAAAGAATTAACCTCCAAGTCATAACTGTTTATAAAATTACAATTTTACCCTTCTCAAGAAAATGTGGAAATATGGTTTCTACCTCTTAACCCATTAAGTTTTGATGATCCAAAAGGGTTTGTTATGATGAAAATTACCCATTTAACCCCTTTGGTTTTCCTAAAATTTCATAAAGGTATCATAACGTCAAAATTACCACCTTGCCCCTAGGGACATCCACTTCTTAACCCATCAAATATAATACAAATAACTTTAAAATTTTTATGGTACCCCACTCATGGGTCAATTAAAGCATCAGAAGAGAAATTGTGGTTTTTTTTAATTTTAATTTAAATTATATAATTATTTTTAGCTCAAAAATTAGATTTTCAATATTAATTTAATTAACTAATCAAAGTAAGAATTTTGTTCATGGCAAAATTATTGGAGGTTCACTTTGGTCAGAGGACCACTTGGACAAAATTTCATCACTTTTGAAATTATATTTTAATTATGAAATTTATATATTTATTTTAGTGATTAATTAATTATAAAATGTAATTTAATTTCAAAAATTACTTTTTATATTTTTATTAAATCCCTCTAAAACAAGAGAACTCATAAAAACAAATTTTTTATTTTTATGATTTTTATTTTATTTATTATAATTTTTTAATGTAAAATTAAGGAAAATACATTTTTAGTAAAATTAGAAAAATAAGGAAAAATTTTTAAAGGGTCCCAAGTGATCATGGAATAATTAGGAACACTTTCAAGCATTTTATTTTTTTACAATTTTTATATATTTTAAAATAGTTTTAATTTAAAAATAGCTAAAAAATGAACTATTTATTGTAAAATAAATTTTATTTTTCCTAGGTATTACTGATCATAAGGAACAGAAAACCACATCTCCTAATTTTCCTGATTATAATTTAATTATTACAATTATTTTAATACAAAAATTCCATTTTACTTGAAAAATAGACATTAGGCTCAAATTAATTCAAATGGGTTTCAAATTTTTCAGACAGTTAAAATGATCATCTTACATCATGGAATCATTTTTGTGAATTTTTTAATTATATTATATTTATTTTAGTTTTATGTTTTAAAATGACTTAATTAGCTATTGCGACAGCAGATGAACTTCACTTGACTATTCAAAATCCTGATGTTGCTGCTAATTCATTTGAGCTTAAACCTATTATTATCCAAATGATGCAAAATAATCAGTTTGGAGGACACCTACTGAAGATCCTAACTTACATCTTGCTAGTTTTCTTGAAATTTGTGCTACTTTTAAACCCTACTGAAGATCCTAACTTACATCTTACTAGTTTTCTTGAAATTTATGCTACATTTAAATAAGACGGAGTGTCTAATGATGTTTATGCTTACACTTTTTCCTTTTTCTTTAAGGGATAAAGCCAAGGCTTGGTTAAATTTGTTAGCATATGGATCTATTAGAACTTGAGGAGAACTATCACAAATATTCTTGGCTAAATATTTTCCACCCTCGAAAACCGCTAACCTTAGAATTTCATCTTTTTGTTAGATTGAATGGGAATCAATATATGAAACCTAGGAAAGATTTAAAGATCTTCTTAGGAAATGTCCACATCATGCTTTACCAGATTAATTAATAATTCAAACATCTTACAATGGATTAGTAGGATCATTGAGATCTATTAAAAATGCTGCTGCGGGTGATTCATTAATGTTAAAACCTATTGATGAAGCATATTCTTTAATTGAAGAAATGGATACTAATAATTTTTAATGGCCCTCTGAAAGGGTAAATCCTAAGAGATTAGCTAGTCTTTATGATTCTGATGCAATGTGTACTTTTGCATCTCAAATTTTTGTTATTTCTACAAAGATTGATCAAATGAAAATGAATTATTCTCAAGTACCCCCAGTATTAAAGGAGAATTCACTAGGACAAATTATTGAAACTCAATCATTTTATGAAACTTTAATTTCTATAAATAATCGAAATAACAATCCCTATTCTAACTATTTTAACCTTGGTTAGAAAAATGACCTTAATTTTAGTTGGAATAATTATAATAAGTCGGTGAATCCATCCAAAAATTTGAACAATCAAGGAAATCTTAATTTTCAACCATATTATCGTCCGGGATTTCACACCAACCTTAACCCACAAGTTAACAAAAAGAAGTTGACGATGGAAGAAGTAATGTTGAATATGGGAAATCAAATTCAGAATCAAGGGGTTGCTATTAGAAATATTGAAAATCAATTAAGATATATTGCTACTGCACTTAGTAATAGACCTTCTAGAATTCTTCAAGGTACTGTGGATGTTAATCTAAAAGATAAAAATAAAGAACAAATTAAAGCCTTTTAATTACCAAGTTGAAAAGGAAGAAATGGAAATGGATCAACAGGAAAATGAACAAAAACAGAGCCCTATAGAAAAACCATTACCTTTGTTTCCTTAAAGACTGAAACAGAAGAAAAAAGATAAACAATTTACAAAATTTTTGTAAATCCTTAAGAAGTTAACGGTAAATATTCCTTCGGAACAAATGCCAAGTTATGCTAAATTTATGAAGGATGTATTAAACAAGAAAAGGAAGTTTATAGATCATGAGACCATTGCACTTAGTGAAGAGTGTAGTGCTATTAATCAGAAAAAGCTTCTTGAAAAATTAAAAGATCCTGGTAGTTTTACTATACCTTGTGAAATTGAAGAAAAGTTTTACAGAAAAGCTTTATGTGATTTAAGAGTGAGTATCGATCTTATGCCTTTATTAAATTTTAAACGTTTAGATTTGAGAGAAATTTCCCCTACTACTATCACTCTTCATTTAGCTGATCGATCAATAACTTATCTAAAAGGAGTTATAGAAGATGTGCTAGTAAAAGTGTATAAATTTGTTTTCCCTGTAGAGTTTATAGTATTAGATATGAAGAGAGATAAAGGATTCCCATTATTTTAGGGAGACCATTTCTCGCAACAGGGAGAGCTATAATAGATGTGCAAATAGGAGAATTAATGATGAGAGTTAATTATCAAGAAGTGAAATTTAATATAGGAAAAGCTATGAAATATCCTACAATGGAAAAAGATAATGAATGTTTTAGGATGGAAGTAGCTGATTATCTAAGTAATGATCAATTTAAGAAAGAGTTTGAAGATAAATTAAAGTAAGGAGATATTTTTTATACTGAAAATGAAGTAAAAGAAGAAGATTTAGATTATATTCAGGGAAAATTTGAAGCATTAGAATTGCTAGAAAATAATACTAAAAATCTTATTCCTTCAAGTATTAAACCACCTGAACTTGAATTCAAGATATTACTTGCCCATTTAAAATATGTATTTTCAGAAGAATCATCTACATTGCCTATTATTATATCTTCTGAGTTAACTGAAATTTAGGAACAAAAATTGATAGAAATGTTTAAAAAGTATAAAAAAGCTTTTAGATGGACTTTAGTCGATATTAAAGGAATTAGTCCTTCAATTTGTATGCACAGAATTTTATTAGATGAATAGTATGAAACTGAAGTGGATCCTCAGAGAAGATTAAACCCAATAATGAAAGAAGTTGTTAAAAAAGAGATTTTAAAGTGGTTAGATGCTAGAATTATATATCCTATTTTAGATAGTGCTTGGGTAAGAACAATTCACTGTGTTCTAAAGAAAGGAGGAGTGACTGTTGAAGAAAACAAGAAAAATGAATTAATACGAATAAGAAAAGTAACTGGTTGGCGAATTTTCATTGATTATAGAAAACTAAATATGGCCACCAGAAAAGATCACTTTCCTTTGCCCTTTCTAGATCAAATTTTGGATAGATTGGTTGGGAACAAATACTATTATTTTTTAGATGGATATACTGAATATCACCAAATTCTAATTGCTCCAAAGGATTATAAGAAAAAAATGTTTACAAGCCCATATGGAACATTTGCTTTTCATAAAATGTGTTTTTGGACTATGCAATGAACCTGCAACATTTCAAAGATGCATGATATCAATTTTTAGCAAATTTATAGAGCATGGAATGGAAGTGTTTATGGATGATTTTTCTGTATTTGGGACTTCATTTGAGTTATTTCTTACTAATTTAGAAAAAGTTCTAGAGATATGTGAAAAAATCAACCTACTCTTAATTTGGGAAAAATGTCAATTTATGGTTGCAGGATGTATTGTTCTTGGGCATAAAATTTCTGAAAAGGGCATGGAAGTAGTTCCTGGAAAAAGCCAAGTTATGGAAAAATTACCATCTCCTAATAATGTTAAAGGGGTGAGAGGTTTTCTAGGACATGCTAGTTTTTACAGGCACTACATAAAAAAATTTTCAAAAATAACTAAACCCCTATGCCAACTCTTAGAAAAAAGATACAAAATTTTATTTTAATGAGCAATGCGTAACAACATTTGAATTATTAAAGAAAAAATTAATCACTGCACCTATAATAGTACCGCCTGACTGGGAGAAACAATTTGAAATAATGTGTGATGCTAGTGATTATACTATTGGGGATGTATTAGGACAAAGGCACGACAAGGTTTTTAAAGTTATATATTATGCTAGTAAAACTCTAAATAATGCTCAAATTGATTATACTACTACTGCAAGAGAGTAATTAGCTATTGTTTATACCTTTGATAAATTTAGAGCTTATTTAATTTGTACTAAATATATAGTGCGCATAGATAATTCTCCTATTAAATACTTGATGCAAAAGAAGGATGTTAAACCAAGATTAATTAGATGTATACTTCTCTTGCAAAAGTTTTATTTTACCATGGTAGATAGAAAGGAAAATGATAATCAAATAGCTGATCATTCATCTAGAATAGAAATAGAAATATTAAATAATTTTTAAAATGAAATTTTTTAAAAATTTCACTGATGAACATTTATATAATATTAATGAAATGGATGTACCGTGGTATGCTGATATAGTAAACAATGTTGTTAAATTATTAGAAGTTGTGTGTCTTATGAAAAAACTCAACAAATAATTGAAAGATGTCATAATTCTGAATTTGGAGGACATTTTGGAATAAATAGAACTGCATATAAAATTTTTCAAGCTAGATTTTATTGTCCTACTATTTTTAGAGATGTTAATGAATATATTAAAACATGTGATAGATGTCAGCGAGTAGGAAATATTTCCAAAAGAGACGAAATGACTCTAAATTACACATTAGAAGTTGAAATTTTTGATGTGTGGGGATTAGACTTTATGGGACCATTTAGGTCCTCATTTAGAAATTTATATATATATTACTTGTTGTTGATTATATGTCTAAGTGGATTGAAGCTATTTCTATGCCTAGATGTGACTCTCGGAGTGTTTTTAAATTTTTAATTAAAAATATTTTTACAAGATGCGAAATGCCGAGAGTAATCATTACTGATAGAGGATCTCATTTTAGGAATAAGAGAATCAAACAGTTAATTAAAAAATATGATATAATGCATAAATTCTCTACTATTTATCATCCTCAAACTAGTGGTCTAGCAGAAACATCAAATCATGAAATTAAATGCATTTTAGAAAAAGCTGTAAATCCTTATAAATTGGATTTGTCTGCTAGACTTGACACTTCATTATGGGCATACAGAACTGCTTATAAAACTCTTATAGAAATGTCCCCACTTAGATTGATTTTTGAAAAAACATGCCATTTACTAGTAGAATTAAAACATAAAGCATTTTGGGCTATTAAGGAATTTAATTTTAATTTAAAAGATGTTGGTGAGATAAGGTTTTTGCAACTCAATAAACTTAAGGAGATTAGAAATGAAACATATGATAATGCAAAAATCTATAAAAAGAAAATAAAAATATGGCATCATCGGAAGATTTTTAAGAAGAAATTTGAAATTGGACAAGAAGTTTTACTATATAATACAAGATTGAGATTATTTCCAAGAAAACTAAAATCTAGATGGTTAGAACCATTTAAAGTGATTAAAGTCTATCATTATGGAACTGTTGTTATTAAAAATCCTAAGACTAGAAAGATACTTAAAGTTAATGGACATCATTTAAAAGATTATTATGAAGGGTACATACCTCAATTTAAAGAATTTTTAATGTTAAGTCAACCCAATTAAACAAATGGTTTGTTGGGCTGACGAAGTTAAACCAAGCGTTTTTAGGGAGGCAACCCATAATTATATTGTTATTTATTACTATTTAGTTTGTTAAGTGTCTTATATATTAGTGGATAATAATCCTACACAATTGCATTTATTATAAATTAACTCAAATATTGCTATTGGAGGAAAATTTGGAATTGAATTGAATAAAAAAATGAAATCGCAATTTTGGCCACTGGCGCCAATGGCGCCAGAATGGGCGCCAACAACACCCTAAATAACAGACATCAGCGCTGGCAGTGCTAATCAGGAGAACCGACGGCGCCGAGTGCGGTTGGACAATTTTAGATGACTTTTGGCAGGTTTTGGTGTGATTTTACTTCATAGAAACCGCCAGAACGAGTTTAAAAAGGCCAAGAAACATCCTTGGACGCCTAGTAACTTTCCTTTTTTGGATTCCATGACTTCCAATTCCAGATATACTTTAAGGTATGAAGATTTCAATAAAAGAATGTTTGTTAGTTTCGACGCGCAGTTATTATACAATAAAGTTATTACGAAGAGGAGATTGAGGTAGGAAGTTCTATGTTACACTACGTCTGCGGTTGTCGTACATGTGGTGAAAGAGTTTTATGCAAACTTACATGGAATTACTCAAGGTGTTCTCTTTGTACGAGGTAAGGCTATACCATTTACTCTTGTAAAGATTAAAGAATTGTATATGATAGAAAACATTCCAATCTGCCATTATACAAATTTCATTCCTACACGAGATTTGATGCAAGATGTTTATAATATTCTGACGGATGAAAATGATATGTGGGAGATACGAGATGAAGGATATGTTAGTTTCTCCACTTCATTACTTAATCCAATTTCGAAGCAATGACATTTCTTTATTGCTGCAAAATTACTCCTTACTATGAAAATTAGTAGAGTCACCAAAGAATGTGTTATTTCAAATTACTTCATTCAAATGGAAAAACTCATTGATATAGATTCAATTATATTTAAATATATTATGAGTATCCTTACTAATGGACTAATTTATGGACTTGGGCATCCATCTACCATCTTTTTGATTTGCAGTCAAGCCCATGTTCCATATGAAAGTTGGGAAAATAATTTATTACCTTGGGAGCCCATGCTTCCTATAGATGAGAATTATTGTGGAAATGGAAATGAAGTATTAGAAGCCATCATAGATCAATTTTCACATGCTTCAACTCCATTTGTTCCACCAACAGTTGGAAGTTCGCTTGCTTTGGAAAATAAATTGAAGAAAATTGAGCGGGAACTTTAGAGTATTATGAATGCAATAGGAAATCTTAAATACCTTTTTGATCACCTAGATTAGAGAATTAAAGAAAATTTTGATCACACCGGAACTTTTGAAGCAAGATTAGTTTGGATGTTTAAAGAAAATGGGTGAATCGAAGAAATTTTGACAGATCAATTCTCGTATTGATCCTTCTACAACTTATATTTTCATTACCAATCTATGGGAGATATCAGAGGAGGAGAAAGCACTCAAGTAGAGGCGTAATAGTTGAAGACATTAAATTCCCTATATACTTTAGAATATTATATATATTTAGTGTAATTGTGTGGATTTAATTTGGTTTGGTTTGTCTATTTTGCTTTAAAATTCTGAACTTTTATTGTGTGTATAGTTTTTTGACAGCGTTTTGTGTTGTGGCTAGATTTTGATGTTGATTTACAATTAGTTTGTTTAATATGTGTTATTGTGTAATTAAAAAATTTTGTTTGTAAAAAGTATACTTTCATATATAAAAGTTAGTATGTTGTTGTTTGTGAAAATTCATGTTTGGGAAATGTTTTATTTTGTGAGTTATTATTAGATAAAAATTTATGTTTAAAATACTAAAAATTTTGGAGTAAGTAGATAGAAAATTGAAAATTAAAAAAGAAAAATCAAAATATGAAATTTTTGGGCGTTCAGCGCCGATGGCGCCGACGTCTCGACAACAAATTTTAACCCCTAAAAATTTGCAATTTTTACTGTGGCCACCATTTTTACTCTTAAGTCATCTTCAATCTTTGGTTTGGGCGGCTAGAGCTTGATTGTCGTCGGATTTGAGGTGATTTAGGTGCTAAAAGACTTTGAATTTCATCTTCTCTAGGTAAAAGCTACACATTAAACAAAATTTTTTTTTATTTTTACCAAAGATTTATCTCACATTGCATGGATCCGAAAATATTAAAATTTTTTTGTGAAATTTTTTAGAAAATCCTTTGTGATGAACTCTTATATAGTGATTTGAAGTTTAAAATGTTTTACATTTTAATTTTTATAATTTTGAATTTATTCGGATTTTCTAAATTTTGTAGATTTCCTATGGCACCTAAATCGAGCGAAAAGAAAGTAGAATATGACGAACAAAAATTTGTTATCTTTAGAGCCAGTGCTCAATTTCGTAGAATTTGTGAAAATAAGAAAGATATTCAGGACCGAGGTTTTGGAAATCCAGGAGGAGAAGTTGAACATTTGATTATTGTTCGACAATGGGAAAACTTTTGCTATTTTATTACTGATGCGATAGCTGGGATTGTAATGGAATTTTTTGCCAACCTTTGTGAAGCTTCTGATGATTATGTTTTTGTTCATGGAAAAAGAGTGGAATTTACTCTAAATAAAATAAAATCAATGAGTTTTATTCTGTATAAGATGTGTATAGATGCCAGTATTATTCTTTTTCAGTTACAGATCAGGCTTTAGATGAAGTTATTTCTGTTCTGACTAGTGAGAAAGGGGCTTGGAAAATAAAAAAAATGAGTTAAATTTAACTTTCCCCGTACTAGTTTAAATGTAGTATCTAAGGCCTAGCATTATTTTATTTCTGTAAAAATGATTTCGACAAACCATCATAGAGAGGTGACCAATGATAGAGTCATCCTAAACTACTGTATTCAGCAAGTTATGGACATGAATGTGGGCTATATTATTTATATGAACACTCAATCTATTACTCTGGGAGAGACGTTGGTTGATTGGCACACCATGCTCTTTTTTATACACTTTATGAGCACAAAGGAGTTAATTTTAGACCTGATGAGGAGAGGATTGAGCCTCAAAGACCTATTGAGCCTACAAACATCAAGACATATGAATCTCATGTTGATTGGAGATCTGGTAGTAAGGCTAGAGATATTCCTTCTACTTCTAGGTATATTCCTTCTACCTCTCATGGACCTACTTTTAGTGACCCCAACAACAGAGAACTTTTGAATCAGATGATGATACAACAGGGAGATATTTTGAGGATGCATTATAGGATGCATAATATGGAAGCCATAAATGCTCACATTGATGATTTTCTTTGGCAAAAATTTGAGTATGATGTTGCTTATGATGATGCTTTAGTTAGATACCTTAGGTGAGAACATTCAATTCAATTAAATAACTTTGGATAACTATATTTATATTTCTAAATATATAGTAAATTTAAATAAACATTTTAAATAATCAAGGATACTTCTAGGGGCGAAGATACTTGGTAAAAGAGAATAAGATTGCATTTTTCTATTTTTAGTAAAGGAAATTTGTATTTTTGAAGTAATAAAAATACTAAAAGATTAATGTAAAAAGAAAAGAATTAAACTTTATGAAATCATTAAGTTAATATAAATTTGTTAAGTAAAGAANACATATATATATATATATATATATATATATATATATATATATATATATATATATATATGGTGAGAAGCTTGATGAGATGCCTAATTAAAATCTGGTTTCACTTGAATCAACTTAAGGAAAAAACTTGAACACATTTTCTAAACTTTTTATTTGAATGTTAACTTAATTATTAATAAAGTTTTATGAAGTTCTTTTTCATATAAAATTACTAAGTGACTTTAATATAACAAATGACATTTTTTTTCTTGAAAGAAATAGAGGATCAGAAACCTTAGACTTAATTATTGAATATTTTTACACCTTTAGTATTAACTGAAGTTGTTTTGAATTTTTCTTAAGTTATACTATTATAATTGGAAAACTAAAATATGGAAGTCTAAAAATTAAGGTCTTTATCTTAAGTCATATATTTTGTATGTAGTAAAGGAGTTACTTGAGGACAAGTAACATGTAAGTTTAGGGAATTTTGATACACAAAAAATATATGCATTTTAGACCCATATTTTATACCTATTTTTCATTATATTACACTTTAATGGAAGGTATTTCGATGTTTTCTTACAGGTTGTTGATTTTTATTGCTTAAAGCAAAAAGAAAGCAAATATGATGAAATTTGGAGTCAAAATGACATTTTTAAAGAAATACTTAGCACCGGCAGCGCCGAGGGTAGCGCCAACAACGCATAACAAATTAACGCGAATAATTTTTACTCAGTGCCGACGGCGCCAAAGGTGGTGCAGACCTCGTATTTAGAAGGTTCGATGTATTTAGATGATTTTTTGAAGATTTTTTGGAGGCACCTCTTGGAGAACCGACCTTAGGCTCTATTTGGGGTCGAATTTTGTCAGGAAAAGCGCTCCTCTATGTTTTTTTACTCCTCTACTTTTATTTTTCTCTCCACATCATTCCATTCCACTTTCATATTGAAGTCAATTAGTGATTTTGCTTTCAAAGTTTAGAGTTTTTGTTGTGATATTTAGTGTGAAACTTTCTATAAGAGTGTTGGAGAAGGAGAAAAGTGAGAGATATTTTCTTCCTGCATTTCTAAGGAAAGGCTACAAATGATTTTATTTGAGAAAGAGATTTTAGATAAGTATTGTTTATTTATTTATCAGTGTTCTATGAACTTTCTTTTATATATAAAATTTATGTTATGTTATTTCTTTCTCATAAAGTCTGAGTAGTTCCTTCTATCTTTCTCCCTACTCTGAGATATAGTGAAATGAAAAGATAATATTAATGTGGCAATATTAAATTGTAAAATAAATTGTGATGATTTTTCAAGTCCGAACTTAATTTACTTTTTGATCTGACCAATTATTGTTAAAATGTGTTGTGAAACATATGATTCGGGAAATGGAGTATGAGTTCTACAACAGAGTAAGGATCACATTTGATTCCAAGAAAGAGAACATCGTTTATGGAATTAAGTGCGAATAAATAGGGAAATATTCATTGTTGGGTGAAGAATTGGAGAACCATTAGGGTGACAGACTAAAATCTTCAATTCAGTCTTAGTTTTTAAAAACTGAAGCTCCTTCAGGTGAAGGGAAGTGGGAGCTCTGAAGTGGGAGCCGGTATCCTCCTAGCCTAGCCACAAATTTAGAGACTAAATACTGAGATTAGCCAATGATTTTCTATGCACTGTTTCAGGGTAGAGAATTAAAATTGCTCCTATTTGGCACAATAGATATTATGAACATTTATCTCATCTCATTTTACCATAGCTTCAATGTAGTGGGAAGCGCACAATACATATTATAAACATTTATCTCATCTCATTTTACCATAGCCTCATTGTAGTGGGACGGAACAATACATATTATGAACATTTATCTCATCTCATTTTACCATAGCCTCATTGTAGTGAGAAGGATGCTTTTTCACATAAGAATCTCCGTTACATAAACATAGGTAATAGATTAGTATTTACTGTTTTAAATTTTGCATATTTGATTTGATAATAGTTTAGAAATTTAATTTTGATTGCATCTCAATAATTGAAATTAGTGATAATGATTTCAATTAACTTTCTGTAATTTCCTAGCAAATTTATCATTTCCAACTTAAACCTTCCCCATAGGATCGATATTTGGGGTTTAAATAGAAAGTTCATTATTACTTGATAACAATACGTATAGTTGCATAGAATCCAAATATTAATTGATTATATTTAATTAATTTTTACACAATCTATGACATCAAAAAGTCAGATCAAGGTGCCCTCTGACCTTGGAAAAATCATGAGACATCCTCACTGTCATGAAGAATTAACCCCAAAAGTTTCAAGCCATGGTGATGAATATTTATTTAATTAAACTTAAAATAGTATAGAGGATTTTTAATTAATAAAATCATAGACATGTTAAACAATTTTTATTTTTATTCCAAGTTATTTTTCTCTGTTCACTAAGTAAGAGGGTATTTTTATTTTATTTTTAGAATTTATCTACACTTAGTTATGGATATTTGAACAATCTAAAATTAATTAAATAAAAATTACCCTTAATTTTCTACTTATCCATGCGGTAGCCACCTCACCCTAGGCAGTTTCGAAGTTCCACACGGCGCACTCCCATTCATTGTGCTTTCAACCTAGGCTTTTCATAAGGCCCGTGGTTCACGAACACATCTTCCATTGAACACAATCTGAACTGTTCATTCAATACACGAGCGATGAAATGGTCCCTTGTCATCGTCTTCAACTGACTTATCCTAAGAATCGTGCAACTTCTAGACATAAGATCTCACTTGATACTTAATCAAATCACTTAGGGTTTGTTCTTACAGCTTCATCTAATCGAGACAAACATATTTATACACTTACATACGTATGAAATAAACATTCTCTTCAAAATTAATGAAACCAAAGGGACTTTTAGGGTTTTTCAGTTATACCTTAACCCAAGAAGTGTTGCCTTGATTGGGCGCTTGTGGAAGCTTTAGTAGATTCCAACAAACCTCCTCAAAGTGTCTATTTGAGATGGTGTAAGGTCTAGGTATGAGTTCATTTAGACGGTGGTCTAGCTTTGGTCTAGAGATAGTTTAGAGGGCTTAGAAAAAGAGGATTTTGATGAGGAACTTCCTCGTTTGGTGTGAGGAAGCTCAAGAGTTGTTCAATTTGGAGTTTGGTGGAGTTTTGTGTGATGAAAAGAAGGAATTAAATTTTGAACTCAAAATTAGGGTTTGACAGTGAGTTTCATCAAGGAAAAATTGTAGGAATGATCTTAATAAAGCTTGAAGAAGCTCTAGTGAGAATTTGGCAGAGTCTCCCTAAAAAATTTGATGATATCCTCACTTGGCTCTGAGAGGTTGATTTTATAGCTATGATCAAAGGGAAGGCCTCATGCTCTAATTGGCTGGTGCAAGAAGGTTATAATGGAGGGCTGAGCAACGTAAGCCTCCAATGGGGAAGTGCCACAGTGGATGGGTTCGATTTTGTGTTTAAAGGTGAGGTGGTAATCTTAAGCTTTTGCTCTTTGGAGACTAGGGTAGCTAGCCAGATCTGAGGTAGTGGCTAGCTGGCTCAGGGAGGTTAGAAGGTTTAATGTTGATGGTTTGGGGGCTTGGGAATGTTGGCTACATGGGTAAGTGGGTATAGCCAAATTAGGTTGGATAATCCCATGATTTAGGGTACCAATGGTCCATGGCTTCAAAGTGGGTCATTTGGTGATGTTATTAGCATCCAAGGGTGTTTAAGCATGGTAGCAAAGATTAGGGTTTGGATCAATGTGAAATTCATAAGGTAGATTTGAAACTAAGTCATAAAATTGGGTATTATTGGTCATTAAAAGTTTTGCAATTGTTGGTCACCGGAATGGAGATCCTAATGTCCGGTTTAAAAATTTGGAGTTTGAGGCAAAGTTGGGGGCTTTGGTCCAAATTGAATTTGAGTAAAATTAAGGCCTTAGTTAGGCTAATTGAGGATTAAATTTGATGTGTGGGAGTGTTGTAAAGAATTTAGGATTCAAAATTAGGGCAATTGGATAAGTTTGAGGGTTCAATTTGGTGAAATTTTGGGCTATGGTCAAATTGGGGATTTAGAATTGGGCTTAGGATTTATGTTTGAAATTTGGTCCAATTGAACTTGGATTTGGTTTTAATAAATTTTTGGCTTGATGAATATGAGTTTAAAATTGAAATTGGGAAAAATTGGGATCAAATTTGTGGACATTAGAGGTGAATTAGGGTAATTGGACCTTTAAAGGCAATTTGATACTTTTGGTTAAAAATGGTCAAATTGGTCAAATTTGGTTCAAAGGAGTGGTCCAAATTAGTTTTGAGGACATTTGAAATGATTTTGAAGGTTTTGGGACAATTTGGGTCACTAGGGGTATTTTTGTAATTTTGGCAAAATTAGGGATATTTTGGTGATTTTGAAAATTTCGGTGTGTTTTGAGAAAAATGGGTGGTTTCAAAGGTTTTAAATTATTTTTGAACAAATTAAGGTATTTTGGGTAATTTTTGTGACATTGGTCAAAATTGGAGTTTCAAAGGAAGTTTGGTAAATTGGGGTAGGTTTTGGGGGCAATAGGCTAGATTGGAGATTTTAGTAGGATTAGGATTACCAACCACACAACCACCCTACTTAAGCCATGGACCACAAGAATTCCCTACTTTAGGTCTTCCATTTGCTGGTCTCAGCTAAACCCTATCCTGGGGCTAGTGGCCTAGGGGACCATCTACATGAGTTTCCTAAAAAGTTAAGGGACCAACTAAGCATATTTGACTAAAGCCTGAGGTTGTGAGTGTAAGTGGGGGGCATCAAGTGTGTGTCTTTGTGAAACTGACAAAGGCCACATGACCCAAGGTCCGCCAAAAAGGTAAAACAGTCTTATGGGGACTCCTTTTGAGCTCCCTCATACTAGCCCCACCTACTAAATGTTAGAGGTTAAGACCAATATGTCAAACTTCAAATTGAGCAAATAAGAGTTTAGAGTTTCTAATGGTGAGGGTTCCTTTTACTAGTCCTCTATAAGCAGTCAACAGGAAATTCCTATGCCTAGACCTGAGTTTACTAAGGAGGAAACTAGACCTCAACCAAAAGTGAGGTCAACAAAAGGACCCCAATAGGTGTGGTGTGTCGGGCTAGCATACCGCATGTATTAGCATTGACCAAAGAGATCAACAAAACCAACACGATTGTCTGAGTTAGCACATTGAAAATAAAGTAGAAAAAGAGTAGAAGATTTCTGCTGAGAGTAAGCAGGGACTTCTGCAGGGGAAAAAATAAGGAGATTCAAAAAACAACGATCGGGAAAACCGACCGTCGCAACGAAGATTCAATTTTATTTTGATGTTTAAAAATTTTAATTTTTATTTCAATTTTAACAGTTTCAGATGTTAGAATTTTGTATGAGGAGAATGAATTGAGATAGAAAGAACAAGGACTTACATCTAACTCAAGAGGTGACAACGGTGAAGAGAACGACAACCATTAAGGACATTACACCAGGAAGAAAAGACTATGCCAGTTCAGGCAACCACTAGGGACATGACATCTGAACTAGATATAGTCAAAGAACATTAACCATTTGGGATATTATACCAAACTTCAAGGTAGGAATTAGAAATCAGGTACTGACCCCAGGAGGAGAACTGTAATTTTTGGTACCAAGCTCAGAATGAAAATCAGAAGCTTTTTTCCATTTAACAAGGTTCCAAACCTACCTTGAAAATTTAGAATAGGATGCCCTGCTCCATTTATGGGGGCCTTACACCTATCTCAAAGGATAGGAATAAAAATTTAGGTATTGACCCCGGGATGTGAACTGGAATTTAGATACTAGTCCTGGAATGCAAATCAGAAGCCATGTTCCACTTAAGGGGGACTTACACCAATAACAAGGATTGAGAATAGGTTGCCTTGTTCCATTTAAGGGGGCCTCACTCTTATCTCAAAGGATGAGAATCATAATTTGGGTACTGACCTAGGATGAGAAATAAAATTTAGGTACCAGTCTCAGAATGAGAATGTGAAGCCTTGTTCCATTTAAGGGGGCCTCACACTGATCTCGATTATTGAGAATAGGATGCCTTATTCCATTTAAGGAGGACATACACCTATCTCAAAGAATGGGAATCAGAATTTAGGTATTGACTCTGACAATTTCATGAGTTTGGAAAATTTTCTCAAATAAGAGGTGGAAAATTTAAGGAACGGTTGAAATCCATGCATCAACCCAGAAATTCATGGATGCAAAAAAACTTCTCAGAAAGGATGTAAAAACTTTAGGGAACAGAATCGCTATCCATGCACCGACCCAGAAATTTCATGGATGTGGGAAATTTCTCGAATAAAATGTGTAAAATATGGGAACGAATTAAATTATATGCACCGTCCGAAGAATTTCATGGATGTTGAAAAATTTCTAGGATCGATTGTGGAAAATATATGAACAAAATCAGAATCCAAGCACCGATCCAAAAATTTCATGACTAAGGAAAATTTTTCAGATAGATTGTGAAAAATATATGGACGGAATTTAAATCCATGCACCAACACAGAAATTTCATGGATGCAGAAAAATTTCTCCGATAAAATATGGAAAATATATGGACGACATTAGAATCTATGCACCGAATCGAAAATTTCATGTATGGAGAAAATTTCTATGATAGAATGCGAAAAATATATGGACAGAATCAACATCCATGCACCTACACAGATATTTCATGAATTCAGAAAATTTCTCAGATAGAATGTGGAAAATATATGGACGAAATTGGAATCTATGCACCGATCCAAAAATTTCATGGATGCAAAAAATTTCTCAGAAAGGATGTAGAAAATTTAGGGAATGGAATCAGAATCCATGCACCGACCTGAAAATTTTTATGGAAGGAAAAAATTTTCTTAGTAAGGATGTGGAAAATTTAGGGAATGGAATAAGAATCCATTCTTCTTAGCATAATAGAAACTTTACGGTGTCGCACTCCTGATATGCAGTGTTTTTCCAAATCTGCTCTGTTTCCTTTCAAAAATAAAACTGAACCCCTAGGTAGCAGAATTTTAATAGATCCTCGAAATTCTCCGAGGCCAACAATATCAATATCTTTTCTAAACATAGTATTACTCTTGCTCATAAAGGACACCGTGCAGAAGGGGCTGATAAAATCATGGTGATCAATATGTGGAGGAAAGCAGTCTCATTCCTCGTAGATGTTGATTATGCAACTATTTGGGATGAAATCTGCAGGTATTATGCTCCACCTGACCATTCTTTTAAACATCATTTTTACCTCTAAAGAAACAAGATCCAGTTTGTCATATCTTAGGATACCCGGGGGGTTCAAAGTTATAGCAACAACCACATTGAATTGTAATTCTTCCTTTGCCCCACATCCATTTATGGGGCTGTGAGTAAGTCTTCTTCATTAACAGGCCAGCCTGGCCTCTATCCTTCATGTCAAACACGACTCTGAGTAGGTCTTCTTCATGAAACATTTGAGAGTCCTCCTCTCAACACTTACAGAAAAAACCTCTATTTGCAGTTCCAAATGTTCTAAGATGTTAACGATTTTCCCTTGAATTTCTTCGTAAAACTCAAATTCTATTTTCTTGACTTTGCTCATCCTTTATAACTCTATGGTAGGAATCCTTTGCAATCGTCAAGGCTACTCCCTGATTTCAATCTCTATGGGAAACATGTCTGTGTCGGCTCTGCATATAGCAGGATGTATGACTCAATATCCTGGTACTCAGCCTCTCGGAATAAACTCCTCAAAGGTATGATAACACTCCCAATGGATGATGATACATCCTAGGACCTCCAAAAATGCACTTGATATTGATGCTTGTCTTGGAATCTCGACGTTTCACATTGAGCATCCTGGGAAAAGCTCATCTGGAATCTCTAGTAGTGTCAGCTCAGTGACATATTCTGACTCGTCTTCCTTAATGGGCGGACTGGTAGAAGTTTCCCTCATGCATGGATCATAAAATTCCTCGTTATGAATCAGGGTAAGTTTCACCTCTACTTCTTTTATACATCTTCTCTGCTGACATAGGAAAGTTATATGCTTACGACGGTTAGTAATATGACACCATGTCCTTATAGGCGGTGCATCTGATACTCTTTTCTTCATCTGTAGTGACAAAGTTTTCTGTCGAAGCAGTGATCATGGTCTGGAAACAGTTAGTTCTTTCCATTAGAGGTTGTAGCTTCTTTGTTTTTTTCCTCTTTAGTGTAGAGTCTTCTTTAGTACTAATTCTGAGCAGTGATGGTAACCCTTATGTCTCCCAGCAGTTGGTTAGGCTCATCAGAGGACCCTCGTAGTCCACATTTACCTAACCGTAGTTTAGGTCAAAGTTAACGATGTCACCCTAGGCTGGTCTTCTTTCATTTAGTGCAAGATTCAAGCTGTATTTAATGGCAAAAATCAGCTTCTGCCTCGCCATTTTTCTGCAGAAGACAAAAAAAATTAGTGCGCTAAAAATCATAGCAAACAAGAATAATTACAAATTAGTTGTTAAATGAACTTTAAATTTATACAAGTGCAACTCTTTTATTTATTTAATTTAATTTAGTGAAATTTCAAAATTAAAATGAAGGAAATTAAGGTATGCAAGTTCAAATTTTCATCTTATTGAGGTTAATTCTATTACAAAATTTTGAACCCAGTCACAGATGCTGACTAAATACACATCCCAGTATAAGTAGAATTTCAAAAATTCATTTTAAGCAATATCATGTTTTGTAGTGTATCTTCAAATATTGGCCATTAGAGGCAACATAGGCCTTTTGCCTCGGAAATCCACTAGCTGGTAAGATCCTCTTAAATAGACCTTCTCTCTAAGACAATTGGTCCCTCACACATTGGTTTAAAATTTTCACCTATCTTGCGATGTGCAACAATAGGTCTTTTAAGAATGAATAAGAGGTTACCAACATTGAATGCCCTCAGGCCATCTTATGATTTTGTTTCAGTTTTAAGGAGAAATATTATAGTGTTTCATTCTGCCAAATTTGTTAACTACGGCTTACATTTGTGTGAAATGATCACACTATAAGCATGGAAGATCTGAGGATTTAGGTCACGATGAATGACAACCTCGGGATCCTAAAACAGGTTAGGGCTTATATTGTATAGCAGCGCCATACAAAATTTTTAAGATAGGTTGAGAATTTATGTCGCACTAGGCGGACAACCTCAAAGTCCTATGGGTTCTTGTTTAATTCTACATAATGGTTTAGCTGGTGTAGATATGTTTTGCTATTGAAGATGGTTGTGCTGCCCACAATGCCAGCTTTAAGATCCTCATCATAATAAGTTTAAGTTTTGTAATGTGTCAAGTCATGATTTGAAATCAAATGTTTCCTAAGGTTATGTTTATTTAAATATTATGGCTGATGTTAAAGTTGATTAGAGCAACATCGGTTAGGATCATATGGTTCCCTAGATACAGCAACACTATTTTTCTTCAGATTCACTTTGTCAAAATGAATTTACTAAACTCAACTTAATGAGTTCCACACTTTCATTTAGACTATGGGAAATCTCGTTAGCTACCGTAGGTTACTTCCTCCACAGGATTCCCTATCTTCTGATAGAGACATTTTAATTTTGTTAAAATTTTTGTTTAGTTTTATTGTGATTAAATTTTAAGTTTTGTTATATTTTGATTGTGGTGGCAGTTAATTTTATCTTGTTTAATTTATAGTTTTATTTTTGGCATGTAGGATGACCTTAAGCATGCAAGCAAGAAACAAGAGGCATGAAAAAATAAATTAAAATTGACATTTCATTTAAGAGTAATGTGGGTGGGTGCCCCTAAGGCAGATTTGAGTCATTAAAGGTTTTGGTATCGATAGTTAAAATTGGGCTTGTAGTGTAAAAAAGTTGTAGTCATCAATCATGATACCTTCTAAATCCAATAAAATGAGCTCAAATGTGAATCGTACGTCACTACCAAGCCATAAAAAATCACAATAGGTGAAATGGTAACTTGGAAAATTTTGATTTAAATTACATGCATTCTTATTGAAAGATCATGCTGTCATCAATTACAGGCTTAAAATTAATGAAATATTATCTTCCTAACTCGAACCCATCACTTGAGAATCATTTAATTTGGATTGACTTCCAAGTCATGTTAATTAAGGAAATTACAATTTTGTTTTTATTATAGAAAAGGTGGCAAGTGAGTTCCCACCTTTAATCCCATTGTATTTCAATCATCCAAACATGTTCATTAGGATCAAAATCACCAATTTTCCCTTTGCTAATCCTAAATTTTGATTAAGGCACCAAAATCTAAAGTTACCCCTTTGCCTTTGGGGCTCTTCATCTCAACTCATTAACTAAAATTCAAATGACTATGAAAATTTTTAGCT
This sequence comes from Phalaenopsis hybrid cultivar, assembly GCA_002079205.1. Taxonomy (NCBI): domain Eukaryota; kingdom Viridiplantae; phylum Streptophyta; class Magnoliopsida; order Asparagales; family Orchidaceae; genus Phalaenopsis; species Phalaenopsis hybrid cultivar. The sequence goes on along the minus strand of JXCR01144715.1, from coordinate 254,813 downwards.
TGAAATAGCCATCCTAGCTTGAAAATTGAGGTTAGAAGCACAGAGATGCCCTCTTACCACACAAAAATCAGAGAACATCTCGTATGTCATAAGGAATGAGCCTGAAAGGTTTCAAGCCATGGTGAGCAATGTTTGATCATAATGAATTAAAATACTCCAGAGTATTTAATTCATTAAAAATCAAAAAGTCAACAAATAATCTTTTATTAGTCAACACTATTCTCCTATATTCACTGAGCAAGAGGGTATTATTATTTTACTTTTATGATTTTTCTAGATTTTTGATGTTCAGATATTTAAATAATTCAAAAAAATCTATATTTTTCTACATAAACATGCAGCGCCACGTCATCCTGTCCGCGTTGAACTTTACACATGGCGCTCCGCTATTCGACACCGCCAACCACCATAGCTACCACTCTGCCCGCCTTTTCATCCCAAGCGTGGATCCAACTTGATCTCCCCCATCCATTGAGTAAACATGTGATCAGACGGCTCTCCTTCATCGTTCCCAAGTGTCAATGCCTGAGAATCGTTAACACTAAAACCTTAAGATCTCAAGCTAAACTCAACCAAATCACATGGGGTTTGTTTTTAAACCTTCATCTACTTAAGAGAATAAAAATAAGCTGAGATTAGGGTTGATGTTAAAGAAATTTATCTTAGAAAGGAAGCCTCAATCAGATGGTTATGGTAGCTTTGAATGGACCCAATGAACCTCAAGATGAAGTCATAGACCCTCGTGAATTGTTTAGATATAATTTTGATCTAGCTCAATTTTAGGTGTTGGTCAAGTGCTATGTTAAAGGCTATTTAGTTTGGGTCTTTTATGGAGAATCAACTCCTCTCACTCTGGGGATGGTGTGTACACAATTAATTGGAGTTTTGTGGATTGTTGAGGTGTGGGAAAATATTTCTTGGTTTTTCCCTAAATTTTGAACACAAAATTGAGCTCTCACAGAGGAATCCAGAGGGGAGAAATGGTGGGCTTAAGCTTTAGAGTTCATGGAGTGTGTCTGGAACAATTGGGCAAAGTCTTCCCAAGTAAATTTGTTAGCTTTATGTTTTGTCCATGGAGGAGGTGGTTTATATAAAGGGGTTTGGGGTGGAGCCCAAGGGTTTAATTCAAGTGCAATTGGGGTCTTAGGTGGAGGGCATAAAAATGCCAAAGACCAATTGGAGCTAGCCAACTTGGATGCCTGAGATTGGATTAGGATGGAGGTTTGGGGGCTCTTGGTTTTGGTGTTTTCTATAGACTAGGGTGGCTAGCCAGAGCAGGGGAGGTGGTTGGGTAGCCAGGTGAGCCGGGGGGAGGTTTAAGTATGATTTTCTCCTAATGGTATGACATGATGGCAAGTATTTCTTGATTTAGGCCAAAAAAGGACAAATAATACTAATTAAAGGACCATTGGTCCATGGCTTCCATGTGGTGGCCAGGTGATTCTAGCCTGGCCACTAGGATCCATTTGGTGGTTGTGGTGTCATTAATTTAGTCATTTTGGCATGGCTTAGTCAATTTTGGTGCATGGGTTCAATTTGGATTAATTTGTCTTGAAGTTGGGTTTGGGTTAGGCTATCTATGACATTAAGCTTTTGATTAATTTTGTGTGGATGGTTGCACAAAGGGTTTAGAAAAGATTTGGAGTTGTTTTGAATTGATTTGGAGGTTCAATTTGAGGGATTTTGGGTACTTGATCAATTTGGGGATGTTGGGTTAGACTTGGGCTTAGGCTGACCTAAAAGTTAGTTAAGTTAAAATTGAGAGTTCAAAATGATCTAGGGGAATGTCATCAAGAGTTCTCAACATTAATTAAGTGCCAATTTTTCAATTGGTTGGAATTTGGCACATGGCAAAAATTAGGGAAAATTTGGGAATTTTGGCTTTGGTTTGAAATTGAGTGAAATTGAAGCTTGAAAAACATCTATTGAAGGTTCAACTTGATGTGTGGAGATGTTTCAAAAAGTTTATGATGTATAATTAGGGCAATTTAAAAGATTTGGGGGTTCAATTGAGTGGGATTTTGGTTTTAGGCCAAATTAGGGCTTTTTGATTTGGGTTGAAATTGGACTCAAATGTAGGTCAGTTGGACTTGGATTTGGTTTGAATTAGGTTTGCTTATGATGAATTTTAATTTATAATTGAAATTGGGAGGAGATTGGGGTCAAATTGATGTACATTTTGGGTGAATTTCGAGAAATTGGGCCTTTAAGGGAAATTTGAGGCTTTTGGTCAAAATTTGTCAAATTGATCAAACTGATTTCAATTAAAGGGTCCAAATTAGTTTTATGGACATTTAAGATGGTTTTGAGGGTTTTGGTATTGTTTGGGCCACCAAGGGTATTTTGGTAATTTTGGCAAATTTAGAGGTATTTTGGTAATTTTCGCAATTTTGGAATGTTTTGGGCAATTTGGGTTGCTTCAAATGGTTTGAGATGATTTTTGAACAAATTTGGCTATTTTGGTGATTTGGGAATTTTGGTCAAATTTTGGATTTGGGGATATTTTGGTAAGTTAGGTGGATTTGGGGGCAAAAGGCTAAGTTTGGTATTTTGGTGAAAGTGGGCTGCTAACCACCCTATTTGAGTCATGGACCAATGGAATCCTCTACTTTAGGTGCTCCATGTAGTGGTCTTATCCAAACCCTAGCCTAGGGCTAGTGGGTCTAGGGGACCATCAACATGAGTCTCCCAAAAGATCAAGGGATCAAAGTCAACAAGCTTAGGTTTAGGGTTAGGAGTGAATGTAAGTGAAAGTAAGTTTAAGTGAGTGAACTAGCTCCAGACCAGCGCCCAGGGTCAATCCTAAGGCCAAGTACTCCTATATCCCTTTGAGCTTCCCCATATTGACCCCACTTACCAAGTGCTACAGGTCAGGACCAATATGTGGAACTTCAAGTTGAGCAGAGAAGAGTTTAGAATTTTTTATGGTGAGCGTTCCTTTTCTAGTCCTCTAGGAATAGTCAATAGGAATGTACTATGGCTAGACCCTAATTTAATAAGGAGAAAACTAGATCTAAACTAAAAGTAAGGTCAACAAATAGACCCCCAATATGTGTGGTGTGTCGGGCGAGCACACCGCATGTATTAGCATTGATCGACGAGATCAACAAAAGCAACACAGACTTCTAAGTCAATAAACCTAAAATGAAGTGTAGAATTGAGTGACAGTTGTTTCCACTTAGGAGTAACAAATACTCTCGCTGGGGAAAAGAAAGAAGATTTTAGGGACAATCGTCAGGCAAACTTGTAGTCCCAACAAAGATTCGATTCATATTGAATATATCAAAAAATGTTTGGATTTCAATTTTAAATTTTAAGAAGGTGAAATTAGTTGTGAGGAAATCAAATTGAGTGGAAAACAAAAGCGTAAAAAAGGGAATAGGGCGTTAGAGCCTACCCCGAAAGTGTTAAAGCATACCCCAAATTTGAGGATGGTAAAATAACGTTTAAGCCTACCCCAAAAATGGTGATGGGAATAGCACGTCTAAGCATACCCTGAAAGTATGGATGGGAATAAGACATCTAAGCCTGCCCCGAAAGTGAGGATGGGAATAGGATGTCTAAGCCTACTATGAATGTGAGGATGGGAATAGGACGTCTAAGCCTACCCCGACTGTGGAGATAGGCATAGGACGTCTAAGCCTACCCTGAAAGTAAGGATGAGAATAGGATTTCTAAGCCTACCCCAAAAGTGAGGATGGGAATAGGACGTATGAGCCTACCCTAAATTTGACGATGAGAATAGGACGTCTGAGCCTACCCCAAAGGTAGAGGTGGAAATAGGAAGTCTAAGCCTACCCCAGAAGTGAGGATGGGAATAGGATGTCTAAGCCTGCCCCAAAAGTGAGGATGGGAATATAACGTCAAAGCCTACCCCAAAAGTGTAAAGATTGGAATAGGGCGTCTAAGCCTACCCCAAAAGTGTAAAGATGGAAATAGGACATCTAAGCCTACCATGAAAGTCTAAAGATAGGAATAAGGCATCTAAGCTGGCCTAAAAGTGTAAAGTTGGGAATATGACGTCTAAGCCTACCCTGAATGTGTAAAGTTGGGAATAAGACATCCAAGCCTACCCCAAAAGTGTAGACTTGGCAATAGGGCGTCTAAGCCTACCCTGAAAGTGTAAATATGGGAATAGAACGTCTGAGCTTACCCCGAAAGTGTAGAGATGGGAATAGGGTATCTGAGCCTACTCTGAAAGTGTAGAGATTGAAATATGACGTCTGAGCCTACCCCAAAAGTGTAAAGATGGGCATATGACATTTGAGCCTAGCCCAAAAGTGTAGAGATGAGAATACGGTGTTTAAGCCTACCTTGAAATTGTAAAGATGGGAATAGGACGTCTGAGCCTACCGTAAAAGTGTAGAGATGGGAATAGAGCATCTGAGCCTACATCAAAAGTGTAAATATGAGAATAGGACATCCAAGTCTACCCTGAAAGTGTAAAGATAGGAATAGAATATCTAAACCTACTTCAAAAGTATGGATGGGAATTAAAGCAGAAAGATTGAAGAGATCCGTGAGGAGTAAAAGACTTTGTGAGAATGTGGAGGAATTGGTGTAGACAAAGATAGTCGTGTGATCCCGGTAAAATATGGTTGTGTAAAATTTATATAAGTTTGACTCCTCCATGTAACGGTGCCAAAAGCTTGATGCAAGATTTATTATTAAGAAATTTAAGCAAACTAATGTTGGGATTCAACACAAGTATACGTATCGTTATCAAGTAATAAAGGATTTTCTATTTAAGCCCCAAATATTGATCCCATGGGGAAGGTTTAAATTCGAAATGATAAATTATTTAGAAAGATCACAGAAATCAAATGAAATTACTGTCATTAATTTTTAATGTGTTAGATGCAATCAAAATTAAATTATTTAACTACTAGCAAAGCTGAAATGTAAAGTTTAAATAGTAACTATTAAAAAATTAAACTATTTTTGTGTAATGAAGATTTCTTATGTGAAAAAGCAGCTTTCCCACTACAATGAGATTTTGGTAAAATGAGATGAGTTAAATGGTTTTAATACGTATTGTGCCAAATAGGAGCAGTTTTAATTCACTAACCTGATACATTGTTATAGAAAATCATTGGCTAATCTCAGGTTTAGTCCCTAAATCTGTGGCTAGGCTAGGAGGATACTGGCTCCCACTCCAGAGCTCCCACTTCCCTTCACTTGAAGGCTAACTCTCACTTTAGTTTTTAAACACTAAGATTGAGTTGCAGATTTTAGTCTGTCACCCAAAAATCTCCAATTCTACGCCCAATCAAGGTACATTTCCCTATTTATTTGCACTTAATTCCATGAACAAAATACTCCATCATGGAATCAAATCTGATGCTCAGTCTGTTGTAAAACTCATACTCCATTTCCGGATCATATGTTTCACAACACGTTTTAACAATTCTATTGGCCATATCAAAAAGTAAATTAAGTTCGGAGTTGAAAAATTATCACAATTTATTTTATATTTTAATATTGGCACACCCATTTTATCTCTTCATGTTATAATATCTCAGAGAAGGGAGAAATATAAAGAAAACTACTCAGACTTCATGAGAAATATACGACTAAACACTAATTTCATATATAAAAGAAAGTTAATACAACACTGATAAACAAACAATACTTATCTGAAACTCTTTCTGAAAGCAAATCTCTTGTAGTCTTTCCTAGGAAATGTAGGAAGAAGAAATCTATTACTTTTCTCATTCTCCAACACTCTTAGATAAGAATTCACACTTAATCTTGTCATAAAACTCTAAAATCTTAAAGATATATCACTAATAGACTCCGGAATGGTGGTTGAATGAAGATGGGAAAAATGTATGGAGGCGAGGTGTGGCAAAAACACTCTGATAACTATGGGTTGCCTCCCACAAAGTGCTTGGTTTTACGTCATCAACCCAATGTAAATAATGCTTATTCTGGTTGACCCAACATCATTCCATCATTAACTATATGTTGATCCCCTATAAAATAAAGTTTCAGTCTATGTCCATTAACTTTAAATATTTTCTCACACTTAGGATCTTTAATATCCACAGTTCCAGAAGGATAAACTTTTATCACAACAAATTTGTCCATCCACCTAGACTTAAGTTTTCCTGGAAATAATTTTATCCTTTCATTATATAGCAAAACTTGTTGCCTTGGCTGAAAGTTTTTCATAATAATCCTTCGATCATGCCACATCTTCATCTTTTCTTTATAAATCTTGGCACTCTCATAAAATTCATTCCTTATCTCTTCAAGCTCAATTAATTGCAATAACATTTTCACACCAGCATCTTTTATTCCTTATCTCTTCAAGCTCATTTAATTGTAACAATCTTTTCTCACCAGCAACTTTTAAATGATAATTGAACTCTTTAATTGTTTAATTGTAACAATCTTTTATTACCAACATCTTTCAAATTATAATTGAACTCTTCAATCACTCAAATAATGCTTTATGCTCAAGTTCAACTGGTAAGTGATAAGCTTTCCCAAATATTAGCCTATATGGGAACATTCTTGCTTTATGCTCAAAGTTCAACTGGTAAGTGACAAGCTTTCCTAAATATTAGCCTATATGGGGACATTCCTATAGAGTTCAACTGGTAAGTGACAAGCTTTCCCAAATATTAACCTATATGGGGACATTCCTATAGGACTTCTGTATATAGTCCAATAAGCCCACAAAGCATAGTCAACTTTGACTACCAATCGATTTTTGTTGGATTCATGGATTTTTCCATNGGACCATGGTTAAAGCTTATGATGGGCAGTAAAAATGGCATCATAGGGTTTAGACATGTGGTT
>JXCR01144715.1:225341-243677 GCA_002079205.1 Phalaenopsis hybrid cultivar | reverse complement strand
TTAATCACTTATCATTTTAAGGAAAAAGATAAAGAAAATTACTCAGAATTCATGGAGAAAACACAACCACACTTAAGTTTGAAAGTAGAAATCATGCAAACAAACAAGAAGTCTAAATTAAAACAAAATATAGTCATAAAGATAAAAATTTTTCTCAAATCCTCTCCACCAAACTCTTGAAGTTCCTTTGAATTTCTTTTCTTCCTTTCTCCTACAATACTCTCTACTCACTCACTACAACTCTTCTCCTTTTTCTCTCTAAAAGTACCTAATTAATTTAAGAGAGAGAGGCGTTAGCAGTGTGTAGAGAGGGGCGACGACTCCTCTTCAATTCAATTCAAGTCCTTTTATAATTTTTCAAAAGGTATCTTGGTATTTCTTCAAAATGTGTGCACATTAAATGAATCTTCTAAGAGTGGTCTCCTTTCAAAAGCTAATGGAATGTATTTTTGTGTCCATTAACTATTTCCTACATTTTCACCAAGGGTTGCTTCAAACTCCTCTTCAAAAATTTGTCCAAATTCATCGAACCACCAAGTAACTACTTCTAGCGCTTAAGCGCGAGGTACTTGGTGCTTAAGAATGGTCTTCTCAGCTTTAAGCGCTAGTTCTGGGCGGTTAGGCACCATAATTCTTTTGTACGTGATACACCTATAATATATAGTATTTTTATACACATTTTAATACCTATTTTTGAGATATTGCGCTTTAATGAAGGGTATTTGTGTGTTTTTCTTGCAGGTACAATCAAATGGATGAAAAATGCTAAAAGGAGTGAAAAAGTGTCAATTTTGGAGCAAAAGTAAGGAAAGGTGCAAAAATGAAATAGAGTGCCTAAGCGCCCAAGTCTGACGTATAAGTGCTAAAGACTCCATGCCTAAGCGCCATGTACCCCGTGCTTAAGCGCCAGAAGTAATTACTTGATGATATATTTAATTTGAGTAGATTTTTGAAGAGGTGTTTGAAGCAACCTTTGATAAAAACGTGGGAAATAGCCCATAGACACAAAAATTCATTCAATTGGCTTTTGAGGAGGAAATTTCTAGAAGATTCATTGAATGGAGACACATTTTTGAAGAGACACAAAGATAATTCTTGGATTTTTATAAGACAAGACTTAGAATTTCCAGGAGAAGAAGCCAGCCATCCATCAAACTTTACAACCATCATCCATCTAAGTAAACTGTCGTCACCGCCGCCGGCCACCTTTTCTTTTTATTTTGAGTTTTAGTTTGTATTGTGAGTGAAGAAAGAGAATTTATAGGAACTTCAAGACATTTTGTGGATGATTTTGAGTTTTAGTTTGTATTGTGAGTGAAGGAAAAGAATTCAAAGGAACATCAAGACATTTGGTGGAGAGAATTTGAGATAAGTGTTTATCTTTGTGACCACACTTGATTTTAATTTAGATTTCTTGTTTGTGTGCATGATTTTTACTTTTAAACTCATGTGTGATTGTGTTTTCTCCATGGATCCTGAGTAGTTTTCTTTATCTTTTTCCTTAAAATGATAAGTGATTAAATATTTAAGGAAGTTGTGTGAAGTATTAGGCTTCAATGTTGGAAGAAGTTGTGATGATTTGAAACCTTGCACTTCATTTACTTCTTAATTTGGCCAATTAAGATGTAAATACATATTGTGAGAACATGTAAGATCCAAAATTGTATTGTCTCAGTCAATAAATGTTTATAATCACATATTAATTTCATGAATGAGATGTAGTTCTTGGGGTTGAGTGCAAATAAATAGGGAAGTAAACTTTTAAAGGTTGTAGAATTATAGGACTTTAGGGTGACATACTAAAGCCCTTAATTTGATTTATAGTTTAAGGTTTTGATACGAGACGTTAGCCCCCAGGTGGAGGGAGAAGAGGGAACTCTAGAGTGAGAGCTAGTATCTTCCCTGCCTAGCCGGTTGATCTCGACTTAATGCTTATGCACAGTATAACAATAGTTCTGATGGTATTTTTCACTTATATTTCCTTATTTTGCAACAAAACCAAAAACTTGATCCTGAAAAAAAATAAGAATTTAACTTTATAATTTATATGTATTTATATTGGGATAGTACGCAAGTATACGTATTGTTATCAAGTAATATAGAACTTTTTGATTAAAACCTGAATATCGAACCCACAGGGAAGATTATGCAATATGCACTTTTTAGAATTTTTTTTATTTTTAAAAAGATAATTACTTAAACTAAAAATGGATTTTGTAGGAATTTAAAATTTAAATATTTTTGGTACTTTTGATATTTTAACAAAACAGTAACAACTTAAAAAGATAACTAAAGTTTTTGTAGAAGAAAAATACTTAATATGAAAATATATATTCTCTTATCATGAATCAGTAATAAGTATAGGAATTCTGTTGTGGAAGTATGCAAATTGTGTTGTGCCAAATAGAAGCAATAATATTCTTTACCCTTACTAGAGATGCTATAAAGAACATTAGCTCATTTAAAGTTTGAATAATTCTGAAGACCGGCTAGGCAGAGAAGATACTAGCTCTCACTCTAGAGTTTCCTTGATTCCTTCCACCTGGGTGCTAACATTCTTGTATTAGAACCTAAAATAATAAACCAAATTAACCTGTCACTTTAAAGTCCTCTAACTCTACACCCTTCAATGAATATTTCCCTATTTATTGCACTCAATCATATGAACAACCTGTCACTTTAAAGTCCTCTAACTTTACACCCATAATGATTATTTCCCTATTTATTTGCACTAAATCATATGAATTACATTCTCATTCATACAACCTCATGCGATTCCTATTTATTTGCACTCAATCATATGAACTACATTCTCATTCATATAACCTCATGTGATTCTTAAAACCAAGTTGGGGGTTTTAACCTGTCACTTTAAATTCTTCTAACTCTACACCCTTCAATGATTATTTCCAATGGGGGCTTTAACCTCTCACTTTAAAGTCCTCTAAATCTACACTCATCAATGAATATTTTCCTACCGTTTAACCTGTCACTTTAAAGTCCTCTAACTCTACACCCTTCAATGAATATTTCCCTATTTATTGCACTCAATCATATGAACTACATTCTCATTCATACAACCTCATGTGATTCTTTCCAATTGCTGACTGAGATAATACCAGTCCGGTTCTTACATGTTCTCATAATCAATTTTAACATCTGGATTGGCCAAACTAGGATGCAAATGAAGTGCATGGATTTAAATCATCACAACTTCTTCCAACATTAAAGATCAATACTCTCCACAACTCCCATCCAAAACTTAATTACTTATCATTTTGAGAAGAAAGATAAAAAAACCTACTCAGAAACCATGAAGAAAAAAAACCACACTAAAAAGAAGAAATCATTGTCAAACCAACAACAAGTCTAGATTAAAACCAAAAGTAGTCTAAAAAAAAGATAAAAACTTATCTCAAGTCCTCCTCCAAACTCTTGAAGTTCCTTTGAATCTTCTTTCTCTTTTTACAATCACTCAAAACAAAATAACAAAAAGGATAAAGTAAATAAAAAGTTGTTCCTGAAAATCTTTCCGAACTAACTCCCCAAAGAAGAACTTTCAAAACTTACCAAGTCTAAGTCCTCTCTTCTTTCTTTTATAGTTTTCCAAGAGGTGCCTTGGGATCTCTTCAAAATGTTTCTTCTTTCTTTTATAGTTTTCCAAGAGGTGCCTTGGGATCTCTTCAAAATGTGTCTTGATTTCATGTATTTTCCTAAGAGACGCATCCTTTCATGATATTTTTCATCCATGGTGGTTAGAACCACCTATTAAGCCAATGGGTGCCTCAAAAACCTCTTCAAAATTCATGAAAAACAATTTTACTAGTCTAGTAACTGCCACTGGCGCTTAAGCTTGGGGTCTCGGCACTTAGGTGCGGCGTTCTCTGTTTAACCAGTGCTTAAGCGCTAGATCTGGCGCTTAAGCGCCAAAACTCTTTTGCACAATTTTTCACCTTTTTGCTCCAAATTTGATCCTTTTTCACTCTTTTAAGCATTTTTTTTCCATTTTTACTTGTATCTGTAAGAAAAAAAACAAAAAATAATTTCCATTAAAGCGCAATATCTCAAAAATAGGTTAAAAATATGTCTAAAAACATTACATATTTTAGGTGTATCACCGATCTTCAAGACTATACAACTATAGATTAAACAATGTTCTTCATAGCATCTCTAGTAAGGGTAAAAAATGTTATTGCTCCTATTTGACACAACACATTTAGCATACTTCCACAATAGAATTTATATATTTATCACACATTCATAACAAGGAAAAAAATATTTTATTTATATTACCTTCATCTTACAAGTATTTTAGTTAAGTTAATTAGTTGCTTATTTTATTTTCAATTATCAAAAATTATAAAAAGAATCAAAACTTCATTCCTATTTTAGCATCTTAAGTTTAAGTAAGAATATATTGCTAAGTAAATTTTGTTATCTAAATCTAGTTCTCCCAGTGGGTTTGATATTTGGGACTTAATCAGAAAGCTCTATATTACTTGATAACGATACGTATACTTGCGTAGTATGCCATATTGAAATATTATAAATGCATTCTTATTTGCTTCATAGTGAAATATTTACTTAGCTTGTACTTTCGATCAAGTTTTTGGCTTTATTGTAAATTAAGAATAACTATTAAGAAAATTAATCATATAATACCATACATCGCATTTTACATATATATATATATATATATATATATATATGTATATATAGAATGTTAGGATCAAACTTTTGGCGCTGTTGCCAGAAAGAAATATAATAGTAATTTGCAAAAATATTTTTAAAAGAAGTTTGTAGAAAGCAAAATTTTAGCAAGTCATATTTAAACTTTAAGATTTATTTTAGGAATATTGTAGTGTCGCTTATATATAAAGTTCTTGTTTATATGTTTTTTTTTGTTTTATTTTATTTTATGTATTTTATAGTAATGTATGCATAGTTCAGGTTCCACATGACTTATGCCTTATGATTCTGAATAAGAATGAACAATCAGAAAAATTAAAAGAATAAAAATTACTGGAAAATTTCAAGAAATGACAAATTAAATAATCAAAATGTTGAAGAGTTTAGACCTTTAAGAGATTATGCAAACCCTACAGTGGATGAAATTCATTATAGTATTAAAAAATGTGTTGTAGAGGCTAATTCATTTGAGTTTAAACTTGCTATTATCCAAATTGTATCAAATAATTAGTTTGAGCACCAACTGAAGATCCAAATTTACATCTTGCCAATTTTCTAGAATTATGTGCTACATTTAGATATGATGGTGTATCAGATGATGCTATAAGACCTAGATTATTTCCTTTTTCATTGAGGGATAATACTATAATATGGTTACATTCATTATTATCTAGATCTATCAGAATTTGGAGTGATTTAGCGCAGACATTTCTTGCTAAATATTTTCCATTATAAAAAACTATGAAGCTTATAAATGATATTACATTCTTTTGTCACTTTGAAAGTGAATAAATTTATGAAGCATGAGAATGATTTAAAGAGCTCTTAAGAAAGTTTACAAACCATGTTATATCTATTTATGAAGCATGGGAAAGATTAAAAGAACTCTTAAGAAAGTGTCCACACCATGCTATACGATGGTTAATAATTCAAACTTTTTATAATGGATTAGTTGGATCTCTTAGATCTATTATCGATGCTGTTGCTGGTGGTTCATTGATGTCAAAACCATTTTATGATGCTTATGCTTTAATTGAAGAGATGGGTACAAATAATTTCCAATGGCCTTCTGAAAGGGTAAATCTTAAGAAAGTAGCAAATATTCACGAAACTGATGCTTTTGTCATGCTAGCAAATCAATTTGCAGTAATTTCAAGGAAGTTAGACCAATTTGGAATGAATTTTTCTCAACCAATTCCTATTATTGAAGAGAATTCATTAGGCCAAAAGGTAGAATCTCAAGCATCATTATAAACTTTGAATGTCATAAATAATAAGAAGAATAACTCATATTCAAATTATTATTACCCTGTTGGAACAACCATCCCAACTTTAATTGGAATAATATTATGGGTGATAATAATCAGTAATGGGGGAACAATCAAGTAAACCCATTAGTAAGCTGGAACAACCTAGGGAATAGTAATTATAGACCTACTTATCCTCTAGGTTTTAAAAATAATCCACAGTTTAAGGAGAAGATGTTGTCTATAAAAGAAGTGGTGTTATGATTGAGAAATCAGTTACAAATTCAAGGAGCTACAATTAGAAATATTTAGAATCAATTGGGACAAATAACAAATTCATTAAATAATAGATCCTAAGGAACACTTCCTAGTAATATAGAAATAAATCCAAAAGACCAGAATAAAGAGCATGTAAAAGCCATTCAACTTATAAGTGGAAGAGAATTGGAAGGTAGAGTTCAAAAAGAGACAGAAGTAGAGAGAGAAGAGATTAAAGAACCAAAAGAGGACGCACTGAAAGGATTAGAGAGACATATTTCTCCACTTAAAGTTGATTTGGAAAAACCACCACCTCCATTTCCTCAGAGGTTTCAACAACAAAGGTTGGATAAGTAATTTTCAAAATTTATGAAAATTTTTAAGAAGCTTACAATTAATATTCCATTTGCTGAAGCTCTAGAAAAAAATGCCAAGTTATGTGAAGTTTATGAAGGATATTCTTAAAAGGAAAAAGAAGTTTGAAGATAATGAGATTGTTGCACTTAGTGAGGAGTGCAATGCTAAAATTCAGAAACAGCTTTCTGAAAAGCTTAAAGATCCTAGTAGCTTCACAATTTCATGTGCAATAATAGATAGATTTTATGGGAAAGCTTTTTGTGATTTAGGAGCTAGCATCAATCTTATGTCATTATAAAAATTGAAAATATTGAGATTAGGAGAAATAACCCCTACTACTATAACTCTGCAGTTAGCAGATCGTTTGATAACATATCCTAAAGGAGTTATAGAAGATGTCTAGTGAAAGTGGATCAATTTATCTTTCCTGTAGATTTCATAGTGCTGGATAAGGAGGAAGATAAGGAGATACCTATCATTTTGGGGAGACCTTTCCTAGCCGCAAGAAGAGCAATGATAGATGTGCAAAAAAGAGAATTAATTATGCACGTCAATGATTAAACACTTACATTTAATATTTCCAAATTAATGAAATACCCTGCAAAAGGTAAATATGATGAATGTTATAGAATGGATGTTATAAGATACTTAAGTGAATGTCATTTCAAAGCAACTTATGAAGAAAAATCAGTGATGAAAGAGTTGGAACATGAGTAAAAAGAAGAATTGAATCAATATGAGGACTTATATAAGGAAGATTCAAATTATGTTTGAGAAAGTTTTGAAGTTTTGGACACGATAGAAAAAAAAAACAACTTTTTCTCCATTGATACACCAAAATATTTCATTTTTTTATGTACCTATTTTATGCTTATTTTTTGTGTTATTGCACTTTAAAGAAGGGTATTTTTGTGTTTTTGTTGCAGGTATATTATTTTTAGGCATTTGGAGCAAAAATGACAAAAAGAAAAAAATTTGGAGCAAAAAGAGCCAATTTTGGATTCTGGCGCATCATGCGCCAAATCCAGAGAGCTGGCGAATCATGTGCTAGATTGATGCATGATGCGCCAGAGATAACTTTTTCAAATTAAGGCGGTTCGAGAGGAATTTTACTCAAATTTTCAAGGGGACACTTGTTTTACACGCCTCTTGGAGTAATTCAATGCGTCTAGACACTTTGGAAGGTTCTTTTATGAAGGGATACGACTCTTGGATCAAAGGACACATCCTTTGAATTCAAAAGAGTTGACTTTTGGAGGAATGTTTTGAGATAATTTTGAACTCTTTTCTAAAGGAGGTAGCCCAAAATAAAAGAAGAAGACTTGAAGAGGCTAAGAATGAGACGAAAAGAAGGGGTTTTTGGTGGTGTGGTGCAAGAGTTATAGAGAGAGTGAGAAGAGGAGATCTTCTTCTAGGTTTGTAAGAGGAGAGGGAAGGTGAGAGATTTCTTCTTCATTACATTTCTAAGAGAGAATTGAGAGTGATTGTAAAGAGAGAAAGGCTTGGAGAGAACTTCTAGAGATTTTCTTGGGAAAGATTGTGAGATAAGTTATATTTTTATTTCTTTTATTTTGTAAACTTATTTTTATATATGAAATTCATATTTTATCGTATCCTTCTCAAGAATTCTGAGAAGTCTTCTTTATCCTTCTCTCTACTTTGAAGATATGGCTTTGTGAAGAATAGATTTTGTTTTATACAATTTTAAATGATAATAATTGGTGATGATTTGAACTATGATCTTCATTTACTTTTCGAACTGACCAATTTAAATGTTAAAACTTGTTGAGAGACAGATGTTCTTAAATGAGATATGATTTCTACAACATAGGAAAAATCACATTTGATTTCATGGGAGAGTATGCCATCCATGGGATTGGGTGCAAATAAATAGGGAAATATACTTTTGTTGGATGTAGAATTGGAGATTTTAAGGTGAGAGATTAAAACATTTAGTTGATTGGAAACTAATGCGAGATTGTTAACCCTCAGGGAAGAGCTCTGAAGTGTTAGCTTGTATCCTCCCAGCTTAACCACGAAGTTAGGGACCAAACTATGGATTAGTCAATGTTCTTTATAGCACTCGGAAGAGGGTAAGGAATAGGATTGCTCCTATTTGACACAAAACAATTTTTGTATATATTTTCAAATGATTTCAATTTCTGCTCAAACCATTTACTCATTGTAAATGGGAAAGATGCTTTTTTAAATTTGAACTTTCCGTCACAATAAAAATTTTATTTAATTTTTGTAATTTTACTTTTGAAAGTTTAGTATTTAGTTTAGTTTAATTTTTATAATCTTACATCTGTATTGTAATTAACATTCACCTGAGTAGTCAATTTTAAAATTTTGCACTTTACTTTTATTTTTTGGTTTATTATAAAATAATTTTCATAATTTACTTTAGGATTTTTCAACTTTCTTATGGGATTGATATCTAGGACTCCATTAGAGCTCTTTATTACTTGAACAATACATATACTTGCGTTGATATTTAGGAGAGATTTGACAGTTTAAAAAGAGTTTTAAAGGATAAATTATATTTATAAAAAAGAGTTTTATTAGGATTATATTGCATATTTATTATAAATCTGCCTACATCGAGTCTTTGGCGCCATTAAGTGGTGTCAAATTCATAAATATTTGCATATATAAATCTCCATGTCATGTATTTTGGCACCGTTGCCAGGGAGGTAACGTAAAATATTAGTATTTTATTTTATTTTTTTTCAAAAAAAATAAAAATTATAAAAAAAGAGTGTGTTTGTAGTTTAATTTGAACATTTTATTATTTTAGTGTGTTTGCTTATTTTTAATTACTTGCTTTATTCAGTTTATGTGTAGTGTAAGATCTGAAAATTTAGTACCTTACGACTCTGAGTTAGAAAGAACTGTTAGAAAATTTTGAAAACAACAAAAAGAGAAAGACCATATTAGCAAAATGGCTTGAAATTTAAATAATGTCGGAAATGAAAATGAACATCATCAGAGACCTTTAAGAGATTATGCAAATCCTACAGCAGATGAAATGCATTTGGGTATTCAAATTCCTGCTGTAGTTGCTAATTCATTTGAACTTAAACCTGCTATTATTCAAATGGGACAAAATAATCAGTTTGGAGGAACACCAACTAAAGATCCTAATTTACACCTTGTTAGTTTTTTTAGAATTGTGTGCTACATTTAAATATGATGGAGTGTCAAATGATGCCGTCAGACTTAGACTTTTTTCTTTTACACTAAGGGAAAAAGATAAGATGTGGTTAAATTCATTAGCACCTGGATCTATCAGAATATGGGGAGATTTATCACAAAAATTCTTATCTAAATATTTCCCACCTTAAAAAACTGCTAACCGTAGAAATGATATCACATCTTTTTGTCTGTTTGAAGGGGAATCAATTTATGAAGCCTGAGAAAGATTTAAAGATCTCCTTAGAAAGTGTCCACATCATGCCTTGCCAGATTGGTTAATAATTCAAACTTTTTATAATAGGTTGGTTGGATCTCTTAGATCGATAATTGACGCTACTGCTGGTGGATAATTAATGTCAAAACCATTCAATGAAGCATATTCATTAATTGAAGAGATGACTACTAATAATTTCAATGGCCCTCTAAAAGGTAAATCCAAAAAGAGTAGCTAGTATACATGATTCTGATGCAATATCTATTTTAGCTGCCCAAATAGTTGCTAAATCAAAGAAGATAGATCAATATGGAATGAATTATTCTCAGACAACATCTGTGCTTGAGGAGAACTCATTGGGATAAATGATAGAATATCAATCTTCTTATGAGACTTTAAATGCAGTAAACAATCATTTTAATAATCCTTATGCCAATTATTATAATTCGGGTTGGAAGAATCATCCAAATTTTAGTTGGAGTAACAATAATTCTAATGTTGCAAATCTATATTGGGGAAACAACACTGCTAACCCATTGGGAAACTCCAACAATCAAGGGAACAAAGCTTATAAACCTTATTACCCCCCAGGTTTTAATAATTTATAGAGTAAGGAGAAAAAGTTATCAATGGAAGATTTGATATTGCAGATGGGTAGTCAATTATAAAGTCAAGGAGTTGCTATCAAAAACATGAAAAATCAATTGGGATGTATTGCTACTGCACTTAGCAATAGACCTCCAGGAACATTGCCTAATAATGTTGAAATAAATCCTAAGATCAAAACAAAGAGCAAATTAAAGATATTCAACTGAGAAGTGGAAAAAAGTTAGAAAATACAGTTCAAAAAGAAGTTGAAGTTGAAAAAGATGAGGTGGAAAATGAAAAATCTGGAGAAGATTTTCATTTTGAGTTAGAAAATCCTATTAAGCTAATGAAAATCAGTGTAGAAAGACTATCACCTCTATTTCCTCAAAGATTGAAACAAAAACATAGAGAAAATCAATTTTCAAAATTTTTTGGAAATTTAGAGGAAATTAACGATAAACATTCCCTTTGTTGAAGCTTTGGAACAAATGCCAAGCTATGTGAAGTTCATGAAGGATATAATTAATAAGAAAAAGAAGTTTGTAGATAATGAGACTGTTGCACTCAGCTAAGAGTGTAGCGCTATAATTCAGAAAAAAAGTTTCCTGAAAAACTTAAAGTTCTTGAAAGTTTTATAATTCCTTGTGCTATTGACAAGCAATTTTATGGAAAAACTTTATGTGATTTAGGAGCCAGTATTAATCTTACGCCATTATCAATTTTTAGAAGGTTAAGCTTAGGAGATATTTCACCTATAACTATAACTTTTGAGTTAGCTAATCGTTCAATTACCTATCCTAAAGGGGTTATAGAAGATGTTTAGGTAAAAGTTGATAAGTTTATCTTTCATGTGGACGTTATTGTATTAGATATGGAGGAAGATAAAGAAATTCCTATCATTTTATGAATACCATTCCTAGCCACTAGAAGAGCTTTGATAGATGTGCAGAAATGAGAACAAACTAAGAGAGTTAGTGATCATAAGGCTACATTTAATATTACAAAATCAATGAGATACCCTACAAAAGAGAAAGAGATTGGATGCTTCAGAATGGATATTAATGAATATTTAAGCCACAAATATTTCAAAAAAATTTTTGAAATAGAACTTAAAAAGGAATATATGAAATATCAAGATGAGGATAAAATTCAAAATGAATCTATGAAAGTGAGTAAAGAAGAAATGGATTATGTTCAATAAAAATCTTAAATATTAAATCCTACAGAAAGTAATAAGAATTTGATTTCATCTATTGAGAAACCCCTTGAACTAGAACTGAAAACTCTTCCTGCAAATTTGAAGTATGCATTTTTATAAGATTTATCTATATTACTTGCTATATTATCCTTAGAATTAACTGATATGCAAGAACAACAGTTGTCAAAAATTTTGAAAAGATATAAGAAAGCCTTTGGATGGATATTAGTTGATATTAAAGGAATCAGTCCTTCAATTTGTATGCATAGAATCTTATTAGAAGATCAACATGAACCAAGAGCTGACCCTCAAAGGAGATTAAATCCTATGATAAAAGAAGTAGTAAAGAAAGAAATTTTAAAATGGTTAGATGCTGAAATAATATATTCTATTTTAGATAGTGTTTGATTTAGTTCAATTCACTGTGTTCCAAAGAAAAGAGGTGTGACTGTAGTAACAAATGAGCATAATGAATTGATATCAACAAGACAAGTCACTGGTTGGCGAATCTGCTTAGATTATAGAAAATTAAATTCCGCCACCAGAACTGATCATTTTTCTTTACCCTTTTTGGACCAGATGTTGGATATATTAACTAGACATACTTATTTTTGTTTTCTAAATGGATATATGCTAGTTTTCTTGAAATTTGTGCTACGTTTAAATATGATGGAGCGTCTAATGATGTTGTTAGGCTTAAACTTTTTCTTTTTTCATTAAGGGATAAAGTCAAGGCTTGGTTAAATTCATTAGCACCTGGATTATTAGAACTTGGGGAGAACTATCACAAAAATTCTTGGCTAAATATTTTCCACCCTAAAAAATTTAGAACTTGGGGAGAACTATCACAAAAATTCTTGGCTAAATATTTTCCACCCTCGAAAACCCCTAAGCTTAGAAATGATATTACATTGGCTAAATTTTTCCACCCTCGAAAACTGCTAAGCTTAGAAATGATATTACATCTTTTTGTCAGTTTGAAGGGGAATTGATATATAAAGCTTGAGAAAGATTTAAAGATCTTCTTAGAAAATGTCTACACCATGCTCTACCAGATTGGTTAATAATTCAAACATTTTGTAATGAATTAGTAGGATCACTTAGTTCTATTATAGATGCTACTGCGGGTGGCTAACTAATGTTAAAACCTTTTGATGAAGCATATTCTTTAATTAAAGAAATGGCTACTAACAATTTTCAATGGCCCTCTGAAAGGGTAAATCCTAAGAGAGTAGCTAGTATTCATCATTCTGATGCAATTTCTATTTTAGCATCTCAAATTGCTGTTATTTTGAAAAAAAAATGATTAAATAGGAGTGAACTATTCTTAAATACTTTTAGTATTAGAGGAAAATTCACTAGGATAGATCATTGATAATCAATCATCTTATGAAACTTTAAATACTATAAATAATTAAAATAACAATCCATATTCTAAATTTTATAATCCTGGATGAAAAAATCACCCTAATTTTAGTTGAAATAATTATAACAATTCGGTGAATCCCTCCAAAAATTTGAACAACCAAGGAAATTCTAGTTATCGACCTTATTATCCTCTTGGATTTAACTCTAATCCTAACCCACAAGTTAAGGAAAAGAAGTTGGCGATGAAAGAAGTAATGTTGAACATGGGAAATCAAATACAGAATCAATGGACTGTTATTAGAAATATTGAAAATCAATTAGGACATATTGCTACTGCACTTAGTAATAAACCTTCTGGAATTCTTTCGAGTACGGTGGAAGTTAATCTAAAAGATCAAAATAAGGAGAAAATTAAAGCTATTCAATTACAAACTGGAAAAGAAGTTAAAAATAGGATCCAAAGAGAAACTAAAGTTGATGAAGAGAAGGAAGAAATAGAAAGTGACCAAAATGAAAATGAACAATCACAAGGTCCTTTAGAAAAACCATTACCTCCGTTTCCTCAAAAACTGAAGCAGAAGAATAAAAATAAATAATTTACAAAATTTTTGGAAATCCTTAAGAAGTTAACGATAAACATTCCTTTTGTTGAAGCTTTGGAATAAATTCCAAGTTATATGAAATTTACGAAGGATATATTAAACAAGAAAATGAAGTTTACAGATAATGAGACCGTTGCACTCAGTGAAGAGTGTTCAGAAAAAGCTTCCTGAAAAATTAAATGATTCGGGTAGTTTTACTATACCTTGTGCTATCGATAAAAAGTTTTTTGGAAAAGCTTTATGTGATTTAGGAGCGAATATCAATCTTATTCCTTTATCAATCTTTAAACATTTAAATTTGGGAGAGATTTCCCCTACTACTGTAACTCTTCAGTTAGTTGATCGATCAATAACTTATTCAAAAGGAGTTATAAAGGATGTATCAGCAAAAGTGAATAAATTTATTTTTCCTGTAGACTTTATAGTATTATATATGGAGGAAGATAAAGAAATTCCTATTATTTTGGGGAGACCATTTCTTGCAACAGGGAGAGCTGTGCTAGATGTGCAAAAAAGAGAATTAATAATGAGAGTTAATGATAAAGAAGTAACATTTAATATTGCAAAAGCAATGAAATATCCAACAATATAAAAAGATAATGAATGTTTTAGGATGGAAGTAGCTGATTATCTGAGTAATTAGCAATTTAAGAATGAGTGTGAAGACAAATTAAGGGAAGGAGATTTTTTTAAAACTAAGGAAAAAATAAAAAAAGAAGATTTGGATTATATTCAGGGCAAATTTGAAACTTTAGACTTGTTGGAAAATGATAATATAAATCTTATTCCTTTAAGTATTAACCTGAATTATATTACCCGCCCATTTAAAATATGTGTTTTTAGAAAAGTCATTTACATTGCCTGTTATTGTAGCTTCTGAATTAACTGAAATTCAAGAACAAAATTGATAGAGATGTTGAAAAGATAGAAAAAGGCTTTTGGATGGACTTTAGCAGATATTAAAGGAATTAATCCTTCTATTTGTATGCACAGAATTCTGTTAGATGAACAATATGAATCTAAAGTTGATCCTTAGAGGAGATTAAGCTCAATGATGAAAGAATCTGTTAAAAAAGAAATTTTAAAATGGCTAGATGCTGGAATTATATATCCTATTTCAAATAGTGCTTGGGTAATTCCAATTCACCGTATTCCGAAGAGAGGAGGAGTGACCGTTGAAGAAAATGAGAAAAATGAATTAATACCAATAAGATAAGTTACTGGTTGGTGAATTTGTATTGACTATAGAAAATTAAACATGGCCACCAAAAAAGATCACTTTCTTATACCCTTTCTAGACCAAATGTTAGATAAATTGACTGGGAACAAATATTATTGCTTTTTAGATGGATATACTGGTTATCACCAAATTTCAATTGCTCTAAAGGATCAAGAGAAGACAACATTTACAAGCCCATATAGAACATTTGCTTTTCGTAGAATGTTTTTTGGACTATGCAATGCACCTGCAACATTTCAAAGATGTATGATGTCAATCTTAGTAATTTTATTGAACATGGAATGGAAGCATTTATGAATGATTTTTTGGTATTTGGAACTTTATTTGAATTATATTTAAATAATTTAGAAAAAGTTCTGGAAGTATGTGAAAAAATCAACCTAGTATTAAATAGGAAAAATGTCAATTTATGGTTGCAGAAGGAATTGTACTTGGGCATAAAATTTCTGAAAATGACATGGAAGTAGATCCTGCAAAAATCAAGTTATTGAAAAATTACCACCTCCTATTAATGTTAAAGGGGTAAGAAACTTTCTAAGACATGCTGATTTCTACAGGTGTTACATAAATTTTTTTTTCAAAAATAACCAAGCCATTATGTTAACTTTTAGAAAAAGATATGAAATTTGATTTTAATGAGGAATGCATAAAAGCATTTGAATTATTGAAATAAAAATTAATCACTGCACCTATAATAGTTCCACCTGATTGGGAGAAACCATTTGAAATAATGTGCAATGCTAGTTATTATGCTATTGGGGCTGTGTTAGGACAAAGACACAACAAAGTTTTTAAAGTAATATATTATGCTATTAAAACTCTAAATGATGCTCAAATTAACTACATTACTACTGAAAGAGAGTTACTCGCTATTGTTTATGCCTTTGATAAATTTAGACCTTACTTAATTAGAACTAAATGTATAGTGCATTCAATCATTATAATATTAAATACTTAATGTAAAGGAAGGATGCTAAACCAAGATTAATTAGATGAACTTCTATTGCAAGAGTTTGATTTTACCGTAGTTGATAGAAAGAGAAATGATAATCAAATAGCTGATCATTTGTCTAGAGTAGAAAAAGAAATATTAACTAATTTTGTAAATGAAATTTTAGAAAATTTTCCTGATGAACAATTATATAGTATTGATGAAATGAATGTACTACGGGATACTGATATAGTAAATTATATTGTAAGTGACATTCTACAACTTGATATTAAAAATTCACAATTAAACAGATTTATATATGATTCAAAATTCTATTTTTGGGATGACCCATATTTATATAAGAAATTTAAAGATAAAATTAATAGAAGGTGTGTGCCTTATGAGGAAACTCAAAAGATAATTAAAAGATGTCATGATTCTGAATTTAGAGGACATTTTGGAACAAATAGAACTACCTATAAGATTTTGCAAGCTTGATTTTATTGGCCTACTCTTTTTAGAGATGTTAATGAATATATTAAAACATGCGATCGATGTTAACGAGTAGGAAATATTTCTAGAAGAAATGAAATGCCTCTAAATTCCACATTAGAAGTTGAAATTTTTGATGTGTGGGGATTATATTTTATGGGACCATTTAGGCCTTCATTTGGGAACTTATATATATTACTTTTTGTTGATTATATGTCCAAATGAATTGAAGCTATTACTGTACCTAGAATGTGATGCTCGGAGTGTTTCTAAATTTTTAATTAAAAATATTTTTACAAGATATGAAATGTTGATAGTAATTATTACGGATGGAAAATCTCATTTTAGGAATAAGAGAATTGAAAAATTGATTAAGAAATATGATATTATGCATAGATTCTCCACTACTTATCATCCTCAGACTAGCAGTCTAGCAGAGATATCAAATCGTGAAATTAAATGAATTTTAGAAAAATTTGTAAAGCCTTATAAATTGGATTGGTATGCTAGATTAGATACTGCATTATGAGCTTACAGAACTGCTTATGAGACTCCTATATGAATGTCCCCATATAGACTTATTTTCGGAAAAAACATGCCACTTATCAGTAGAATTAGAGCATCAAGCATTTTGGGCTATTAAGGAATTTAATTTTAATTTAAAGAATGCTGGCGAGAAAAGATTATTGCAACTCAATGAACTTGAGGAGATTAGAAATGAAGCATATGATAATGCAAAAATCTATAAAAAGAAAATGAAAATATGGCATGATTGGAAGATTATTCAAAAGAAGTTTGAACCTTGATAATAAGCTTTATTATATAATACAAGATTGAGATTGTTTCCAGGAAAACTGAAATCTAGATGGTTAGGACCATTTAAAGTGATTAAAGTCTATCATTATGGAATTGTTGTTATTAAAGGTCCTAACATTGGAAAGATATTTAAAGTTAATGAGGATCAATTGAAATATTATAATGAAGGTCACATACCACAATTTAAAGAATTTTTAATGTCAAGCCAACCTAGCTAATCAAACGATATGTCGGTCTGACGATGTTAAACCAAACGTTTTGTGGGAGGCAACCTATATATAGATATATATATCTATGTATTACTATTTTGTTTGATAAGTGTTTATATATTAGTACATAATAATTCCACACAATTTTATATATTATAAATTAAGACAAATATTGGTATTAGAGGAAAATTTGGAATCTAATTGATCGAAATAATGAAAAGACGTGAATTTGGCCTCTAGCACTGGTGGTGCCAGCATGGGTGCTGACGGCGCCCGCAGACAGACCATAGCGCCGACAACGCCATTGGGAGCGCCGATGGCGCTGATAGCAGTTTGACAGTTTAGGACAAATTTTGACGGGATTTCGCTCTGTAATAACTGTCAGGAGGTGTTTTTAAAGTCCTAAAAACTGCCTTGGACAACCAAAAACTTCCTATTTTTGAATTTTGTGGCCTCCAATTCCAGAAATACTTCAAGGTATGGAGTTCTCAATAGAAGAAAGTTTATCAGTTTTGAAGCGCAAAGATTATACGACAAAATCATTACAAAGAAGAGGCTTATCAAGGAGAGAGGCTTTGTCAATCACAGATTGATTAATCTAAGTTCTCTGATTGATAAAATCATTGTACAAAGACAATGGGAAGTTCTGAGCTACACTACAGCAAAAGTTGTTGTACCAGTAGTGAAGGAATTCTATGCTAACTTACATGAAATTACCCAAGGAGTTGTCTTTGTACGAGGTAAGGCTGTACCATTTACTCCAACATGAATCAATGAGCTGTATTTGATAGAAAGCGTTCCAATTCATCATTATACAAATTTTATCCCCACGAGAGATTTGATGCAAGANGAGAAATCATTTAGATGTTTCATCCTGCAATTTTTTTATTTATTAGGATTTACATTTTGTGTGAAATAATCAACACAAA
>JXCR01144715.1:144672-214284 GCA_002079205.1 Phalaenopsis hybrid cultivar | reverse complement strand
AAAGAAAATCCACTAGATAAGTGTTTATAAAAATCAAAAGATAATGAAGAACATAATACTTAGCTTTTTCCCTTTGAAAGGCAGATGAATATCTCTCCCACAAAGTCTTCTACCAATCCATGCAATGTTAGAATATCTCCTTGCAAATTCTCTGAAAATCTCCTCTCCAATCTCTCCAAAAGGGTAGAAATCTACATTTCTACTCCTATTCTTAAAACCCTAAACTTTCTCCACACTTTTCCTAACATTCCTCTCACAAAAAAACCCCTTTTTCTAACCTAACTTCATTCTCTTAAAGTGTAGGGATGAAGTTTGAAGAGTTGCCACAAGAATCCTTTCAAAAAAGCTTCTAAATACGTTGAATTTTAGCCCATAACCGCCAAAAGTCTGTCCATAGTCATCCCGGGCGCCGTCGGCGGGCTCGAGGCCGCTGTCAGCGAGCTTTCTGTCATTTTTTGGACTTCAAAATGTTATAGTGTAACTTAGGAGAAATTTTTGCAAATCAACCTAGAACTAGAGTGTAAGAGTATCCCATATTCAATTTAAGAATCCTGATTTTCTATTTACTTCAAAAGTTATTGGAACTTGTCAAACTAATGATTCATAGAAAGTATAAAAATAAAATTTAAGCATCTTATCTATACCAATTTGACAAATACCTTTAAATAAGAATAAGCTTAGGATTGTTTCTAAGTCTTTTCATTTAAAAAGATTCCAGTGAAATTAATTTTTGATTAGCCTTCTGCTCAAGCTTCTCCTCAGATATTTTCTTTTGACTTTTTTTTTTTAAATTTTCTTTTTCTTTATGGATTGTTTTTCAGTCCTTTCTTTTTCTTTTCATTTAGGGTCTTTTTGATCCCCTTTTTTTTCTGTGAGGATTACTATATCTGGATAGACCTTTAATAATTTTGAATTTCATTATCCTCTTTTTAAAGTCCAAAACTCAAAACTTTCCTTCGCTTTTTAAAAGTGTAAGTATTAGTTTGAAAAAGGTTTCAATTNCTCTCATAAAAAATCCTCTTTTTCTAACCTAAATTCGTTCTTTTAAAGTGTAGGGACGAAGTATGAAGAGTTTCCACAAGCAACCTTTCAAAAAGCGTCCAAATACGTTGAATTTCAGCCCATAACCGCCAAAATTTGGTTCCTAGTCGTCCCGGGCGCCGTCGGCAGGCTCGTAGGCGCTGTCGGCGAGCTTTTCTGTCATTTTTCGGTCTTCTCGGGTAAATCCCGCCGTCGGCGGGCAGACTGCGCAGCTCCACCATTTCGCTCCGTTTGGCTCTGTTTTAGCTCTGTTTCGCCCCATTTCTGTTGCGCTGCGTTCATAAAAGATAGCCCTAAAAAAAGCATGAAAACAACCTTCCTTTAAATTGTAATCTCATTCAAAAATTATGCAAGAAGTGTAAAAGAGATTAAANAAAGTCCTATGGCTAGACCTAGGCTATTAAAGAAGTTTCTAGACCTCAACCAAAAGTGAGGTCAACAGACACACACACACCTACACACACTTATTTTTTGGCCAAAAGTTTCTCTTAAAGTTATAGAAGAGTTTTTCCAAGAGTTGACTAAGCATCACCTCAAAAATCATCCACATTCAATGCACCTGTTGAGATAACCGTCGATCTCGCCGTCGTCGGCCTCGAGGGCGCCATCAGCGGCCTTCTAGAATATTTGATTCTGAACTCTTGGGAAAAACTTGTCGTCGGCGCCGTTGGGCTCGCCGTTGGTGCCCTAGTTCAAATCTTGATATTTTCATCCTTTTCGCTCCAAATTCGCTCCTTTTTGGATCTTTTTGCTCCAATGACGATAACTCAACATACCTGCAACAAAACATCAAAAATACCTTTCTTTAAAGTGCAATATCATCAAAATCAGTGTAAAATAGGTATGAAAATCTCAACATATTTTCCTTTGGTCAGCTACAGCTATAAATCTAGACACCGTCTCTTAGAGTTGTTATTGCCAACCAGCTCACAACAGGAGAAAGTGCAAAACTCAGATTTGAAGAGCTGGAAAGTCTTGAGGGAAAATGACTAGAAGCATAACAACACCTGGAGATTTACCAAGCGAAGATGGTACAAGCCCACGACAAATTGGTCCGCCCAAGGACATTCAAAGGTGGTTACCTCATACTTGTGCTCAAAAGACCTATTCTTGCACGCTGCACAATAGGCAGAAAATTTGAGCTAACTTGGGAGGGACCATTTGTCGTTGAAAAGATCTGTACAGGAAAAGCCTACCAGTTAGTGGACTTCCAAGGTGAAAGACCCATGTTACCAATAAATGGACGATACCTTAAAACCTATTATGCAACCTAATGTCGCTTTCCTTTGCTTCCTTTGAAACTTTGATTGTTTTGGGGTTATTTATGTGGCCAAATGTCTATGACCGGGTCTAAATTTTATTATTAACCTCAATATAATGAAAATTTTGAGAAAAATTTTAAACTTCAAATTTTCTCCTTTCTACATTTGAACTTAATATTCCACTAAATTAAACAAAATTCATACATAAAATAAACAATTCTCTTCACCAAAACAAACTAAAATTTACTTTAATAAATACTTTGTTTTTTTCTCGTTCATGTCAAGCTTCGGCTCACTGATATTTTTTCTGTCGTCTGCAGAAAAATGTCGGGACACAGGGTGATCTTCGCTTTTAAGGATGGTTGGAGCCTCGCACTGAATGAGGAAATGGCGTCGTAGGGTGGCACCATAGACTTCAACATGAACTTCAACCAAGTAGATATGGACTACAAAGGTCCTTTGATGAATGTAGTCAGCTGCCGAGAAAACGAGGGATTGCCTTCACTGCTGAGGGTGGCCGCCAAAGACAATACATCACATAAAGGAAAGAACGTGATGATAGAGCAGGATTCGGGGAGGGGCCCAGCCGTCTCCCATCCATGACAGCTGCCCTAGCCAGAGGCCTAGTAGCCGCTAACAATGAACGACTGTCAGACACTTTGCTTTGCATGACTCAGCGCAGAAATGCCAGCCGCAGAAAACAGAGGGCTTTTCTACAGGAAGAACGCAGACATCAGATGGAAGCAAACAACTTACTCACCCATATTCCTGAGAGGAATATATATGATCCAGACATGAAATAGACTTTTTCCAGCCTACCTACCACAGATGAAGAACCGGGGTTCATCACAGAGCCAGAGACACCTTCATCTTCAGTTGCCTTATGCACGGGTTGCCCGACGTGCAATGCCGAGATACCTGTAGGGACATCAGCCCAAGGGGCATTTGTAGAATGCCTAGACTGTAATGTCCTACATCTACAACTTTACAGTACATTGGAGGATTATACCTCCACCACCAACAGGTCTCAGACCACATATTTTCTGATGAATGAGCCATACGTCCCACTGGGTACAGACGAGTATATACCATGGAGTCCAGGGTTGTACATCCTTTTAGATGCTGAATCACATGTTCCAGATGAGTCAGCGCCAGTTTGGGTTCCTGCTGATGTCCAGATGGAGGAATGCCCGCGACAGTTGCCGACTCCTAGCACAGTGGAGTACTATAAAATAAGCAAGGTGAATAAAAGAGAATTTGAGGAAGTTCAACGAAGATTCGTCAACATACTGGAAGGCCTGAAGCTGTATACCAGGGTCTTCTCCGAAAGTGACGAAAGAAACATTCTTGACTGCATCTTTAACTTGAGGGATAGAGGTCGAGCAGGCCTTCTCATGGATAGAACATACCCCGAGCCAAAGAAATGGATGAGAGGAAAAGGAAGAATCACTATTCAGTGCGGCTGTTGTTATAGTTTTACAAATGACAGACAAGGAAATTCGTCGGGGATCCTCAGACATGACCAGGTAGATCCACTACCTCCTATAATAAAGTGGATAATCAAGAGGATGGTATGATGGAACATACTGCTAGCTACCTACATCCCGAATAGTTGCATCATCAACATCTATGACGAGGGTGATTGCATCCCTCCCCATATAGACTGCCAAAATTTTGTGAGGCCCTTCTACATGGTCTCATTCATGAGAAAAAGTAATATATTATTTGGAAAAGGAATTGACATTGTCGGCCTTGGCGAGTTCTGAGGAGCTGTAGAGATTTCGCTGGCAGTTGGTTCAGTTTTGGTCCTAAAAGGAAATGGGGCAGATGTTTCCAAGCACTGCATCCCACAGGTGTGACACCGTAGGGTGTCTGTAACCTTCCGTAGGATAGACGATAGCAAAGCACCATACGGATTTCAACCAAACCCAGAACTAAAGGAACTGCTACCGTATGAGCTATGAGAGGGTTGTACCTCTAAGTACATGCGAAGGGAACTCTTATCCTGGAGCATGTCTTAGAAGGTTTGCTCGATCAGGAGCTTGTCATACCTGATACAGATGTTTAGAGGGTTCACTTTTTTTACAGCAACATGATATGTATCAAACATACTCAATCTACAATGTATACTCGGCATGAGATGTTTTTGATGTACTTTGATATGGACTATATATTGTACCTTTTTAAGGTGTTAGCCTAGGTTTGATCTGTGACATCTTGATTGGAGCATATTAATGAAGATTTCTCTAAAAAATGTGCCTTTTTGTCAATTGTTTTTTTGTGCAATGGATGGAAGCTACGAACCATGCGTTGGTTCAGAATTTCAATGAATGAAGAACAAAATAACGAACCTTTAACAATAAAATAAAACTCAAATAAAAATAATCACAAATGAACAAACAAAAAAACAATTTTTTTTGAAAATCAACCAACTAAAATTAAAATTTTAAAAAAATATTTTGAAAAATTAAAAGTGATAAAAACAACAAGAAAATAAAATGAATTTGTTTAGTGGATTCTCTCGGTTTCATATTTTCTTTATCTTTGTGCGTGCAGCACAACCATCTTTATGTGCATTAACTCTCTTCACATCTCCGCAGAATTTCGCATTATGCACAAAGCCCCATAAAACTCTACAAATCTTCTTCAACAAAATCAACCTTTTCACATAACACATTTCTGCAAATTCAACACAACAAAATTTTTTTTGAGAATTGTCCATATATTTCAATTCTCTTTTTTGAATCAGTCATATATTCCTGATTCACTACCTTTGAGGTTGTTCATTATATTCCGACACTCTCTTTTGAGAATTATTACTATATTTCAATGCTCACATCTTCGAATCAGTACCTAAATTCTGATTCACTATATTTGAGGTCGGTGCCTAAATTCTAACACTCTTTTTTAACAGTTGTCTTTATATTTCAATTCTCACATCTTTGAATCAGTACCTAAATTCTGATTCATTATATTTGAGGTCGGTACCTAAATTCTGACACTCTCTTTTGAGAATTGCCTCTATATTCAATTTTAACATCTTTGAATTAGTACATATATTTCTGATTCACCATATTCGAGGTCAGTACCTAAATTCTGACACTCTCTTCTGAGAATTGTCTCTATATTTCAATTCTCACATCTTCAAGTCAGTACATAAATTCTGATTCACTATATTTGAGGTCGGTACCTAAATTCCAACTCTCTCTTCTTAGAATTGTCCCTATATTTCAATTCATACATCTTCGAATCAGTACCTATATTTCTGATTCACTATATTCAAGGTCGGTACCTAAATTTCAACGCTCACTTCTGAGAATTGTTCCTATATTTCAATTCTCACATCTTTGAATCAGTACTTAAATTTTGATTCACTATATTTTAGGTCAGTACCTAAATTCTGACAATCCCTTCTAAGAATTGTCCCTATATTTCAATTTTCACGTCTTCAAATCAGTACCTAAATTTTGATTCACTATACTTGAGGTCGGCACCTAAATTCTGACACTCTCTTTTGAGAATTGTCTCTATATTTCAATTCTCACATCTTCGAGTCAGTACCTAAATTCTGATTCACTATATTTGAGGATGGTACCAAAATTCTGACACTCTCTTCTGAGAATTGTCCCTATATTTCAATTCTCACATCTTGGAATCAATACCTAAATTTTGATTCACTATATTCGAGGTCGGTACCTAAATTCTGACACTTTTTCTTAGAATTGTCCCTATATCTCAATTCGCACATCTTTGAGTCAGTACGTAAATTCTAATTCACTATATTCGAGGTCGGTACCTAAATTCCGACACTTTCTTCTGAGAATTGTCCCTAAATTTCAATTCTCACATCTTCGAGTTAGTACCTAAATTCTGATTCACTATATTCAAGGTCGATACCTAAATTCCGACACTCTCTTCTGAGAATTATCCCTGTATTTCAATTCTCACATCTTTGAGTTGGTACCTAAATTCTGATTCACTATATTCAAGGTCGGTACCTAAATTCCGACACTCTCTTTTGAGAATTGTCCCTATATTTCAATTCTCACATCTTTGAATGAGAACCTATATTTTAATATATTCAAGCTCGATACCTAAATTCTGACACTCTCTTTTGAGGGTTGTCCATATATCTCAATTCTCACATTTTTAAATCAATGCATAAATTCTGATTCATATATTCGAGTTCGGTACCTAAATTTGGACACTCTCTTTTGAGAATTGTCCCTAAATTTCAACTCTCACATCTTTGAATCAACGCCTAAATTCAGATTCACTATATTCGAGGTTGGTACCTAAATTCTGACACTCTCTTTTGAGAATTGTACCTATATTTCAATTCTCATTTTTGAACAGTACATAAATTCTGATTCTCATTTTTCTAGATCGGTACCTACATTCTGACTCTCCTTTACTAAAATTGATACCTAAATTTCAATTCACCGTTTCAGAACCAGTCACCAAACTCTGATTCCTATCTTTGGAGGTTAGAACCCAAATTCCGACCCTCCCTTTCTTTTCGGGATCGATTTCTAAATTTCAATTCCCACCTCGGAGTCAGCACTTACATACTGATTCCAATCCTCTGGAAATTTCTATAAATTTTTACTCAAAATCTACTCTCCAATCCCCAGTGAGAGTTCCTACTTCTTGACTTGATCAAATATGCGCCCACTAATTTCCCCAGTGGAAACAAATCACACACACAACTCTACACATACTTCCGAGTTTGTTCACTTAGAAGTTTGTATTGGTTTTTGTTCATCTAGTCAGTCAATATCAATACGTATGGTGTGCTTGGCCAACACACCACACCTATTGGGGGTCTATAGTTGACCTCACTTTTGGTTGAGGTTCAGTTTTTCCTCTTTAGTAGCCTAAGGTCTAGCCATATGACTTGACCTCACTTTTGGTTGAGGTTCAGTTTTTCCTCTTTAGTAGCCTAAGGTCTAGCCATAGTGACCTCATTTTTGGTTGAGGTTTAGTTTTTCCTCTTTAGTAGCCTAAGGTCTAGCCATAGGACCTCACTTTTGGTTGAGGTTTAGTTTTTCCGCTTTAGTAGCCTAAGGTCTAGCCATAGGACTTTTCTATTGACTATTCTTAGAAAACTAAAAAAGGAACCCTCACCATTAGAAATTCTACCTTCTTCTCTACTCAACTTGAAATTACACATATTGATCCTAACCTTTAGAACTTAGTAGGTGGGGTCATTATGGAGGAACCCCAAGATGAGTCACCCTTAGGACTGCTGGACCTTAGAGTTAACCCTGGGTGTTAGTCTAGGGCTTAAGGTACGTACTTGCACTAACAATCACTCACAATCCTAAACTTAAACTTCTAGGCTTTGGTCCCTTGATACTTTGGGAGACTCATGTAGGTGGTCCCCTAAGTCCATTAGCCCTTGGCTAGGGTTTAGCTAAGACCACTACATAGAGGACCCAAAATGGGGTTTCCATTGGTCCATGACTTATTGATGGCGGATGGCACTCCAACTCTATGAAGATACCCAACCTAGCATTTTACCCCTAAATTCCCCAAAAATACCTAGATACTCTTGGGACCCCCCAAATTGGTTCAAAAATCATTTCAAACAACTTGAAAACACCCAAACTACCCAAAATCACCAAAATTTGCCTTAGCCCAATATTCCAAAAATTCCAAAAAAATTCTAAAAATTCTCAAAACCTCCCAAATATTCCAACTTCATTTTCCTCAACTACCACATAACCAATTTGGACAATTGACCTTCTTTGACCAAAACCCCCAAATTGCCTTTTAAAGACCCATTTTTTCCCAAATCCACCTCAAATGTCTATCAAATTGTTCTCAATTTCCCCCAATTTTAGTTCTAAACTCAAATTCACCCTTGATATGACCAATCTAAGCCAAATCCAAGCCCAATTTGTCCATCATTTGAGCCCAATTTTGATTTAGATGAAAGCCCCAATTTTGGCCAGATGACCTAATCCTATCAAATTGAATGTGTAACCCAAAAATTGTCACCCAATTTTTGTTGAAAACTCTTCATGAGATCCCTATTGACCATTTACAACAATCAATTTGGACCTGACCCAAGTCTAGCCCAACCTCCAAATTGACCATTTACAACAATCAATTTGGACCTAGCCCAATATGCCCAAATTGATCAGATGTCTAAATTCCTCCAAATTGACCATCCAATTAAACTCAAAACCACTTTCATCCTTCACCAAAGTTGTTCCTTATGATCATATACACCAAATGCAACATTTATTTAGGCCAATTAATATGGCTAGCCTAGCCCAAATCCAAATTTTGGTCATTTGCACCCACTTGGACCCATCCATTAAATGTTGTCTAACCACCCCAAAGCTATCAAATTAACTCCACCACAGCCATTAGTTGGACCCTAAGACTGAGACAAAACTCACCTAACCCAAGCTAAGTGATCCATAGACCAATGGTCCCTTAAATTAAGGGATTTGATTTCCATATTTTCATAAGCTTAAGATCTTTTTGCAAAAACTAAACCTCAGCCCATTAAATTGTTGTGACATATTCCCCTGGGTTCCCTAAGCGCCTAGCCACCTTCCCCTGCCATGGTCGGCCGGCCTAGTCACTGGAGAAGCCAAAATTGAGGGCTGCCCCCTCTTGAATTTCACCCAACTTAAACCCAGAGGCCACCTCACTCAAATCAAATGATAGAGCTCCTCTGCCCTCCACCTAAGCATCACAACACACCCAAACATTAGCCCTGAGAGCCACCCCTTAGCCATTTTTATAAAAACTCACCTCCACGGCCATGGGAGGCGTACTGAAAATTTCTTAGAGAGAGCCACCCAAACTTCTCACAAAGCTTCTCTGAGATATCTACAGTGCAATCCAATCACTTCACTTCCCTAATTCCTCCAATGTAACCCTAATTTTGAGCTCAAAAATTAGGGCAGAAACATGACATCCCTTAAAACTCCACCAAACTCCAATTACTTGTGCCCACACCTTCACAACAGCAAGAAAAGGCAAAGCCCCATAAATTCCTCCTTTGAAAGAGCCCCTAGCATAGCTCTAGACTAAAACCTGAAATGGGGCTTGATCGAAATCATGCCTAGGCCTTACACCAAGACTAGAGGCTCAATCCCTAGCCTCCTTGGACTCCAACAAACATACCAAGCATCTCTGATTGAAGCTTCCCTTCTCAGAGCAATGGTATAAAACTCCTCATCCTGAGCCTCTTTTGATTCTCCATTTTTTTGGGCTTGATTTCATGGCATCTTAACCATATAGATATGTTCCACTAGTCTAGATGAGCCTTTAAAAAAAAATTCATTCAATTTGGTTGAGAAACAAGGGAGATATGAAGCTTAAAAGAAGGACGGTTCTCGGGTTAGGCTATCGGGGACGATGATAAAGCATCGTTCGATCAAACGTCTATTGGATGGACGGTCAAGATGAAGCCGGACAACACTTCGTGACATAAACAGCGGGCCAAATCAGCGATGAAGTGGATGGCAACACCGAACGGGAGCGCGCCGCATAGAGATTCGGAGCTGCCTAGGATGATGTGGCGCCACGCATTTAAATAGATAAATAAGGATTTAAATAATTTAGAAAATGACCCTAAACTTCAAAAACTCATATCTTGGTGTAGAAAAATCACAAAAATAAAATAAAAATATCCTCTTGCTCAGTAAATAAAGGAGAATAATATGGAAATAATTTGATGGCCATTTGATGCATGTTTTATTTTTAAATATTTAAACACAATTTTGAATCTTTTGATTCTCCATGCATATAGGCATTTCACCATGGCTTGAATTTTTGGCAAGATGTAGCCTCTATCACGGGGAACATTCCCTAATTTTTCCAAAGTCAGAGGAGACCTATTGATAGAGATCCATATTTTTCAAGTTTATGCACATTATTTGCTTAAATTAATTATAATAATTAGCATTCTGCTTAGAAAAATCCAAAAAAATATTGGAAGGTTTACTATGACCAAAGAACCCTTAAGAAAATTTATCATGAGACAAGTCATTTAAAATGTACCTAATCTTTACAAACCCAAAATCACTAAGATAATAAATTTTGGAAAATACAAACACCAAAATGACTTGATTTTTAATCTTCACTGTTGTATGGGATCCATAGAACTCACCATAAAAATTTCAAAGCATTTTAAGTTCATTTGGTAACCTAAGTTGATTTTTAAAAATAAATATCTTTTTTTAACTTAAATGATTTTTAAAAATAAAAAAATAACTCAAAAATTTATAAAAACTTATTTTTTTGAGTTCTCTGTGATCAAGGCTATTTTCTAAAAATAAAATGGTATTTAAAATAAAAACTTGATTTTTAGCCTTTTTTTAATATTTAAATAATTAAAAATCTATAAAAATCACAAAATAAATAAAATTTATGGAAATGTTTTAAATTGCTTCCTAAGCACTTAGGAACAATCGGTATATTTTTCCTAATTTTTTTTTAAAAAATATATTGAATTTTGAAGCTTAAAATAATTTTTAAAGGCTAAAAATGGTTTTTTTACTAAAATAATTCCAATAATTCAAAGAAAAATAAAAAAAATGTTAAATTTGTTTTTTTTTGTATCCCTTGACATTAGAGAGATTTAATAAAAATAAAAACTTAATTTTCCACATTTAAAATATTTTATAATTAATAAACACCTCAGAATTTAAAGTAATTCTTAAAATTCATATAAAATTTGAAAAAACATGAAATTTGGTCTAAAGGCTTCTCTGCTCTATAACTACCTCTAGTAAAACTTTCAAAGGATTAGGATTTACCTTGGTTAAGTTAGAACTTTTCTTTTAAAAATCCTATTTTTGCATTAAAAATAATTTTATAGATAAATTAAATTTTGAAAAATCACACTTTCTCCTCTGGTGCACAATTGACCCATGAGTGAGGTAGGATAAAAATTCCAAATTCATTTGGATTAAATTTGATGAATTATGAAGTGATAGAGCCTTAGAGGCAAATGTGTAATTTTGGAAATTTAGCCTTAATTAACATTTAGGCCTAATTTCATAAAGGGAAATGGGAAATTTTTTATTCTAATTAACATATTTGGATGTTTGAAATATAAGGGGTTAACTGGTAGATNGAAAGTTCTCCATTTCCATTTCTAGTTTTTTGAGTCCTCTTTGTATTTTTATTTTTTTCTTTTTTTCAAACTGGGGATCATAAGGCACAAGTCCTGCAGATCCTTTTTTTTGCATATGCAACACAACAAAAAATACATTAATAATTAAACAAATAATGGATGAAATATATTCAACACAGCAAAACATTTTCACGAACACCTTATTTTTCATAAAAACAATTTTTTTCTTTTTTCGCAACACTTTTTCATATAAAAAACTTTTCACACAAAACAGTTTTTACGAC
Source organism: Phalaenopsis hybrid cultivar (assembly GCA_002079205.1). Classification (NCBI taxonomy): domain Eukaryota; kingdom Viridiplantae; phylum Streptophyta; class Magnoliopsida; order Asparagales; family Orchidaceae; genus Phalaenopsis; species Phalaenopsis hybrid cultivar. The sequence goes on along the minus strand of JXCR01144715.1, from coordinate 202,594 downwards.
ACTATAGTTTTCCAAGTCTAAGCCTAATTACTTCAACTAAAATTCTCCTAAAGTTCTTACCTAAGCTTCCCTGACAACGGCGCCAAAAACTNCCAAAATCTTAAGGGCTTAGTAGTGACTTAGGTTAAATCAAGTTTCATTTAAATAAGGATTAGAAAAGTAAAAATCTTTGAAAATTAAAACTTCTTTCAAACACTACAAGCTCAAGTCAAAATTTGGCTAAGTCTCTTAAACTTGTCTCTTTAAGGGTCTTCACCCACGTAATTCTTAAATTAAATTACAAGTGATAATTACCCTATTCTTAGGGATAATTGAGACATCAATGCTCACTGAGTACTAAGGGTATTTACGGGATGAATTATTAAGCAACATAATAAGTTTAAAAGAACTCGGGATTTTCGATCAGGCAGCGAGAGAGTTGCACGGACCTGCTTCTTCTCTAGATCTGTTGGATACCTCGGAGATCTACTAAACTTAATATGTTTTTCTTGACAAAAATCATCCTTAATTAAACTCCTAAGAACCCACCAAGATATGACATAGGGTTAGGAAAACTACCAAAATCTTACTTTTTTTCTTGCATCTACACGAACTGCCCTCACATGCATTTTAAGTTTCAGGTGGTGGAACGAAAAGACTCGTCAGGTATGCTATTACAGTTTTTAGCATCATCTTTCTTGTACTTTTATGCTATACTTTTATGCTTACAAAAATTTGCATGCTAAATAATGATTTCACCCTGCATGAAAACTAAAACTATCTGGAGAGCCACAAAACCAAAACGAAAACTAAAACTAAAATCAACCAAGATAAAATTCACCACCACAACATTCAAAATATAAAACAACTCAAAATTTAATCACAAACATCACACAAAACTACAATTGCAACTAAATTAAGATGTCTCTATTGGATGATCGGGAATTCCTTGGAGGAGGTAACCTACGGTTGCTAACGAGGCTTCTCACGGCCTAAATGAAATTATGAAACTCAATAAGTTGAGTTTAGTAAGTTCATTTTATAGTGGTGTCGGAACGAGGGAACCGTAGGATCCTAACTGGTGTCGCTCTAATCAACTTTAACATGTCCTCACAAAATTTAAAGAACTACAACCATAGGGCCACCTGATTTGACATCATAACTTGACACACTAGAAAACTCAAACTCATCACGGCAAGGAGCTTGGAGCTAGCATGGTGGTCAGCATGGCCATCTTCAACAACAAACCTGTCTTCCCCAGCTAAACCAATCTTCCTTCCTTAAATATAAGCAACAAAGCCATAGGACTTCAAGGTTTCTTGCTTTTTCAACATAAATCCTCACCTTATCTTTAGTCCTTTGTACAGCCCTGCTATACAATATAAGCCCTAACTCGTCTTAGGATTCCAAGGTCGTCGTTCGTCATGACCTAAATCCTTACATCTTCTAGGCTATTTGTGTGATTGTTCTATACAATTGTAAGCCCTAACAAATAAAATTGGCAGGATGAAACATTTAAATATTTCTTCTCAAAACTGAAGCCAAACCATGGGATAGCTTGGGAAGTCACTAGGGTTCTCCTCTGGATCCATAGCATCCCCTAGTTCTTCCTCCTTTGGACTCTACAACAAAATGTTCCAAATTTGAACCAATCCCCTTTCACATCTCTATGTCTGATCTCATTGAAAAGTCCTACCCTTTGAAACTCCTTGAAGATAATATTTCCTTATTTTTATCGAGAGTCTTCATAGGTGACTTTGGTCATTTAAGATGTAATTAACTATAGGGACTTGCCCTTATAGGAAGCATGTTTGAACCGAGCTTAATATAAACCCTATTTAATTCTTTATATTAAATAGGGGAACTTGTTAGCAGATACAATGGTTTTGCAGGCCAAACAAATGTCATAAATTCCGTAGTTTATTTGATCGAGTCTCATCCCCAAGTCTTGTGCTTATCCTTCGGGATAGATACAGGATTTGTGGAACAACACTTTTTCATTTAAACTATGAAAAATATGGGGTTTGATTTCATATTTTTCTAAAACTAAATATATATGTAAATTAAAACGTCTTTCTGAAGCGGGCGACGAGATTTTGATTCCGGTGACGGCTAGCTTCTTACGGGAAACTCCTCCAACCAAAAATAGCACTGACAAGATGATAAAATCTTGTCTAGCTCCTCCTCGGTAGGACTATAGTTTACATAAAAACACAAAGTACTAGGAGGCAAATGGTAAAACTGATTAATTACCTCAGGAGAAAATGGTATTGTTTTCCCCCGTACTATGACTTTATCCTCATTAGCCTTGGAGAGATTCACATAGAACTCTTGTATTACAGAGATGACGGTGACAACAGAAAAATAACAGAACCACTCCCACATGCGACTAACAATCAACTGCTCCACGGCTCCTCCCAGACTTTTGAAACATTTCTTAGGAATCAGTTTCCTTATATGTAAAGCATCATTGTACCTGTCCTGAGCTCTCGAACTAACAAATTTACTTGAATCGAACAGAGCTTTTCCTTTGCTTCTTTTCATTCTTGGTGTCATTTTATAAAAATTTTTATAAAATTCAAAATAAATTCCACAATCAACTCCAAATCATAAAACACAACTCCCAAAAGCTTAAACTAACAAATCTATGCATTTTCCATCAATTTATTCCAAATTTTTACCAGGAATAGTGATTTTTGGATAGCTCATGAATGTGCTCAAAATACATGGTGAAAATAAAAAAAATTTGCATAAAATTGAAGCTCTTACCTCAAGAAGATCAAATCTAACAAATTTTTCTTGAATCCACCAAGAAATCCTCACTTAAGGTGATGCCCTAGCTCTCTAAATTGCAAAAAACGTTGGAAGAAGGCGAAGTAGAGTGGTTTAATGGCAATTTTCCAACCAAACATTCACTTAAAACTATTCAAGAACTGGTTTTCATGAACTGATGCTTAAGCATGAATGGTTCGACGCTTAGGCGCTAGTCTATCAGTTTAGTCAGTGCTTAAGCGTGGGATTTGACGCTTAGTCGCCACTGCACAAATTTTGATTTTGTTCATTTAAGAGAAATGCACTCCTAGCATAATTTAACCAACCCTCTATGGTCTCAAAAACATTCTATATACTATTTTTTTTCCTCTCACTTTTTTCTAACTCAAGATTCACCAATTGAAGTTAATTTGATTCAATACTAAATAATACAAATTTTTTCACAAACAAAACACTTATATTCATTCAAAAATGATTACAAACATTTTTTAATACATAAATTTTCAATCCAAATAGTCTTGGATGAGAAAATTCCTAACACTGACTCTAAACAAACATAACATATAAAAAACACTTTAAAGCACACTTAACATTAACAAACAAACATTAAGCACACAAACACTAAACATAAGCACTAAATCTCAAACTTAATTTCATTCTCTAATTGATGGAACAAATTCCGGCCTATCATTAGTCTCTCCATCAGCATTTGGTATGTATGTCTGAAAGAACAGACAATGATTAATAACTCTGGTTGAATATTCTTCAATCCACTTGTTCTTCATATACATAGACTTATCTGTTTCTTCTATAAAATTTGTACGGATAAACTGCATCTTTAGTTGCCATCGCATATGATTCAGATGTGCGTTAACATCCATCACTTTTCCTTCAATTGAAGCCACATTATCCTCAATTTTAGTGATCTTTTATGTTATTCCTTCGATACTAACGGCTAGAAAACTATTATACATCTCTTATGCACTCTGAATAATAAACTTCTTTCTCATTAATTCCTCCTTCTTCTTCAAATCACTCTCCCAAGATGACATTTTTCCAATACTCTTTTTTTTTCACGTAGAATTTAAAAATGAAGGTTTGGTCCGATTTCTCCTCATACCCCCCTCTATTTATAGGCCTTAAACCCTTCCCAAAACTCCCAGGCACATCTTAGAACTAATATTATATGTTCAAGCCAACCAATTTGTATTTAGAACTTCTAGAAACTGAAATTTGCACATGTTTTTTTAATTGTCATGCTTAAGCGCCGAATCTTAGTGCTTAAGTGTCAGTGCTCAATTTAGCACGGGTCAACTTAACATCTAAACACTTGTTCTAACACGGCTAAGCCATCTTTTATGGTCTTAAAATAATCACTAACTTAATATATAATCAAATTACTACCAGAATTTTCTAATTCACACACAATAACATAACAATAAAAACAAACACACAGATAACTACGGGGTGCCTCCCACAAAGCGCTTGGTTTTACTTCGTCAGCCCGACTAACCAGTGCTTATTTTGGTTGACCCAATATCAGAAAATCATTTAATTTAAGTTAGTCACCTAAAAAGTAGGGTTTCAGCCTGTGACCATTCACTTTGAATATTTTATTAATTTTAGAATCTTTGATATCCACAACTCCATAAGGATAAACTTTCATCACAACAAATAGCCTCATCCACCTTGACTTAAGTTTGCCTGGAAAGAATCTTAACCTTGCATTATTAAGCAAAACTTGTTGCCTTGGCTAAAAGTTTTTAGCCAGAATTCTTTGATCATTCCACATCTTCATCTTTTTTTTGTAAATCTTAGCACTTTCATAAGATTCGTTCCTTATCTCTTAAAGCTCATTTAATTGCAAAAACTTCTTCTCACCAGTATCTTTCAAATTGTAATTAAATTCCTTAATCGCCTAATATGCTTTATGCTCAAGTTCAACTGGTAAGTGACACACTTTTTTAAATATTAGCCTGTACGGGGACATTCCTGTAGGAGTTCTGTATGCAGTCCTATAAAGCCACAAAGCATAGTCAAATTTAATTGACTAATCCATTTTAGTTGAATTTACATATTTTTCTAACATTTTTTTTAATTTCATGATTGGATAATTCAGTCAAATCACTTATCTGAGGATGATAAGCAGTAGCAATTCTATGGTTAATATGATATTTCTTTAATAATTTCTCCATTATTGCATTTCTGAAATGACTTCCCCCGTCAGTTATGGTCACTCTCGGCTCCCAAATCTACAAAATATATTCACTATTAAAACTTTGCAACACTTTGAGCATCACATCAAGGTAAAGCAACAGCTTCTATCCATTTGGATACATAGTCTACTGCTAACAATATATATAAATTTTTTAAAAATGGCATAAATGGTCCGTAAAATCTAATCCCCAAACATTAAATATCTCAACTTCTAACACATAATTGAGCAACATCTCATTCCTCCTAGAATTATTGCCTACTTGTTGACATCGATCACAATATTTGATATAAGCATTAACATCTCTAAAGATTGTAGGCCAATAAAATCCTTATTGTAAAATTTTGTAAGTTGTTTTATCAATGCCAAAATGTCCCCCAAAATTAGAACNGTAAGAATCCTTTGATCATGCCACATCTTCATCTTTTTTTTATAAATCTTGGCACTCTCATAAGATTCATTCTTTATCTCTTCAATCTCATTTAATTGTAACAATCTTTTCTCACTAGCATCTTTCAAATTATAATTGAACTCTTTAATTCATTTAATTGCAATAATCTTTTCTCACCAGCATCTTTCAAATTATAATTGAACTCTTTAATTATTTTAATGCAATAACCTTTTCTCACCAGCATCTTTCAAATTATAATTGAACTCTTTAATTGCCCAATATGCTTGATGTTCAAGTTCAACTGGTTAGTGACAAGCTTTCCCAAATATTAGCTTATGTGGGGACATTTCTATAGGAGTTATGTATGCAGTCCTATAAGCCCACAAAGCATAGTCAAGTTTAACTGACCAATCTATTTTTGTTAGATTCACAGATTTTTCCAAAATTATTTTAATTTCCCGAATGGATAATTTAGCCAAACTACTTGTCTGAGGATGATAAACAGTAGCAATCATATGTATTATACGATATTTTATTAATAACTTCTCCATTATGGTATTTTTGAAATGACTTCCCCCATCAGTAATGATAACTCTCGACATCCCAATTCTACAAAATATGTTCGTTTTAAAAAATTTTGTAACACTTTGTGCATCACATTGAGGTAAAGCAACAGCTTCTATCCATTTAGATACATAGTCCACTACTAAAATATTATAAAAATTTCCGAAATATGGTATAAATAGTCCCATGAAATCTAATCCCCAAAAATCAAATATTTCAATTTGTGGCATATAATTGAAGGGCATCTCATTTCTTCTAGAAATATTGACTACTACTTGACATATATCACAGGTTTTGATATAAGCATTAACATCTCTAAAAATTGTAGGCCAATAGAAACCAGATTGTAAAATTTCTTATGTTGTTTTATCAACAACAAAATGTTCCCCAAAATTAGATCNTTCATGGATTTTTCCATAATTCTTTTAATTTCCCGATTGGATAATTCAGCCAAACCATTTGTTTGAGGATGAAAAGTAGTAGCAATCTTATGATTTATATGATATTTCTTTAATAACTTATCCATTATGGCATTTCTTAAATGAATTCCCCCATCATTAATGATAACTCTCGGCATCCCAAATCTAAAAAAATATCTTCGTTTTCAAAAATTTTATAACAATTTGAGCATCACATCTTGGTAAAGCAACAGCTTTTATCCATTTGGATATATAGTCTGCTGCTAACATAATATATAAATTTCCGAAAGATGGTATAAATGACCCCATGAAATAAAATATCCAAACATCAAATATTTCAACTTCTTGCATATAATTGAGGGGCATCTCATTTATTCTAGAAATATTGTCTACTCGTTGACATCAATCACAAGTTTTGATATAAGCATTAACTTCTCTAAAAATTGTAGGCCAATAGAATCTAGATTGTAAAGTTTTGTATGTTGTTTTATTAACTCCAAAATGTCCCCCAAATTTAGGCCAATAGAATCCAGATTGTAAAATTTTGTATGGTTTTTTATCAACACCAAAATGTCCCCCAAAATCAGAATTATTACATTTTTGGATAATTTCATAAGTTTCTTCTAATGGTACACATCTTCAAATAATTAGATCCTTTCCTTTTTATATAAAAATTGGTCATCCCAAAAATAAGTCTTAGTTTCACAAATAAATTTCCTCTTTTATTGGTATGTCATTTCATAGGGTATAATATCATTAACAATAAAGTTAACAATGTCGGCATACTACGGAACAAACCACTCATTAATAGTGAACAATTTTTCATCTGGAAAGTGTTCGTTAATTTTTTTTTCAAAACAGAGTGATTTTTCTAACTCAAGCCTGGACAATGATCAGCAATTTGATTTTTAGTGCTTTTTCGATCTACTATGTTAAAATCAAATTCTGGCAAAAGAAGAATCCATCTTATAAGACTAGGTTTAGCATCTTTCTTTTTCATAAAGTACTTAATAGTAGAATGATCTGTATGCACTACACAATGAGTTCCAATTAAATATGATCTAAATTTATCAAAGGCACTACACAATGAGTTCCAATTAAATATGATCTAAATTTATCAAAAACATATACTATTGCTAATAACTTTTTTTCAGCTGTTGTATAATTGATTTGTGTTTCATTATGATTTTTACTAGCATATTAAATTATTTTGAAAATTTTATCATATCTTTGTCCTAAAACATGTCCTATAGCATAATCACTAGCATCACACGTCAATTCAAAAGGTTTTTCCCAGTTTGGTGAATATATAATTGGTGCAATGATAAATTTTTCTTTTAATAAATTAAAAGCTTTTAGGCATTCCTTATCAAAATTGAAAATTTCATCTTTCTCCAGTAAATGGCATAAAAGTTTAGCAATCTTTAAAAAGTCTTTAATATATCGTCTGTAGAATCTAAAATGTCCTAAAAAACTCATAATTTCCCTTACATTTTTGGAGAAGGTAAAATAACAATCATTTGAATTTTAGCAGGATCTCTTCCCTACACATTTTCTGATATTTGATGACCTAATACAATTCCTCATGCTACCATAAATTGTCATTTTTCCCAAATAAGAACCAAATTTATTTCTTCTTAGCACTTAAGAACTTTTGATAAATGTTTTAAACATGATTCAAATGAAGTTCTAAATACTAAAAAATCATCCATGAATAATTCAATCCCCTTTTCAATTAAATCACAAAAAATTGCCATCATACATCTTTCAAATGTAGAAGGGGCATTACATAAATCAAAGGGCATCCTTCTAAAAGCAAAAGTACCATAAGGACTAGTAAAAGTTTATTCCTCTTGATCCTCAGGAGATATTTATATTGTGATAACAAGTATATCCATCCAGAAAATAAAAGTATTTATACCCATCTAGTCTATCTAGCATTTGATCTAGAAAGGTTAATGGAAAATGATCTTTCATAGTGGTAAGATTTAATTTTCTATAATTAATGCATATTCGCTACCCAGTAGCTTGTATAGTAGGTATTAATTCATTATGTTCATTCACAGTTACAATTACTCATCCTTTCTTAGGAACGTAGTGAATTGCAATAACCCATGCACTGTCTGAAATAAGGTAGATAATTTCAGCATCTAACCATATTAAAATTTCTTTCTTAACAACTTAAATCATAACAGGATTCAGTCTCCTTTGAGGACCTGCCTTGGGTTTATGCTGACCTCATTTTTAGTAAGGTCTAGTCTTCCTCTTAGGATTTAGGATCTAGCCTTAGGGTTCTTCCTTTGACAATCTTAGAGCCTTAGAAATGGGACCAGTCTCATTTTAGGAATCCAAACTGCTTCTATACTCTTTTGAAGTTTTGCATGTTGTTCTTGACCTCTAGCACGTAGGAGGTTGAAACTAACATGAGGGAGCTCAATAGAAGTTCCTATAGGATCATTAAGTCTTAGGGTGGCCTTTTACACAATTTGCACATTCACGCGCACAAACTTTGCGATTCGTTCAGTTGACACGTTCGATCACCACAATTCACATCGTTTGCACCGTTATTCATCGAAAAACTTAAATGAATTTTTGAAATGATCAACCGCGAACCGAAGTTTTGATAAAAAATGAATTTGAAGGATTTTTTATGGCTGATCTTCGATGGGGTTGTCCGAACGACCCCGGATGACGAAACGGATCGCACCTGTGGGTCTGGAACGTCGACTTTACCTAGAAAGGACACTAATTTTGATATGGTCTCATGTTGGGTCGAATTTTGTCTGAAACAACGATATTTAACTAAAATATTAATTAGAATAGGTTTTATAAAAAAAAATCCAAATTTCTAAACCTAAATCCCTAATCCCACGGTTCGCACGCCTCCCTTTCTTCCTGTTCGCGAGGCCGGCCCGAGCCCTCTCCTTCTTCTCTATCGCATGCCCTAGCCGAACCGAATCTTCCCCAATCAGCATCTCAAATCATGAATCTCCGCTATCATCTTACTCCCTGAACTCCTCTCTTATTTTGGCCAAAGCTTTTGGTACCCACTAAAACCCTGGCTAAAAGCTTCCACATCGTGCCACGTGAGATGCTCCTCCACGACAAAGCTTCGCCTCTGTTTTCCTCTCCCCACGCGAGGTTTGTCGCTTCTCTTGGCTCGGCTCACCGCCTAGGTGAGGGATGATATTATTCCTCTTCCCTCTTTTGCTATAAAAATCCCATTTGGGGAGTTCTTTAGGGTTAGCCGAATTTTACTTTCAATAGGGGAGGTGCTGCCAAAATTTTATCTTGCGTGAATTTCCTGTCGCTCGATAGTTGGCTTCATATTCTTGCGTGATCCTGTGCTACCAAGGTGGGCTGAAAATTGAAAGGAAGGGGAAGGTGCTGCCATTTTTGTGTCTCATTTCTTCATTCTATGTGTGTGTATTTGAGGCTTTGGGAAGGCTTTGCCTTCTCTTGGGTAAAGCTTGAAGGAGGAGTGGTGGCCGAATTTCTGCAAAGAGAGAACTGCTACAAGATTTTTGTGGCTTGTTCGATTTCCTTGCAGGTTCACTCGATGCCTTTGCTTGGTTGCTTGTTTGGCCATTGATATTTTCGGTTGAAGCTTTGATAGGGGGAGGTGCTACCAATATTTTGGGTTATTCTATCTCCTTGGTTGGCTCTTCCTTTAGCCTATCTGGTGTTTGGTTTTTACTGTCCCTTTGGAACAAAAAAAAAAAACAGGTGCCTTCTTCCTTTTCTTCTTACGCTCATTTCTCTTGCTTTCCTTCATTTCATTCACCGCCTTTACTTTTCTTTGCTTCTTGAAAGAGCTCAACTTAATTGATACACATACACACACACACATNTCTAAGGTTCTAAGATAGTCGAAGGGAGATCCCTAAGGCTAGATCCTAAACCCTAAGAGGAAGACTATACCTTGCTAAAAATGAGGTCAACAGCTGCTCCTCTGCCTAAAAGCTTCGCCTCTGTCGTCCTCTCCTCACGCGAGGTTTGTCGCTTCTCTTGGCTCGGCTCACCGCCCAGATGAGGGATGGTATTCTTTCTCCTCCCTCTTTTGCTATAAAAACCCCATTTGGGGAGTTCCTTAGGGTTGGCCAAAAATTTGGGAAAGGGGAAGTTCTGCCGGATTCGTCACTGGTTTCTTTTCCTTGAAGTTTTTTTGTTTGTTTCGGTTTGCAGCAAAGGTAGCCTTCTTCCTCTTTCTTTCTTCAAGCATTCGGAGGAACTATTATCTTTTATCCACTGAAATCTGGGTTGATTAGTTTGAGTTATGAATTGATTTCTTGACTACTTAAGCTAATCTATATATGACATTTGTCTTTTAATAATTTTGAGACCTCTTCTTTGCTGTGGTATAATGATGGAAAGCAAGACTTAAAATTCTGTAGGTTCTGAACTAATCCTTTTATTGCTTGAGAGGATTTAGGTTAAATTTTGCTCACATACTTGTCATGGTTATAAGCTTGTTTGCTTGCTGAATGCCACTGTTGTTGCAGAGTGTTTGAAGGAATTCGTATAGGTAGCTCTAGCTTTGCTTCTACCATGAAGGGAGCACCTTAAGCAGATAGAGTTTTGCCATCTTGTTTGTTGCTTGGGGTTTTTGGGTCCCAGTGTTGTTTTGGCTTTACATATGTAGCTCTTGAAAACTTGTTATTTATACAGCTTACATTCAGTTGCTTGCTGCTTCCCTCTTACAAAAAATCTGAAAGGATTCTATTTAATATTTGCAATGGTGGGGGGACCTTGGTGTTTTGAAACTTTAATTGGTTATAGTTTATGTGTGGCCAATTTATAAAAATATGCAAGCTTTGGTGTTCGATTTGTAAAAACCTGCAAGTTTTGGTATTCTATTGGTAAAAATAAAAAAAATTTAAGTGTTTGCGATACTTTGGTCTTCCAAAAAGGAAATTGGATATATGACATATAATTCTTGCGAATTTGCCTGTCACATGGCTAGCATCTTGAATTATTCCAATTATTTACTTTGGGTGGCTCATTTGTGATNTCTATCTCCTTGGTTGGCTCTTCCTTTAGCCTATCTGGTGTTTGGTTTTTACTGTTTCTTTGAAACAAAAAAAAAACAGGTGTCTTCTTCCTTTTCTTGTTACCCTCATTTCTCCTGCTTTCCTTCATTTCATTCGCCGCCTTTACTTTTCTTTGCAGCTTGGAAGAGCTTAACTTAATTGATATACATATATATGTGTATATATATATGCATATATACCCTGCTTAAATCTTGCCATGAAGCAGCCCTTGAAAACATAGATTCCCCTGGCCTCCTTCGTGGGATGTGCAAAGTGCTATGTGCATGAATATGAGAGCTTGGGTTCTTCTTGAACCCAAATAGAAGTGCTAGACCATCTGCTTTTGGTTTCTTATTCATGGTTTTGTTTAAAAGTAAAGCGGTATATTAGCAGATGTGAGCAGATTTTTGGTAGGCCTCAAATTTTTAGGATGTTTTCTTTTAGTTTGCTGAAATTGAACTTTGGAGCTGAATATGTGGAAAGAATTGCATGCAATTTTTTCTATTTTATTTGTTTCATTTCATAGAGCTACAGTTAGCTTTGTTTTATGATTTGGATACTTGAGAAACAATCACATCACTTTCATTTGATTTATATTTTGAATATTTTGGAAAGAATAGTCACCTTCTTTTTTTTCTCTTTCGCTTCATTTCTGAAATTTTCTGGTGGCTCATTTGTGAAATTCTAAGTCTTTGGGTGACTCATTTGTAAAAATCTGAAATATTAGGTTGCATTTTGAAAAAAAAAACGGGAAAGATTTATTCATCGTTTTTGATTGTTGGAGGACTTTGGTGCCTTGCATTTTAAAAACATGAAAGGATTCATTTATCATTTCCAATTTTCGGATTTTAAAATATTTACATCTGTAACATCCAAATTTTGAAAGTAGGTGTGTGGATTTTCCTTTTTTTATGTATTTACATATCTAACACCTAAACTTCAATCTTTACATGCACACCACTTGTCCTTACGTGTTTAATTGCAGCACTTACGTATATACCACGTAATTCTTATGCAGTTACATATGTAGCAAATGGTGCCTTGCTTTTTGAGAATTTGAAAGCTTTGTTTGTCAATTTGCAAAGGTTGGAAGTCTTGATGTTTATGTTTTGCAAAATCTGCACTTGTACAATTATGTGGAGTTAGTTTGGATCGTTTATATGCTTGCTTAAATACCAAACCTGCACCTATTTGTTTATTTCGAATTGTTTGGGAATGGTCTTATACTTTCCAAATGTGAAAATTTGCATTGGTAGTCATTACATATGTCGGTTTAAATTGTGTTCTTGCTGCCCTCAATTAACGTCCATCCTAGAGAGTACTATTTGTGTTGTTAGCCATTACATACTTTCCAAATGTGAAACACTGGATATTGTCATTCATATACTTGTGTACTTTTTTAGTTGTGCAAATTCCAGGTGTGAAAAATCCATTATTATGTCGTTACGCTGCCCGATTTTTCTCGATCAGGTTCACCCTTTTTTTTACTTATCTAGGCATGTTGCTTCTTTGTCTTTTTTTTTTTTCTTTGGCTTTCTCATATACATCTCGACTTCTCATTATTATTTTAACTTCATTCCACAACCTCACTACACTATTTCGCTGCATCACCCTACTTTCTACATTACACCACTTTACCCGCTCCGCATCTTACACTATATCAGATACTACATCACTTCACATCCCTGCACCACACCGGGAGAGGATTAACTGCTTTGACATGTATTCTAATTTTCTTTGATATTGAGAAACAACCCACCTCCTTTCTGAAATTGTGTTAGGTGGATTGTCTTCTCCTCCCTCAGCTCCTTGATCCCTCGTCCCTTGCTTCTCCTTGCTTCTTGGTCTAAATCCCGCACTCGTGTAGGACGTACAAGTGCGCATGTATAGCACTCTTGCTATATGTGAGGCCATCAAGCAAGACTGTAAGTGGAGTGTTTGAGGTTACGGACGGTGATAAAATTGCATCATAGAGAATCGGGTCCCTTAGAATAGTATCTCCCAACTCAGAGACTCTGGAGAGGGTAGAGTAAGGAATTTTTACAGGTACTATTCGCCCAGCCTTGGGGTTTCTACCACCGGCAATCTAAAGTTGCTAGTAGTTCTAGTTCGACTAAAATATTCAACTTGTGGATCGAGTTATTTAAAAAAAATATAAAAAATATATATATATACATTTGAAAAATACAAAATCACCTCCACTACAAAACAACCTACTTACCTACGACTTTTACTTGCATGCAGATCCAGATTGAAATGTATGAAACATTTTACAAAGGTCCACGGTTGGCTACTCGAGTCCGATTAGGGATGCCTTCTGCAGAAGGTCGGTCTTGTAGTCAGTATTTAAGGTTGTGGTCTACAACACAACTTTGAGTCCTCCTCACCACCAAGCTTACGGTCTTCTTGAACTTGTAGTCCATTCTGGTGTTTTCTTCGTTTTTGTTCTTTCTTTCGGATTTTCCTACAAGTTTACCTCTATGAATTTATTCGGATTTCCTACGAACTTTGTTTTGTTTCATATTTATTACGAAATATTTCTTTTTGACTTTTTTCGACTTTTTTCGACTTTTTGATTCTTTTATTTCGTTTCTCCTACACACATTACACACACATCTGCCCAGTATAGTTTGTTTATTCTATCTTTCAGTGTATATTCTTTTGCCGGATGTACAGTTTTCACATTACCACTGCATGATTTCATTGCACATTAACATGCTTTTCTTTTACACTCTCCCTTAGATTAGGATGCCAGTAGCAGCTCCTAGGTGGTACCCACGTTAAATTGGTGACCTCACCATTTGTATTATTTCAACCTTAAACAACTTGAATACTAAATTCGATGCTGTAATGACGAGGAGCTTGGAGCAAATGCGGTGGGCAACACAACCATCTTCAACAGCAAAACATGTATACATCAACAAAACCTTTCCTTAAAATTAAACAACAAGCCATATGATTTCGAGGTAGTCTGTTTAACGCGACATAAATTCTCACTTTATCTTTTAGGCATTTGCACAGCTAAACTGTGCAATTTAAGCCCTAACTCGTTCTAGGTTCCGAGGTTGTCATCCGATACGACATAAATTCTCATATCTTCCAGGCGACTTGTGTGACCGTGTCACGCAAATATAAGCCCTAATTAAATAAAATTAGCAGGATGAAACACTTGAATAATTTCTCCTCAAAATTGAAGCCAAACCATAGGATAGACTGGGAAGCCACTGAGGTTTGTCTCAGGATCCGTGGCCTCCCCTAGTTTCTCTTCATTTGGATTCCTCAACAATGTTCTAGATTCGAGCACTTCCCCTTTTACACCTTCTCGTCCGATTTCGTTGAAAAGTCATATCTTTTTGACTTCTTTGAAGATAATATTCCCTGATTTTTATCGAGAGTTTTCTTAAGTGACTTCGGTCATTTAAGATGTAATTAACCATAGGGGCTTGCCCTTATAGGAAGCTTTTCCGAACCCAGCCTAAATAAACTCTATTTAATTCTTTGTATTAAATAGGAAAACTTGTCGTCAAACAAAACGGTTTCGCAGACCAAACAGATGTCATATATTTCTTAGTTTATTTGATCGAGCCTCATCCTCAAGTCTTGTGTTTATCCCTCGGGATAGATACAAGATTTGAGGTAGAGCGCTCTTTCATTTAAACTGTGAAAAATATGAGGTCAGTTTGATTTCATATTTTTCTAAAATTATACATATATATGTAAATTAAACGTCCTTCCGAAACGGGCGACGGTATTTCGATTCAGGCGACCGACAACTTCTTACGAGCAACTTAACCCCCCAACTTTTCAGTGCCGACAATAATCTGACACCCTAGAAAACTTAAACTCGTCACGACAAGGAGCTTGGAACTAGCGCGGTGGGCAACACGACCATCTTTAACAACAGAACATGTCTTCCCCAGCTAAACCATTCATTTCCTAGAAATTAAAATAACAATCCATAGGATTTCGAGGTTGTTCGCCTTGCGCAACATAAATCTTCAACCTTTTCGTTAGGCATTTATATAGCTCTGTTATACGATCTAAGCCATAACTCGTTTTAGGATTCTAAGGTTGTCGTTCGTTACAACCTAAATCCTCACATCTTCTAGGCAATTTGTGTGATCGTCTCACACGAATGTAAGCCCTAATTAAATAAAATTGGCAGAATGAAACATTTGAATAATTTCTCCTCAAAACTGAAGTCAGACCATAGGGTAGACTGGGAAGTCACCGAGGATCTCCTCTGGATCTGTGACATTTCCTAGTTCTTCTTTCTTTGGATTCTGTAACAAATTTTTCAAACTTGAGTCATTCCCCTTTCACACCTCTTTGTCCGATTTCGTTGAAAAGTCTCATCCTTTTGAAGTCCGCGAAGATAATTTTTTCAGATTTTTTATCGAGAGTATTCTTAAGTGATTTCGGTCATTTAGATGTAATTAACTATAGAGGTTTGCCCCTTATAGGAAGCTTTTTCAAACCCAACTTAAAATAAACCATATTTAATTTTTCATGTTAAATAGAGGGATTTGTCGGCAAATAAAACAGTTTCGCAGACCAAACGGTCGTCATGTATTTCTTAATTTATTTGATCGGGCCTCATCCTCAAGAATTGTGTTTATCCCTCGGGATAGATATATGGTTTGAGGTAAAACGCTATTTCATTTAAACTATGAAAAATATGTGGTCAGTTTGATTTTTCATACTTGATTTTAAACTTAAATCTATATGTAAATTAAAGCATCCTTCCGAAGCTGGAGACGAGATTTCAATTCTGGTGACCGACAGCTTCTTACGGGTAACTCCCCCAACCCTACTTTTTATCGCCGACACCGCACGATGCAGATAGGGTCGAGCGACACAACCGAAGTGGTTGAAGAAGATAAAAATGATTGACACAGACTAAGCCGCGACACAAAATAACAAAATTGACTATTAAGGGCGCACTCGCATGCTGGGAACGAAGCCTAACAGAGGAGGGTGATGAGCCGTGCGTGTCTCATTGATCGTTTGAAGGGAAACCGCTCTTTCTCTCTTATTTCTTGAATGAAAACATATACATATTTATATACACTCTCATCTTTATAAATTAGGAAAATATCTAATATAGAAAAGATTCTCTAATTAATATCCTCTAATTCGATTATCTAATATAGAAACAGTAGATTTATTACTTTCCATAACAATTATCTTAATAGTGAGATCAAGGTTTATATTTTTGCAAACCACATGTATGTGGCAGGAGAAAACAACTGTCCTTGTAATTCAGTCATCAAATTGCCTTGAGGTGTTCGATGAGTTTTTTGCCAAATCTAAAGAATTTGTGCCAAGTTTGAAACTTCAACTCAGATCCAATGATTCAACTCTATTAGCACTTGGCCAATATTAAACCCATCCAATGACTTAACTTTGATTTTCGATAATTTTAATTTCAAAACTTATCACCCCGGGTTATAATGCTACAATTGCAATCTGAAAATGTGGCATCTTGGTCCTTAAATTGACTTAATATCTAATCTAAACTTGCATGATATATTAACTACACCAAAAGCTCGATCTCTAATGACACATGGAAAAGAATTTGTGATAAACACATCTTAAATATCATATGTCAAATATGTAGTTATGGTTTCAGTGTTTTAAAACATGAAACTACCAGTTTGCCATATTGGCTTGATTGAAAACTATGTTAAAAACGTGATTATGGTGAGAATTGATCCTAGGCCATTTTATACTGTAAAAAATATGCCTTTTCAACTTATAACCATCTCTCTAAAGATATTAAAAGATTGTAAATTTATTGAAAAAAAAACTTGGGTTTCTAAAGCCTCTCAAATTTTCTAATTTAAAGATAAGATTTTTTGTTACTTAAAACTAAATTATTTGAGTTTCATTTTATTTTTTTCATGATAAATTAATTAGTTATTTTGTGAAGAGATTATCTAAAAAATGATACTCTTATTTTACCTGTTCTGTTCCCATGCATTTGGGCTTGTGAGGCTTTACAAGTCTGAAAACTACTTGCTCTAAAGTTGTTTTTCCTCATCTCAGATCAACGAGGAATTCGAAGAAGTTCCTGTACAGAGTCGGGGTTTTGGTATTCTTGATGTTGGTTATAGATCAAAGGTAAAAATTTCAGACTCTGATACGAGTAGACTATAATTTTTCTTGCCTTTAAATGTATTGAGAAGAAACTAGTACTATATAGTATTTTTAACATCAATCATAACTCTTTGTAGTTCCTATCTAATACAAAATTTAGGCTTAAGAGTTAACTAGCTTCTTTAGTACAAATTAATGGATGTCATTAAAATAATTTTAAGGTCTTGCAATATTCTACATCAGGATTTGTTGCTTCTTGTATTTTATATTTCATTTTTTAAAGATGTCTGATTTTTTTAGCTGACAGTTTTTTTAACCTTTTTTTGATTTAACTTAAATATTCACTTTGGTAAAAGAAGTTCTCTAGTATATTATTCGTTCTGTTTTGGGAAGCTTGTGGAAAGCAATTCATCCTGTAACTTAATCAGATTGCAATTATTTATTATTTATTTTTTCCAACATTGTAGTTGATGAGGTGAAGGGGAAGGTGAGAGGAGGATTAGAGATAAGAAACCCTAGAAAGAAATATGGAACAGGAGTTGCAATACATTGAGATTGTTTCGTCTGACCTGTGCTGTTCATTCTTTGTACCCAGTACACGGCATAAAAGGATATTTGATTTTTGACTTCTTTAATGAATTTCTTGAGAAAACCTTATTAGAAATTACAAGAAATTTCTGTAGTTTGCTCACTTGCTTAATTGATGCCCGAGGAGTGGAGGAAGAGTGTTTTGGTCCCCATTTTTAAGAATAAAGGGATACACAATAGTTTGCAAATAATAGAGAAGTTGATCTATTTTTTTAATTATGGGAGAGGATAATTGAACATAGGTTAAGACGTAATACAAATTTTCTCATAATCAATTTTGGATTTATGCCGGGCAGGTCTACTATGGAAGCTATACATTTATTGAAAGGTTTGATGGAGAAGTTTAGAGATAATATGGAGAATCTACATTTGATTTTTATTGATTTAAAAAAAGTTTACAATTGGTTCCAAGAAATATCCTTTGGAGAGTTATTGAGAAAAAAGACATTGATATGACTTATATACAAGTCATTAAAGATATGTATACTAGAGCTGTTACTTGTGTTTGAACTGAAGGAAGATTGACCAATATTTCCTATTCCTGTTGGATTACATCAGGGTCGGCTTTAAGCCCATATCTTTTTGCTTTATGGATGATCTTAATGGACATTTACAGAATATGTACCTTGGTGTATGTTTTTTGCTGATGATATCCTTCTCGTGGATAAGACGAGAGAAAAAAGACCACGAAAAACTTGAATTATGGTGGTCTACATTGGAGTCTAAAGGCCTTCATTTGAGTAGAATTAAAACTGATTACATGGATTGTAATTTTAGTAGTAGTAGCTTTAATGAAAGAAGTGTAACTTTGGGTGATCAAATTTTTAAAAGGTGTGAACGATTTAGATATCTCAGGTCTGTTACTCAAATCGATCGTGATATATATGTGAATGTTAATAGTAGAATTCAAGTTGGTTGGTTGAAGTGGAGGAATGCTTTGGGTTTTTTGTATAATAGAAAATTTCCGCTTAGACTAAAAGGAAAATTTTATAAGATGGTGGTGAGACCTGCGATGCTCTATGACGCTGAATGTTGGCTTTTAAAAGAGAAGCATAATACTAAGTTAAGTGTTGTCGAGATGAGAATGATTAGGTGGATGAGTGACTTTACAATTAGAGATAAAATGAGAAATGAATATATACGTGATAGGGTTGGTGGAGCTCCTATGATAGAAAAAAATAGAGAGTCAACTTAGATGGTTTTGTCACATTAAACGTCGACCATCTGATGATCTTATTAGGAGAGTAGATGTTTTAGATTCGACTTATGTTAAGAAAGGCAGATGTAGACCTAGGAAGTCTTGGGTTGTTGTATGTGATCTTAATTTATTTAGAACTAAATGAAATTATGACACTAAATAGGACGCAATGGAGAAAAAGGATTCATGTAGCCGATCTCACGTTATGGGATTAAGGCTTTATTGTTGTTGTTGTTGTTTGCTCACTTACTTAATTGCACTACTATTTGCATTGTGTTACTCTCTTGGTTTTGTTAGCGAAATATTTCCATGCAAGCCCAAAGCCACAAAAATGTTTATAAGACTGAAGACATGGCATAACTGCATTTTAAATGACTATTTGGGGTGACTACTCTTTTGAACCTCGTCTGAAACGTTAATGACTCAAGCCAATATTATGGGTGATTCATGATCCGGTAAATACTCGTTCCCTAGTCTGAACTAGAGTAGGTTAAGAATCTTTGCATTGTATTATTTCTCTTTGTTTATTTAGCGAAATATTTCCATGTAAGTCCAATGCCACAGAAAATGCTCATAAGTCGGAAGACATGGCATATCTGCAGTTTAGTTCACTATTTGGGGTGACTACACTTCTGAACCTTTTTCTGAAACATTAATGATGCTCACGTCAATATTAGGGGTCATTCATTATCCGGGAAATATTCATTCCCTAATTTGAACTAGAATAGTTTAAGAATCTCTGCTTAGAAGGACAAATTTAGACTATTCGGTAAACTGTTAGAAAAAGGCATTCTTGATGTTGCTATCTATTTCTTTTTTTAAATAATTGACTGAGAACACTCAATTTTTTGAAGGAACCAAAATGGTTACGTCAATCTTGATTCAACTCCCCCCTTCTGCGATGCCCACAAAAAACTAAAAAAAAAAGGAAAAAAAAAAGAAAAAAACAGATTGCCACTTAATGAGATTTTTTAAGTTCTCTCATCATTTCAAGCTTTGCTTCTTGAGATAATAATCACATGTGCCTACTCAAAATTTTTTTGCATTCATTTGAACTATTGAAAAATTATTTCCCAATATTTTGTTGACCTTATTTTATGGTTTACCTGATTTCAGGAAGAGGCATGGGCTGCAGGTGGAAGCGGCATCTTATTGAGAACAACCAACGGTGGGAAGACTTGGGCACGTGACAAAGCAGCAGATAACATTGCGGCAAACTTGTATTCTGTGAAGTAATTCCCTTCTCACTCTGGCCATAATACAGTCCATGCTACGGATTTGGTTGTTTTAAGCTTATACGGCTAACCTATCAAGCTTTTTATGAAATAATCTTAGAACAGCTAAGATGCCATAATGCTGTTGATTCTGCTCTTTTTGCTATTTACGAAAGTAAATCCTTTTTTCATATGCATTTCTTTTTGGTTCCTCTGATAGTTTTTTTTAATATTTTAATAAATTTTAATATTATTATTAGAATATTAGAATATTAACTTGCAGATTTCCTTATTAATATTCTAATATTCTAATAATATGTATGTGTATGTACATGTATGCATATGTATGTGCATGTATATGCATGTATATTATTAGATGATATTAGAAGATTTATTAAAAGATATTAAAAGATTTTTCTATTTCTTATGTTGCATTTCCTGTTATTTCTTTTTATATCGATTTTTTAATTTTTGTCATTCTTTTTTTTTTTCTTTTGGGTGTTATTAGGAAATGTTTGGGTATTATATCTTTCCTTTCCTCGACTATTGTATCATGTATTTATACCCCTTTTGCTGCTCAATAAGAATATTCCCTCTATTATCAAATCTAACATGGTATCAGAGCCATGGTTCTATCCCTAGTCATTTCCGCGACTCTTCCCTGGCTGTTGGCCACCTACAGGCCTTTCCCTGCAAGGATTCCGCTGCTTGTCACCTGCAGCGGTTCTCCTTCCATCAGATCTCCCTCCAGCCTGCCGGATCTACCTCGAGTCGCCAGATCTGCCTCCAGCCGGTCGGATTTCTCTCTAGGCGACCTAATCTTTCTTGAGAAGAACCTTCCAGCCGCCAGACCTTCCTCTAGCCTGCCTATTATCCCTCCAGGGTTGTTGGAACACTTCCCTTAGGCCATATCTATCCCCTGCAGGACCCACCGTAGCTGATTCTTTCTTCTACAACTGAAACTTTCCTTTGTCTAGTCAAACCAACACCATCTTTGGCTCAATCGAAATCATGGCGAACTCTTCAACCATTAAGCTTCCTTCCGACTATGTACTTGAGTCCACCAAAGCATCAACGCAAACCACAATCCCTCCGCAGAATGAAGGCCTGAAAAACCACATGAACTTTTTGATCACTACCCATAACTTAACAACTCTAATTTTCTCCAACGATTCCACACCATGTCATTGTTCGTCAAAGGATGCTGGAAATTCAACTATCGCACAGAGATGATTAGTGAACCTAAAAAAACTGACCCAACGCATGGAGCATGAGAAGTGGAGTATTCCATGGGCATGTTTTGGCTGATTAATTCTATGGAGACTAATTTTGTCCGTTCGTATCTATTTCTTCTGTTTGCAAGTGCACTGTGGACGATAATTTGGGATTTATGTTGGGATGTTGGCATTGATCCTCCGGTCGACTCAAGTACACAGTCAGAAGGAAGCTTAATTGTTGAAGAGTCCGACGTGATTCCGATTGAACCAAAAGTGATGTTGGGTTGATGAGACATAGGAAAGTTTCGACTATAGAATGAAGAATCAGTTGCGGTGGGTCCTGCGGGGGATAGATATGGCTTTAGGGAGGTGTTCCGGCAAACTTGGAGTGATATCGGGCCGACTAGAGGAAGGCTTGGCGGCTGGAAGGTTCTTGAAAAAGATCATGTTGCCTGGAGAGAAATCCAGTCGGTTGGAGGTAGATTGGTGGCTGGAGGTAGATCCGGCTAGCTGGAGGGAGATCTAATGGAGGGAGAGTCGGCTGGAGGCTAACTGTAGGTGGCCAACATCGAAATCCTTGCAGGGAAAGACCTGTAGGTGGTCAACAACTAGGGAAGAGTCCCGACGACGACTAAGGTTAGAACCATGGCTTTGATACCCTGTTAGATTTGAGAATTGAGCGGAATAATCTTATTGAACAGGAAATGGGTATAAATATATGATACAAGGTCTAGGAAGATCCGTGAGGCAAAATAGGGATCAAAAACTGTGCCCCATTACTATAATGACTTGGTGACCTTATGGATGGAATGCGATCTCTACAACGACTACACATGAGACTTTTTGACTGATCTTTCCCTCTTCCAGAAAGTTGTGGAAAAGGATCGTGTTTTCCAAGTCCTGGCAGGTCTAAACAAGAATCTCGACGAAGTCTAGGGTCTTATTCTTCCATAGGATCCGCTTCAACCTATGTTACATTCATCGAGGTGCGCCGCAAAGAAAGTCGGGGACTTGTCATGCCCGACACTGCAACTCCTTAAATCGAATAATCTGCCTTGGTTTCTAATAGTGCTCGACCCTCCACATCGTCATGGGCAAATCATTCTACTTGTGATTACTGTCATTCATGACAAGTGTTGGAAGATCCACGAGAAACTGACGCATAATTATTCAACCAAATCGTCGACTCCCACTCAGAATCACCTGGCTTGATTAAGAGTTAGATGGTGTACTTGTTCAAACTACTTGGATTTAGTCAATTCTTTTCCGACTCGTCGACCTACCATGTTTGTTAATGTAACATTTCAATGCCCCTCTTAGTTTTTTCTTCTAGTTTGTGGATTATTAATTGAGGTGTCACAGATCATATGCCCAGATGTTCTTAGGTTTTCTTGACGTATTTGCCATACTTTGAGAGAGATATCGTTAAAATTGTGGATGACTCTTGTAGTTCCATTGCAAGTAAAAGTTCTGTTGTTCTAACAGCAGACCTGGCTTTAGAATTTGCGCTTCACGTGCCTTCATTAAAGTGTATCTGCTTGTCAATCATTAAGTTGACCTATGACCTTAATTGTGTTGCTCATTTTTCTCCTGATGTTTATGTTTTTCATGATCGTCATTCTGAGAGGATGATTGAATAAGCGGGCAGTCGGACTCTATTTTTCATAAGGCAAAATCAGGGTTGATTAGGTCACTCCATTCAGTAGTTGTAGTCTTTCCCAGTTCACTGAATGTCCTATTACCCTTTTACACTGTCGTTTGGATCACCCCGATTTTCAATATTTAAAAAAGTTAAATCCTTTGATGCTTAGTAATAAAAATTAATTTAGTTTCAAATTTGAGATTTGTTAGTTAGGTAAACATCATCAAGTTTCACATCCACCAGACTCTCAGACTCGAATGCATGACTATACTAATAAATGATGATTCCTTATCTTGATTGATGATCACACTCGAATGACGTGGGTCTATATCTTAAAAGACAAATTTGAAGTTGCTATCATCTTCTATCTTTTTGAGCCAATTTAAAACATCAATTCAAGCTCTTTGGATTGACAATAACCATGAATTTTTAATTCTATTTAAGGGGATTTTTTTTTTGTTAAGGGCATTCTCCATCACAATTTTTGTATGGATACTCATGAAAAAAAATGTGATAGCCGAGCGAAAAAACCGACACAATTTGCCCGTTACATATGTCTCATTTAAATGTCTCGAAATGATTTTGAAATGATGCCGTACTTACCGTCACATATCTCATCAATAGAGTCCCAAAAAAAATTCACAAATTTCGGACCGTGTTAGCAGCCTTGAGATCTTGTTTTCCTATCAATCTGTTTTTTTTCACTTTAGACCCCAAAATATTTATGTGCACGACATTAGTTCAAAATAATGCCCCCACTTGTAGTAAATTTGATTCTTGGTCAATCAAGTGTATCTTCCACGGATATTCTGCCACTCAAAAAGGATATTAGCACTTCGATCCTATCACAAATAAACTCTATATGAGTGTCGATATCTAATTCTTTAAAAGTTTTCCCTACTTCCCCAACACTGCCTCAAGTAAGGGGGGGCTAGATTTTTTGGACACTACTTTTCCGACTCGGTTGGATATGCCACCTACTCCTCCAGGCACGGTTTCTGAGGAACCTTCTGTCCCACTAAATCCACCATCTGCCAGACCAACATCCACTCCACCTATTCACCGTGTCTATATTTGATGCATCAAAGCCTCGGTTGAGACCCTTCCCGATACCCCTACTCTTGACCCCGTTGTCTCTTTATAGGACTTAGAATCCGCCTCGGCCGACATTCCCGACACTACACTTACGGAGATTACTCTTGCTCCAAATGAGGAGGTGATTTCTAACATTGAGGTACACAATTAGACTTGTTCTCTTTATTCTATGATAAAATATGTCTCATTCCATATCTTGCGCTAACCTACAGAGCATTTGCCACTTCTTTGACAGATCATTGTTTTTCTTCTACTATTGAGGAAGCATTGTTAACTTTCCTAGAAGGCTGGAGTAATGGATGAGATGAATGCTCTTTGGCAAAATCATACGTGGGATGTTGTTGATCATCCTTGGGAAAAGAAAGTAGTTGGTTTTCGGTCGATCTTCAACACTAAATTTAACTCCGATGGAACATTTGAATGCAATAAAACACGATTGGTCTCCAAAGGCTACTCACAAACCCATGTAGTTCACTATGAGGAGACGTTTGCTCCAATTGCGAAGCTAAACATCATTTTGGTCCTGTTATCCCTTGCTATGAATTTGGATTGGTCCTTTCCTCAAGTAGATGTCAAGAATGCCTTCCTTAACTACGATCTTCAGATGAGACGTACATGTCTCTACTTCCAGGCTTTGACTCAACTTTTTCCCAGAGACAAGTGTGTCAACAACGACAATCTCTACGGATTGAAGCAATTTCCTTGGGCCTGGTTTGGCCAGTTCACGCAAATGATAGTGAGCCAGGGGTTCTCTCAGGTCAAATCAGATTATACTCTTTTCTTTTGACATTCCTCTAATGGCCAAATTATCATCCTGATAATCTATGTCAAAGATAATGTGCTCATAGGTAATGCGATGCCAGCCTTGGAATCTCTTAAAGGCATCCTTGCTAAATCCTTTGAAATGGATTTATGGTCTCTCCGATACTTAGGCATGACAGTTGTCCGGTCCTCTTGGGGCATCTATCTTTCGTAGCACAAATATGTGATGGACCTATTGACATAGACCAACCCTCTAGTTTGTGAATTAATGGTTGTTTCAATGGACTCCAATGAAAAATTAGCTGATGTTCCTAATGTTCCTGTGAATAAGACATACTACTAGTGCCTTGTGGGACAACTTATTTATCTCGTCCATACGCACCCCGATAGTTGCCACGTGGTAGGTTTTGTAAGCCAATTCATGTACAACCCCAATGAGCACCATCTCACAACTATCCACCAGATCCTTCACTACTTAAAATGTACACCGGGCTCAGGTATGTTATTCTCGCATCACTCTTCTCGTTCTATTGCAGTACTGACGTTGATTGACCGGGTCCGTCCATGATTGAAGATCTACCTCAGGGTGCTCATTCGTGTGGGTAAACTTTGTCTCCTGGAAAATTTAGAAATTGTCAGGAGCAGCACAGTTCGTTCCATGTCTTTGGGAATCTTGAAGCGCTCTGGTTATACATCATGCTCCGCGAATTACAAATACCATCTCTGCTCATGTACAACTTTTAGGTGATAATAAAACCACAATTAACATTGCTCATAATCTGGTTAGCATGACTGCTCCAAACATGTAGAAATTGACCGTAACTTCATCAAGGAGAAGCTTGATTCTGTGGATATTTGTGTTCCATTTGTTCCATCCAGTAGTTGTTGACCTCATTATTGGTTGAGGCCTAGTTTTTTACTCTTTAGTACCCTAGGGTCTAGCCATAGGATTTTCCTATTGACTATTCCTAGAAGACTAGAAAAGGAACCCTCACTATTAGAAATTTCAAATTCTTCTTTGCTCAACTTGAAGTTCCACATATTGGTTATAACCTCTAACAATTAGTAGTTGGGGTCAGTATGGGGGAACTCAAGGGGAGTTTCCCATTGGATGGTCAGACCTTAGGACTAATCCTGAGTAGTCTGGTGATGGTTGAGATGACTTACACACACTAAACTTTCTTGCATGCCCCAAACCCTAAGACCCCTTGATTTGATCCCGTGATTCCTTTTGGAAAGTTCATATAAATGAACCTATACCCCTAGTCTTTGGCTAAGAGGGTTAGAATCAACATATTGAGCATCCAAAATAATCCTCACATGGCTCCTATTGGTTTAGCATGGCTTCATGACTTACTTTCCCGTTCTAGCTCAAAATCACCAAATTACCAAAATACCCATATATCCCTAATTTTTGCCAAAACTCCCAAAATTACCCAAAATACCCAAATTTGTCCAAAGATCGTCTCAAACCACTCACCACTACCTAAATTAACCAAAATTCACCAAAATCACAAAATTCCCAAAATACCTCCAAAATTGCCTAAAATTACCAAAATGCCCCATATGACCCAAAAATTCCCAATTTCAATTTTTGACCATCATATTAACCCAATTTGACCAAAAGCCCCAATTTGTCTTTAAAGACCAAATTTCCCCAAATTAGCCTCAATCTTGACCCAATTGACCCCAATCTTGCCAATTTCAGTTCCGAACTAAAATTCAGTATCCCCAATTCCAATCTCAACAAAATACAAGCTCAATTTGATCCAATTGCAAGCCCAATTTCACCCAAATAAAAAAGGCCCAATTTTGACCATATGCCTAAATCCACTGAATTAGCCTCCCAATTCAATTCAAAATCACTTGAAATTGCTCCAAATCCTTCATGACATCTCCCTACACCAAACTCAACATTCAATTAACCCAAATTTTAGCCCAAATTAAATTTCAATCTTAAAAGCCCAAATCTTTAAGTCATTCAAAAAGGCCCAAATCCAATAGCCCACATGACAAATTTTCCCCCCATCATCCATTTAATCAAAATCATTTTCTAACCTAAATTCATGATCAAATTATTCTAAAAAAATGCCTCATGACAAACTCCACCAAAATGCCTCATAAATTCAAAAATCCCTTCCCATGAAAAATAGCCAAGCCACATGCAAGCCATGAAGCCACTCCCAAGCCATATGTAAGTCATGAGAGCCATGCCACATCATTAAGCTATTAATGGCAAGAGACCAAGCCACTTTCAAGTATCCTTAAGATTCTCTAACCCATGATTAGCCAAATCTCCTTGGATAGAGACCTCACCATGATGATTAAGCCGAATCATCTGATTTCCCTCAGCACCCAAACCAGCCTTGGTGATTGAGTCCTACCCCAAACCATGATTTCACCCAAATTGACTCAAAATAGCCCTTTCCCCATACTATTTCAATCCTATACCTTTACACATGGCCAACCCCAATTGACTTCACCAAACCCAAACTCTGACTTCCCTTAGTCAAATGGTAACCTGAGCCTGGCCGGCCGACCACCTAGGCTGCCGGAAAAGCCATGACCAGAAGCTCCACCTTGGCCAAATCTCAAAATTAAACTCATCCAATTTGTCTCATCCCAATTGGATATTTGCACATTGTTGACATCCACATAAGTAACCCAAAACACCTACCAATTGCCCCTGATGGCCTCTCCTTCCCCCTCTATTTAAACCCACCCTCCATGGCCAAACCAAGGGAGCTTGAAATTCTTTGGGGAGACTCTGCCAAATTGCTTCCAGAGCTTTCTTAAGACCTCTTGAGTTCAATCCCCCCATCCTTAGCCACTCAAGCCCATTGCCTGAGCTCAATTTTGGAGCTCAAATTCAAGGCCGAAACAGGACACCCCCAAAACTCCACCAAATTCAAATTAATTGCACCAACACCATCCCCACAGCGAGAGAGGAAGATCCCCCACAAAAGCTCTATCACCAGAGCACCCTAAGATGGACTTTGATCAGCACCCCAAATCGGCCTTGGTCGAATTTGGGAATTTGGGTCTAGGCATTTCACCATTGCTTTAGGCTTCATCTAGGAGCACTTTGGATTCAAGGCAAGCTTTTAGAAGCACTCAATCGAGGACACACCTCTTGGGCAAAGGTATTGAGTCAACCTTGAACTGAGCTTCATTTGACTTTCCATGTTCATATTGTTGATTTAAGACTTGATTAACCTTATGAATATGTTCTCCTAGTCAGGACGAGTCTATAGAAACAAACCACACTTAATTTGGTTAAGTATAGAGAGAGATATTAGGGTTTGCATGTGGACGGCTCGCGGGTTAGCTCATTTGGGACGATGACGGGGGATCGTCTGATGGAGCGCGTATCGAATGGAGGGTCTTGATGCGATTGGACAACGCTTTGGTTCGTGAATGGGGAGGCTGACTCAGATGGCGTCGTTCAATCACGCGTCGACGCGTACAAGGATGAGTAGGATAAGTAGAAAATTAAGGACTTTTTCCTATTTATTTAAACACTAGTACTTCAAAAATGCATATGTTTGTGTAGAAAAATCACAAAAATAAAATATGAATACCCTCTTCCTCAGTGAACAGAGGAGAACAATGTGGAAATGGTTTCATATTTTTTTATGTATATATTATTTTTAATTAATCAAATAGTGTTTTTCTTATTTAAATTTTCCATTTGCATAGACATTTCACCATGGCATGGGACCATGGGGCTTTTGATGTCTCTGTTGTTAGGCATATCCCCTGATTTTCCCAAGGTCAGGGGGCATCTCTAACTAGAGATATTTAATTTTCAAGTTAATGGTCTTTGTTTTGGTTAAAAAATTATAAAAATTAAAATAATCATCAGAAAAATACAAAATTTATTTTGGTAGGTTCATTGTGGTCAGACGACGCTAGGAAAAATATAAAATTAGTTTGATTTATTAAAAATAATCCTAATTGTCACCAACCCTAAAAATGAAATAAAATTAATTTGGAGTAATTTTAAATGTAAATGACGTAAAAATCATTCTCCACTGTGATTTAATGTCAAAGGAGTTACCCATTAAAATTTCAATTCAATTGGAGTTAATTTGACCCTTCAAATGAATTAATCAATTAAAATCACATTTTTGGCATTAAAATAATTATAATAATTAAAATAATACTTTAAAAATCACCAAATTGATTTTGGGAGCTTCTTATGACTAGAGGAACCTAAGAAAAATAAAATTGGAATCAAAATAAATACTTCATTTTTTAGCTATTTTTAAGCATTTAAATAATTAAAATCATAAAAATTGCTAAATTGTAAAAATACACTAAAATGTCACATTTGACTTGCTGACCACTTAGAGCCAATAAAAGTAATTTTCCTAATTTTCTAAGTCAAGATATTAATTTCTAAAAGCTTAAAATGAATTTTCTCTAATTTCTCACTAAAATAATTCCAATAATTAAAATATAAATAAAAAAAATATGAAATTTGTTTCTTTGGGTTCCCTAGACTCAGAGAGAATTAATAAAAATATAAAACTTAATTTTCTATTTAAACATATTTTATATTTAGTTAATGCTCAAAACAAACAAATAATTCTAATAATTAAATTAAACCTCTAAAAATCATGAAAATTGGTCCAAGTGGTCCTCTGACCTAGGTAAACCTCTAATAGTTTTTTTAAGGACAGAGGTTTTGTTTTGTTTGAGTTATTAAATGATTGAAAAATCCCTATTTTTGTATTAGAAATAATTATAAAATTAAATAAATTCAGAAAAATCACATTTTCTCTTCGGATATTTTAATTAACCCATGAATGGGGTAACTTAAAATTTTCAATTCATTTGAGTTTAATTTAATTAATTATAGGGTATAAAGGCGTTAGGGGCAAAAAGGTAATTTTGGAATTTAAGGTTTAATTAATATTTTGGCTTAACCAAAGGGCTAAATGGGCAACAAATAATCTATGTTTTGATGATTGAAATATGAAAGGGATAAATGGTAGTAACCAACATCACTTTCACTTTGGTCTTGTAAAAGATAAATTTGTAATTTTCTTAACATTGATGAAACTTGGAAAAATATTTAAATAAAAAAAGATGTTAATGTGGTGGTTTGATTTTTGGAAGATTATAATTCACTGATTTTAAGCCTCAATTAATGGTTTTGAAATGACTTATAATTCATGATAAGGATTAAAAGTATAAACATTTAAATCTTTTTCTAAAATTAGAAATCTACCCATTAAGCTTTTAAGGGCTTAGTAGTGAACTAGACTTAATCAAAAAAATTTTTAGTGAAATTTAAAAATAATCTATAACTAATTTAAAACTTTTTAAAACATTACAAGCCTATCTTTAAAATCAAAGTGTTAAGCTTCTTAATTAAACCAAATTGTCTCTAAGAGTCTTTACTTATATAATTTATAAATGTACATTTTCGTATTGATTAAGAGGTTGAATCACTGTAGATTAGAAATTTGTAGATTAGAAATTTGTACGAGTTGCATAAACTTGATATTCATTTGAGACCTTTTAATAAGATTATTAGGTTGATCCTTGATCACTTAGATGTGCTCTCAGGAGTGTTTTTTTGTAGGTATTGTCTAGTAGTATTGGGATGTGGTGGAGCATCTAGGAAAAGTGATAAGAATAGTGGCGAGAGATTCAATAAGGGCACCAAATGAGTTTATTTTAATGGATCCATTTCTTGTAGGTGGGATTCGGAGATTCTTGTCATTTGTGTTTTTTTGGGGTGGGTGGATGTGATAATAATCAAATGTTAGATATTGTGGCAAGACAAATATATGGCACAGTACAAGACTGACAAACAAGCGACACTTGGATTCACAATGAGGATGGCTATGAATCAGTCAGAGGGATCAAGACGCATAGAACAACCCTCGAGATGATGAATGGAGTGTGAGGAGGTAAAAATCTACATCACTGATATCATATGAGTTTAAGGGTCTGTTTGAGGCAGCTGCAACTTATCTAGTTTATCCAAATAAACAACTTATTTTGTTAATCTATTGATCAACAACTTATCCTTATAAGTTGATTGACTGTGGTTTGTGCGTTTGGAAAACAACTATTTCTGGATAAATGACAATTTTGCCCCTGATCTGCATAAGTTGTTTAGTTATTTGATTTGTGTGTTTGAAAAATAACTGAATTGCAGTATTTTCTGGATAAATGTCCGTTTTGGCACTGCCAAGTGTTATTGTTTGCACCAGAACTGTAATAACTACACATTTGACAGCTGTGAAAAAAAAAACCACTTCATAACTAGACAAAATTATGATATATACCTCACTTAATAATGAGTATAAAGATACCTAATAAAAAGAAAAAAACATAATGAAATTACAATTAATAAAAGAATGATAATATTCATTTTAAACTGCAAAAGAAGCATGTCATGAGCAACGTTGTCCAATTGGGACACCATCGAATCCCGAGCCACATTGTCCGGTTGGGAAACCGTCAAACTACAAGTGACGTTCTCTGGTTGGGATACCGTCGAACCCCAAGCAACGTTGTTCAGTTGGGATACTGTAGAATCGGACGGACTGTCTGCTTACTTGAAGAACTTACAGTCGTCCGATCTGTCTACCCACCACGGGCACTAATAGAACTGTCGTCTATAGCTATGTGGCTTACACAACGTGAGTAGCAAAGAAGGCTGCCCGCAGCGGCATAACACTCGCCTTGAGTTCCCCGATAACCTGTAGCTCATATTTCTACAATTATTCAAGAGAGCACTTTAGTCAAAAAATTAGATGAAATAAAAAAAACATATTGAATTTGAAAATACGAAACGAAAATGAGTAAAAAAAACAGGCAATATCATCATGTATCTAACAAGCCCACGAACAAAATAAAATGAAAAAAAAATTGCAAAATTTTTAAATCCAAAAATTTATCGAATATAAATATGTTGAAATATGTTGAATACAATGCAAACAAATAAAAAAAACAAGTAAGAGGCCTTAGAGAAGTACCTAAACCAACCAACGAGTTTGTCACAACAAGTAAACAGTAGACCTTGTTAAAAAATGAGTTCTCGGTTGCCTTTAACCCATGTGAGACCAGCGTCCAGTGCCATATGTGTTTATCACAAAAAAAGGCCATCCAGTAGATTCTTATATATCGATGCATAGTCGAGAAGAAATGACCTCGGTTGCCGTCATTAGGATTTCACATGCAACGCCAACGGGATAACCCACGGTCTGTGACACATGTATATCACCAAAAAAGTCCATGTTTGCGGATCCTCATAAGCAGAAACACCAAAAAAGGAGAGGATCCTCATTGCCTTTATTAGGATTTCACATTCACTACTAAAATAACGACAAACTGACAATCTTGAAAAACTCATAAGGTCATATGTTTCATTATTGACCTCACAAACTCACAAAAAAAAACATAAAAGCCACTAAAACATGTTAATATCATAAAATTGAAGGTTACAATGGAACTAACGATGTAAGAAGTGTACATAAAGTATGTAAAATAAAGAAAATGAGGTCAATCAACAACCGCATATAGCATCTGTGATATGTTTCCTCAAAACAGCCATCTACGCTGCACCTTCGCCATCATGGGTGTCAAATTCACGTGACTTCATAACATCCTCTAAAATAAATTGTCCAACCTGAAATTTGAATGCTTCAGGCGGGATATGCATGTCATCAGCGTCAGCCATATTGAAGTCTGTATCAAACCGAGAGGGATGCCTCCTAATAAAATTGTGGAGCGTCATTGTGGCCACCATAATATGTATTTGTTTAGGAAATGGGTACGTCGGCATATCGCGTAGGATGACCCATTTTTTCTTCCAAACCCCAAAAGTTCTTTTAATCACCCTGCGTAAGGAAGAGTGACGTTTGTTGAACAATTATTTTCTATCACGGGCAACACCACTTGATTTTGAAATCACGGATGTGGTATTTGGTATCTGGAAATGACTTTAAATACCCCATCTATAAGGGGTATCCGACATCCACCAAATAATATTTATCTGTCATGAAATACAGTATTATTGACTATTGATAACAAAAACTAATAGTTTAAGAAAAGTAAACTAACTTTTAGACTGATGAGGGAAGCGTTGTCTGTTATTTCTTGTTGCATAGGCAAAAAGATGACTGTCATGTGCCCTCCATTCCCATCTAGTCATTACAAATGTGATGCACATGTTGAAGTCACATATGACTTTCACGTTTTAGGTAGCTGAACCACATCAACCAATGTATGCCACCTTTTCATGGTTGGGTAGTCGGGCATCCATGTGTGTACCGTCAATTGCCCAAATGCAATTCTGTTTGAAGTTATTAGAAATGTCAATCCCAACACAATAATTACATTCTGAAGTAAACATAATGCACTAATAAAACTTACCTTGAAAAATAGCATGTAACGTGGGTCATTAGCAATTTTTTTCTGGAGTTGTACCAAATGACGGATTTACTGACTTAATTACGTGGGACGTTAGACTAACAAATGCTTTTAGACCTTTGTAGAAGTATGGGCTTATTGTCTCTGAGGAATTATGGAATTGCTCCATGGTTTCTCAGATTGATTCGTTTTGAGATAGAATGTACGGCGTAATTGCCAACACCTCCCTTGTAGTCGTTTTGGAAGAACCTCGGAGGTCGTGGTTGCTACGTAGCTCGTGAAGGAGATCCAAAAATGGGTACACTCATGCAAAATATGTTGATGAATCTTATTGGATCTCCAACGAGCATCTAGCCCCCCCTCCCACCCCCATTTATCCCCAATAAAGGACCACGTCATGCGCGGTGTTTGAATAATGATGGAGCGATAGTATTCTAACAACAATATAACAATTTCCGCAGCCATTTTTTTGCGACGTTCTCGTTGCCGATTCATCATAAATAAATGATTTGTTAGGGTAACATGCTATGAATAAACTGCTTCTTAAAACAAAAGAAAAAAATCGTGAAAATATAAAGAAAAGCAAACATTTTTCACAACATGTACTACTTTAATGACAAAATTTTCCACATATCATTGTCTTAAAAATACTTAAAAAACAAATATATCTACTACAATCCGCAAATCCAAGAGCCACAAAATAGCAAAAGCTCATTTGCCAATCGAGAAACGTAAATATTTGAGACGTAGCTCGAGCCGCAACCTCATGAATATCTGCCTGCGAGTCGGGTCCTTGAACACTTTAACACATTTTAAATAGAAGGTGTGATCAACCACAATTTATGGAATTCCATCTAAAACTATCAAAAAATCATCGATAGTGGTGTCAGCTGTAGCACCAGGTTGCAGTGCTACAAAAAACTGAATCAGTCTATCTATCGAGCTCTTCGCGAAAACATCTTTATCTTTTGTGCTTTTTCCATCCCACGCCTCTTTGATTGACACGTGGACTCGAGCTCTCTCGGGTTTATGGTAGGTCCTTCACTAGAACCCTTAATTTGATTGGGTTGCAAGTCAACTGTGATGCTTGCAAATCCTTGATCACTTGGGTTGAACGCATCTTGACTTGTCGCGACAACTCCCTTGAACATTACGTCTAATTTTTCTTCCAAGTTTAGATCAATTCTGCACACCTTAAATTATTTTGCAGTTGGTACTGCCTGCAACGTGGAGGGGGGAGGGAGTGGGAAACGGGAGCAAATTAGACGAAATAAAAATAAAAATGATAATTAACTGAAGAGTTCGCAGGGGTACAATTATTACCTCTAACTTCTCAGTCTGTCATTCCTCTGAAGCATCCACAGTATGCTTGATAGGATCCCATCCCAATCCCATGGGTCTCAGTTTCTGTTTGTTCCATAACTTTCAGTCATTCTTTAGCTGATCCCACTTGTTCTTGAATTTTAACCTATCGTACTCTCACCATGTCATTTCTTTAAACTTTTTGGAAATATTCTGCCACTCTTCTTTGTAAAAATAAGTGATTGTTTTAGTTCCAAGTTCAATCTTCTTAATACAGAGATTGCAGAAAATGTTTGTGACATCCTTATCCCATATTGCTGACGTAGTCGCTTAGTTGTTCTTAGCCATAATAAGATCAGTAAAAGATATGCATCAATAAGTACACTGGTATTGATAATAAAATTATGCACCAATAGAAACAATAACATAACATAATAAAGAAACACATTTGAAGCATAAAACACAAGTCACCATAAACATAACTCACATAACCCAAGGTCTGCAGAGCACACCCAATCCACCATAAATAACACTCACATGCACCACACACAAGCAGACCTCACATCCACCACTCAAGTCTCCATAAACACCTCTCACGACCACCACTGTCACAAGCACACCTCACATCCACCACCAACCAACACACCTAAAGTCAGGAGAGCACGCCCAAGCCACCATAAACACCACTCACAGCCACCACTGTCACAAGCACACCTCACATCCTCCACTGTCACAAGCACACCTCACATCCTCCACCAACCCACACACCTAAAGTCAAGAGGGCACACACAAGCTACGATCAACACCACTCACAGCTATCACTGTCACAAGCACACCTCACATCCACCACCAACCCACACACCCAAAGTCAAGAGGGCACACAAGCGACGATCAACACCACTCACAGCTACCACTGTCACAAGCACACCTCACATCCACCACCAACCCACACACCCAAAGCCAGGAAAGCACACACAAGCCATGATCAACACCACTCACAACCACCGCTGTCATGTGCACACCTCACATCCACAACCAACCCATACATCCGAAGGCAGGAGAGAACACACAAGCCGCGATCAACACCACTCACAACCACTGCTGTCATTTGCAAACCTCACATCCACCACCAACCCACACACCCAAAGCCAGAAGAGCACACCAAATCGACTATAAATACCACTCACAGCCGCCAAACCCACACCCAAAGCCAGGAGAGCACACCCAAGCCACCATAAACATAGGAGATTAGTTCATCCCAATATAAGCTCGGACAATTGTTCATATCTCAACTAACAAATGGGCTCAACCTGTTGAATAATCCTCCATCCAATTCATATCTCAATTAAATGAATTCTACAAAAATGCCATAGAAAAAATGCCACAAAAGTAATGCCTACAGCTTTCCATATGGTTTTCCATGGCTTCAACAAGCCAAATTTCTCACAGATATTAAAAGCATAAAATGATGAAGCAAAATTACCACAGAAATGCCATAGAAAAAATCGGGATTCCAATAAGGAAAACGAAAACCTTCTCAAAACAAAAAAGAATGTCATTCAATGCTTCACATCTTAATTCGCATAGAAAACGTTTCATCCTAAACCAGAAGAGCCATTCATACACATTGCTTCACAACCATCCATACGCAACGCTCCATTGTTGCGAATCACAAGAAAAGCAAGGGTAAATACTTACAGAGCACATCGATGACAGATCGCAGAGGAGAACAAGAAGAGAAAAACAATAGACGTGTGAGAGGTGCAACAAGGTCAGGGAAGAGGATCGAAAGTTACCTAGGGCACGAGAGGGGAAAGGTGGCGATAGGGGGTTGGTAAGTAAAAAAAGGATCGAAACGTTGGCCCGCGGGACGTGGGCGCGGGCCGCGTACAATTGTAATGCAAAAGTGTGTTTGGCGGGACGCTCTCCAAACGCGAAAACCAAACGCCATAGCCGCGCTTTCAAATTGCAGAAGCTATGAATAAACCATCCCAAACACACCCTAAATAATGCTTTTTTGTTTCCTTCATTTAATCAATATGATTTATTATACGATGTAGAATTTGATTTAGGTACATTATAATAATGCTGCAGTAAATCAAAGCTAAGTCAATTAAATGTATACAAAATTATTAAAGATATTGACAAATAATGAAACTAACACAATAATTGCAATTAATGTGTTTATCTCTTTGAACCACATAGCAATATTAAGTGGAATTTCCATATTAATATCTCTTAATAAGATATCAAAACATTTTATTTTATTTTATTGCTAGACACACTACCATTAGCATGACCATATTTTGCCTTTTTTTTCCTATGTATAAGCCAAATCTAAATGCACGAGGCATATGATTTTCAGTGAAATTTAGTTTGTTCTACACAATGGTTGGGTATCTAATGTTGTGATGAATAATCTTAATTCACTCTGATAGCGGATTTCAAATGTGAACTATAAATGGAAAATTGATAACTTAAACGTAAGAAGCTAGCTTACTGTTTCTTTAAACTTGGTTTGGCCAACGCTTAAAAGAATGATTTCCATTCTTTTTGAAAACCAAGAAGTTTCACATGTTTTACTTACATCCATGTTTTTTGCTTCGGAAGCAACCTTTTAAAAATCCATTCCATTAATTAATGTATCAGCTCGTATGTGTATTTTAACAGCTCTTTTAATCAGTCATTATTAATCTTGCAGATTTTTATGGTTTGATATATTAAGAATGAGTTTATACTGCAGATTTATAGATGATAACAAAGGCTTTGTCTTGGGTAATGATGGCGTCCTACTTCGATATCTTGGGTGAACCATTAAAAAATGACTTATGGGGGAGAAGTTAGCATTCTTTTGTACTAAAAGCGCCGCTCTACAAGTACCTTTCGACTTGTAAATTATGCTCCATTTGTAGTTTTTTTTTTTCTTGGATGTCTGAACATTCATACAATACATATTTTCCTTACATCATTCCACCATTACAATCTTCCTATTCTTGCTGTCGTAAGACTTTGAATTTGTAATTCCTTTTTATATCTGATCCTATTGCAAACTGGAAATTTGATAGCATCCGCTGATTAAAAGCGTTGATTCAATTTTTCCGTGTGACGATGATTTTCGTTTTGCATATGGAAAAATTTTGTATTTTTAGGGAGTTGATTAATGTTTTGTTGCATCCAAGAATTCATGCTTTTTATTTGACAGATGTATTTTCCTCACTGAATAAAGTTAGGCTCAAAGTAGTTTGCCCTTTGGTCGGTAAGCTTGTAGTAGTCAAGTAGTGTGAAATAATTGGATTAGAAGGAGCCCAAGCCTTTGCATGTCACATAAAAGAAAAATTTTAAACATTTCTGAAAGTTAATTTCGCATGAAAATATCTGTAATTACGAAAGAAACGAGTTTGGTAAATGTTTAATTTTTTGTTTAGAGTGCCATTAGAACCTTGATCACGCAAACTCTTCTTGACATTGAAGCAAAAAGATAGTTTAATGGGGAATCTTTTGTGCCAGAATGTAATTTTTAATGCTCTTTATTCTTTAAAAAATAAAGATCAGGAGCAGGAATGGCTACATTTAAGCCCTTGTTTGCTTCTATGCAAAAATGGTTTTCTCATCCCAAAGCTAATTGATCTCATGGCTCCAATCTCCAGTGATAAGCAAACAAGTAAATCCTAAGTTCTAGTGTTAATTTGTTTGAACCATGTTAAAACATTGCTTTAAATCATGCTACAACTTTGTTTGAACCATACTGAAACGTTGGCGTTTTGCCCGAATCTTATTTGAATTTTACTTGAATCTTGCTCAACTATTGCTCCAATTATGTTCGAATCTGAATTTTGCTTAAATATATGTTTAACAAAACTTTATCATGAAAAGCTTCGACAATCCATTTGCAAATACATGAGAGAACTTTTGAATAAATTTTTAGGCATAGTACAAACAAAATTATGTTTGAATTTTGCTCCAACTGTATTTAAAATTTAATTGTTTTTTCAAATGGAATACTAGAACTTTGAATTTTACTTAAATTTTTGTTTGAACCAATTTTTGTCATGATAAGCGTTAATAATTTGTTTTCAAATGCATTAGAGGGATTGTAAAAAAAAAGGTCATCATTCGGGAATAATTTGTGTTTGGCTTGTTAAGTAGCTTGTGTTTGATTTGCTCATTAAGTAATTAAGCTGAATAAATAATAATTTTGAGCTCGATTCATAAATGTTAGGCTGTGTTTGTGCAGCTTATATGATGGATGCTGACTTGCTTGCTTAGAGAGCAAAAAAAGAATGGATCGAAGCCCAAGTTTATGATCAATCAAGATGACATATTGAGATTTTAGGACCAATTGTGTGTTCTATATCAGAAAAGGACTTCCACAGAAGATACTTTGTGAAGCACATTATACTTCATATTGTGTTGCTTTTATAGCAAAGTGTCTGACCTTTCAAATGGTTAAGGCTGAGCATCATAAACTTAGCGGTCTATTACAATCACTTCCCATTCTAGAGTAGAAATGAGAGGAGATTTTCATGGACCTTGTTGTTGACTTGTTGAGATCGAAGCAAGGACATGATGATATTTGGGTTGTGGTCATAGAATAACTAAGTCAACTCATTTTCTATCAATCAAGCAGAACTATTTGGTGGATAAATTATCCTAGATTTATATAGATACCATTTTTCGACTGCATGGAATTCTAACCATAATTTTAATGGATAAAGATGGATGATTTACTTGCAGGCTATGGAAGCAAGTGAGAGGAACTATGGGCACGAGATCAAATTTTACTATTGCTTTTCATCCTTGAACAGATGAATAGTTGAAGCACACCATTCAAACCTTATAAGCCTTGCTAAGAGCTTTCATTTTAAACTTTGGAGGTAGCTAAAAGAACTATAATTTGTTGGTAGAGTTTGTTTATAACAATAGCTTTCAGGCTGGTATCGACATGGAGTCATATGAAGCATTTTTTGTAGAAAGTGTAGATCCCTCTTATGTTATTTTGAAGTCAGTTAGAGACCAATATTTGGACCTTAACTACTGGATCATGCTACTAAGAAGGTTTGTCATATTTTAGAACCACGTGTGGCCCATGATTGTCAGAAGAAGTACGTAGACCCAAAAAATAAAGAGATTAAATTTAATTTTGAAGATCACATTTTTTTTGAAGATTTCAACTATGCATGGAGTTGCACAATTTGGCAAGATTGGAAAGCTTCAGTGTCGTTTCAATTGTCCTTTAGAGGTGATCAAGAAAGGCAGTAGAGTTTCATATCTTTTGACTTTTCCTCCAAGAGTTTCAGAAGTACAAAATGTCTTCCACGTCTCTCTAATTTGACGTTATGAGCATGATGACTCTCATATTATCTAGTATGAGCCATTGATGATTCAGGGAGACCTTAGTTATGAAGAAGTACAAGATCACATCTTAGAGCATAAAGTTTAACAGATTTGCAACCGATCTATTCTTCTTGTACCAGTGCTTTGGATGAACCAATCATAATGAGAAGCAACTCGGGAGATTGAAGAAGGGACGATCACAAAATACTTAACGTTTTTCCATAACTAAGGTATGAATTTGGGGAAAAAATTCTTTTTAGGAGGGTTGTACGTAAGATTCAAAATTTTACCTTTTCCTCCCACGTGATTTTTTTCCTTTTTTTCAACACTTTTCTGATTTGGACTCCTTTAATTCTTTCGTTTTCTCCTTCCCCCTCGCATCTACCACCTTCATGAAGTGTTTGATCACACTGCCTCTCTGCTTTATAAGAGTAGAGCATGGGCTAGGGCATCTAACACCTCCTCACCAGACTTCCTTCTTTGTCCACTAAATCCCTCCTATCTCACTCCTCCCTCTCTCACGCAATCGCCCAGAACCATCACTTTTTGGTTGAATTATCCTAAAAGGCAACTAAGGAACCATAGACTTACAGAGACCTTTGAAACATACCTAATTGTGATGGCTTGGTATTGACTTCCTGGGTTAGTAGACACCATCACAATCAGAGCTAGCCTAGAAGGAAACTCAAAAATCGTAGGCATACAGAGGCCTCTAAAACATACCTCCTCTTCTTTCCACCTGCTCCTACCTGAAACCATTAAAGAAGGAAACCCTCATCTTTCTCCTTCCTCCCAACCAGGTGCATCTTCTCTAAATCCCATAAATATATTTTCTAATAGGATTTAATGATCCTGGATTTAAAGGAAAACATAGGAAAAAATGGGATTTAAGAACCTGTAGGATTCAAAGTTATTATTATTTTTCTATTTGATAGGTTTTAAATGCAAGTTAAAGTTAATTTTAATTAGATTTGTGATTTATTTCTTTTATAAATATTAAAATAATATTTTAATGACAGTAATAATCATAATAATAAGTATATATCTTATTTAGGATACACCTAATTTAATGAATAAATAAGTTTAAATACATACTTATTTATATTTATTTTTTCTATATCATGTAGGATCGCTAGTTGAACTATTAAACTCATTGAAGTATCTTGAAGTAAGTAACTACTTTTTATTAGACGTTAAACGTACCCTTCCTAATTATGGGCGTTAATTCTTATTATTTATAGTTGATTCACAACTATTCCATATGATTTCCAGCCATGCCCTTAATACTTAAATTATGATTTTCACTTGCTATATTCTTCAATTATTACTCATGATGAAATCAGTAACTGTCTTACTCGATTGTTGCTAAACTCCCACATATATGAATAAATCTTCTAATTATAATATTTTATTTCATGCACTATACTTCTATTAAAGTACATCTAACATATCAGAAGCCTGCATGAAATAACTTATTTCTTACATATTATACCTATGAAAATTTTGGTATTCATGTGTATGAGGACATGCAGGTTGGTGGAATCCTTTTGGAAATTTGATATTAGAGCAGATGTGCACATAAAGTGACAACTCTACAGAAAATCAGCGATTTTCCTTAGGTTGGCATTGACCTTCCTGGTTTCAAGGTTTCTACTAAAACCGAAAATATAAATATTAATAAAAATTAAATAATAAAAAACATAATTTGAAATGATTGCATGTTTTCTTATGATAAGTAAGCATATTTGATGTTTACTACTCTATTGTTATCTTATAATATTATATATGCACATAATAATCGTCCATATTTGTTCTTCATATTCAATGCTCCATTTCCTTTGTCAATTATGCTTTAATAAATAATTATTATCTACTGAGTTTATTTGTCGAACTCGCTCCTTTAAACTTTGCATAATAGGTTCTTTTTGGCCACCAATAGAACCATCTCCAACAGAGCAGACCTTTTAGTTTTATATTTCATCTTGGTTTTTTCTCAGTTTTTGATTTATCTATTGTATTTTTCTTTTTAAAGTCTGGGTAGTTTTTTTTTATTATCACTTTAGTTTTGATTCAATCAATTTTCTGTTTTTCATTCAATTGTATTCAGTGAACTATTAATTAAGGAATAAAATGTATATTTTTGTGTTTATTTTTTTAGTTATTTGGAAATAATATTCTTTTTGAAAATAAAAAATAAGTTTCATTTATTTCATCATACCCTATGTTGTCAAAGTGTACTGTCATTCAAAACGAGGGTGTGACAAATAGTTTCCAACTTTTTTTGGCTCAAAATAATTACATAATTAATATTACTATTATCTTTTATATTTTGATTGAATTTTAATATCTTTAATTTTATGTTCCATTTTCAAATGTGTTTGTACGGTGATTGATCACAGCTACACGAATCTGAATAGTGTTTTTGCATTAGGAATTGGGAACCACTAATAAACCA
Source organism: Phalaenopsis hybrid cultivar (assembly GCA_002079205.1). Lineage (NCBI taxonomy): Eukaryota > Viridiplantae > Streptophyta > Magnoliopsida > Asparagales > Orchidaceae > Phalaenopsis > Phalaenopsis hybrid cultivar. The sequence continues at coordinate 159,924 of JXCR01144715.1, read as the reverse complement.
GATAGATGGGAGTCAATGTCATCCATTCATAAAATATTTATGTTAAAAGTTAGTTGTTGCCTTGGGCCACTTCCTTTACTTGTCGGTTGTTTCAAGTGTGGGCCTATAGCCAAAGCCTGAGCCAAGTTTTCCTTCCATCTCTTACTTTTTGTTGCATTGCCTCTCGTATCAAGTTTATTATCCTCTCAGTCTTACATGACCACTGTATTGATTTTTTGTCAACTTTTCACTATTTCATTCCTTCTAGGTTTGGTGATACTTTTTATACTCTTTATCGATTACATATATTGCATCTCTATAGTTATGATATTATTTTGTTGTAAATAATTATTATAAGCATGAATCCTCGGTTGTTTATGATTCTAATTGTTGGTGATTGAAGCTCTAGTTTCCTTCTAATTTTAATTGTGTGCCTAGTTGTTGGTGAATCACTAGTTATTTATGTTTATAGTTATTAATGAAGACAATTATTTGTTATTTTGCTTAGGGAATAGGATTGTTGGTGAATCCCTAGTTATTTATGTTCATGGTCGTTGGTGAATACCTAGTTATATGTTGCATAATGTTATTTTCTTGAAGTTATATTTTGATTTTAGGGTTCTTGATATTTTATTCTTTAGCAATATCTACATGATTGAATGCCTTTCAAAGTACAGGAAGGTGGATACATTGGACATTTGGATATTAGATAAACTAATATTGTTATGATGTATTCATGCTTAACTTTCTTTCATTGTCGAATATTGACTTCATTATTAATTTTATTTTTGTTGTTATCTGTAAGATTTTATTTCTCTATTTAGAGATTGAATGTGCTAGACTGACAGCTTTCTATGCTTTGGCTACTGTTATTACTCTTTCATCGAGTGCTAATCTCCACAAATTTTACTAGTTATTAGGCAATTTAACTCATTATTTTTTGTAACATTTTTAGATCCTTTAATGTGGATATGACAATATGTTGATTCAACAATTTTACCGAATATTTGTGGCAATGAATTATTTATTGTGAATTATTAATCATTATTTAGAATTGCTTTATTAGGCTATTGCATTTACTACCTTTGCTTTTAAGTCTTAATCTTTCAAAAATTAACTTTCACACTTTTTTTGCAAATTACTAAAAGTGTGGATATTTTACTTGGTTTATTGAGTGGATCTTAAAATGGAACAAATAATTTACTTACTATTTTTTATATAGTTTGCTACCATGTCAACATTGGATATTTCTCTAATTGTATCATATGTTAATGAATGTTGACCTCATTTTTGTTGAGATCTAGTTCAATTGAAAGATTAGAAAAATTTTATAAATTTTAATATCTAATATGAAAGATAGCAGATGAAAGATTGGATAGGGTTTATATTAAGCGGAGTTCTAAATTTTCTTATAAGAGCAAACCCTTATAGTTAATTACATCTTAAATGATCGAGGTCACCTAAGAAAATTCTCGATTTAGATACAAAAATATTGTCTTCATGAATATTAAAGTTTAGGACTTTCAAGGTTGGACAAAAGAGTATCAAATGGGAAAAAAGATCAAGTTTGAAACATTTATTATGAAATCCAAAGGAAGAGAGCTAGAGGATGTCACGGATCCTGAGGAGAACCTCAGTGACTTACCAAGCTATCTTATGGTTTGTCTTTAATTTCAAGAAAATATTATTAAATGTTTCATCATGGCAATTATTATTATCTAGGGCTTACGCTTGCATGACACAGCCATACAAACAGCCTGGAAAATAGGATAGTTTATGTTATAACGAACGACAACCTCAGATCCTAAAGTGTTTTAGGGCTTAAATTGCACAAAATGATTGTGCAAAGGCCTAAAGATAAGGTGAGAGTTTATGCCGTACTAAATGAGCTACGTTGAAGTCTTATGGCTTGTTATTTAATCTCAACAGAAGTGAGGTCAACAAGTTGATGAGATGTATATTGATACAGAGCCTAAGTACATCCCAGTTGATCTGAAGAATGTCATGGGTTGACCTATTGATGAATTCCTAAGTAAACTGGAAGCTAACGTTAAATCACTTGAGGAAGAAGATGAGATTTTAGAAACTTCGGACGAATTTCCCACCATTATGATGATTGAGGCCAGAGCTTCACAAAGTGAAAGACAAGGTGAGGATGATTTGCAAATGGTTAAGAAAAGCGTTACACTAGAAAAAACCCGATAGCTTCTGAATCAATGAAGATAGCATGATGAACTATTAGAATGACTGGAGAAAAGAATGGAGGAGATTATGAATGCTATCCCGGTCAATCAAAACACAATACTAATACCAGTACATGTAAATCACCAAGATGTTGTATTTGAAGAGGGTCTACCGCCTAATATAGCTCAATATATGTTGGATAAGTAAAGAAAAAGAAATGAACAAATAAAAAGATTAGAAAATATGATTGATGAGTTGCTAGCTTCACCCTCTGCCCAAAAGAGAACTCCAACTCCAATACCAGTACATATAAAAGTGAAGAAACCTGAGGTTGTTCATATAGTTGACAACTCAAAGACATAAATAGATGAGGAGGAAGTCTCCAAGAAATAGTCAGAAGCATCGTCTATTCTTGCTAAGAACATGAAATCTCTTATTGAGCAGCAAGTAAAGGACACCATGGCTCAAGCCAAGGTGGTAAATTAGTGCCTAGAGAATGATCTTATTCGAAAGATTTTAATGTCATACAGTATCCCAAAGGATTTGTACCACCTATCTTTGAAGTATTTGATCGAACGAGAAGTCCTATACATCACTTAGTAGACTTCCTGACTAGTTTTTGTAATGTTGAAGGGAGCGATGCACAACCTTTCTATTAGTTTATTGGAACATAATTTGACTAATATGTTGAACTGCTTAAAGATTCTGTGATGATATTTGTTGAGTTGGAAGAGTTATTTATAACTAAGTTTGTTGGAGCTCAATGGTGCTAACCCGAAAATGATGGCATCATGGTTGTAATGTCGTGGAACTATCATGAGAGCCATACTGCACCACAGTGCGATGAAGCACAGTTGAGGCATTGGCTCAAAGAAAAGGTATGGTGCCTCAGCTCTGCAAGGAAGGTGTCACAATGTTAAGGCTAAAACATATAGGTTTTACACTTGATTCTCTTGGATGCTCTAAGAAAAGGAAAGAAAGTCCCCTTTACAATCACCTTAGGGACTCTAAGAAAAAAAAAATGAAATAAATGATTTCTTACCTAAATGGAGATTTTAGGGATGTCTCTTATGTTTTAAACTCTACTATCCCCATGCAAGCTTTCCATGCTATGAGGCACGCTGCCTCCAACAATAGAATCTCCACCAAAATGGGGAAATCGGATGAGGGAGTGGTGGAATTCTCAGTTTCACCCAAGGGAAGACAAAAAAGGAGGGAGAACCAAACATTTCAACCCTTTGTGCAGCTTAAAAAGTCAGTCATGTTCCATGGAAACAAGCCACGATGACATGGCAATTGGTCGTGGTGTTGCTGCTCTAATGGTGTGTCAAGTGCAATGTTAACTAAAGAGAGAACATTACTGTTGTATTGTGTCAGATATGGATATTTACCATTTTGCTCCACACAAGTGTGTTATATAGTAGCATTGTGGCATGTTGATGTTGCAAGTGCACGCAGGTTGTCCCTAAAATGTCCTTAATTTGTCATGTCATGTACAAACTTTATCATTTAAATTTGTGTCATGGCACCAAATAATGCAAGTGTGGCGCTGCTGATGTGGGTGAATGACAGACCAGCCAACACGATAGAGGTTATACCACTACTTGCTGACACATGTTAGATGAGGACAATATTGGCGTTGACACCTGTATGGGGGGCTTTTGCATAACTGACGTGGAAGGTGCTATGTCAGCCAACATTCCTAACCAATCAGTTGTCGTCCACAAGATTGAGAGAGTTGACATGTTGCGCTATGGCATTGCCATGTGACACCACAACACCATGTGGCACTGTAGCTTAACAAGATTGACAATTATCATTGATAGAGCTATGGTGTTACGTCCTGACACCATGATGCTATCATTACACCTAAAACATGTATTTAAAGGGTAATCCCAATGCACATCTCTAGGTATAGGCATTGTGACACATATGATGGGCCTTGCAACACTGCAAAGCAACACTGTAACACCAAAATTAAAACCTAAACACTACAACTCTCTATTGACTTAGTGTCGTGGTACTGTGGCTTTGGGGAAAGACTGAGTCAAACATGGTTAACTTATTTGATGACACACCCGAGATGTGGTTAACTATCAATAATGCAATTGATAGATCATTGTGGCTCTGTGGGATGGTGTTGTGATGCCAACCTAAAGTTTTGTCGGTTAACTACTACACGTGGAATTGCATGCAGTAAGCACATCTGACTTCTAAGCAAGTGGGTTGTGCTACGATGCCAATTAAAACCTTCTTGGCACTGATTTACAGGGCCATAAAACCAATCATTTTTTAATCAGAGAGGACTCAGGCTACCTCAGAATTTTAGTAGATTGATTCCAGTGTTGTTGCCTACATATTAGCAACTATAATGCGCAAAAATGGCCCCGCAATAAATTTCTAAAATTTTTTGTTCTACGTCATTCCAAATAGTTATAGATCTCAGGGATAATGAATTTAACCAATGTTAGCTTTGTCTCTCAAAGAATATGAGAATTACTTAAATCTTATAGTATCACATATTACTCAATTATGTTTAATGGTCATATTAGCTTAGATATTTGGCCCAAATTTGAGAATTTTTTACCATTAAGATTGTTAAAGTTTTATGTTCAAATTTATTAGTTTAGATGTTTAGCTTGCATAATTTGATAAATTTTCACTAACAAAGGGATTGGGATAATCCTTTAATGGTTTAGATTGTTAAATGTCATTAGGTGGGCTTATCGCTTTGTGAGTTTGGTCTATATTATAAATTTTTTAAATAATTTTCAATAGATTTTATCAATTTCAGAATTATACAAAACAAAAAAAAAGTTTCCCCACTTCACATTCACTAACAAAACTTATCTAAAAATAAGAGCAAAATTCATGATAATTTAATTAATATTAAACAATTTAAAAACTATTTTTGGATCCCACACAACGGTTCTAAAAATATATTAATTTTTTCAGTATAAGACACAAGTGTATGTGTCAAACAATAACATAGAGATGAATAAATTATCATTCCATCGATGATCTCTGCTTAATTCTCAAAAAGTTAAGAACTAATTTTTATTACCAAATGATATCAAATAATTAATAGATCATTCATTTAACTCAAGGAGAAAACTTGGATTTATAATTAGCTAAATTAATTTTTTAAAATTATGTAAGTTGAAATTGTAAGATTAATTAGATTTTTAGCACAAAGAAATATATTTTCTAATTTCTTTCAATGGTTTGAAAACCCAATCATTTTTCCTGATTCAATTAATGCCTATCTGAACTTGTTAGACAATTATATTAAGAGGTTTTTTTTTCTTTTTAGATTGAAATAAATATATTTCTATCTTACTCAAACATTTGTCATATTGCCCTATTTATTCCTTTAAGACTCTTTTGATTTCCTTAGATCATACTAATTTTGAGGATTATATACAACCATTATGCAAATTCAATGAAGTTTAAAGTAAAGTAAACAATCATATAACATTTCAAACAAATAACTTAATCATAGAAAATTGTCCAAATTAAAATCATAAACCCAAACTTCACAAATTTCAGTCATACTTCCACTAATAAAATAGAAAAGAATGATACAGATGTTTCTAAATCCATAAAAAGTGTAATAACATGGAGAGAATAAACCTGATTTGATGAATTTTTCTCCTTTGTGTTCTCTTCTCCACCACCTTCATATTCTTCCTTAGTCTTCTCTAATGCCCTCTAGAATTCCTCACTCAATTCTCATAACTCCCCATTTAACTGCTCAACAATTCCTTTATCTAAATTGAAACTACTAAAAATTGAAACTAGTTATCATTGTAGCACCATAGTGCTTCTTTTATAGTGTCCAAGCCCTCAGCTCTTTATTTACAAGCACACTTCAATGGAAATTAGGGTCGTGGCACTCTAGATAAGTGCTTAGTAGCTTAATATTCTGTCTTTTGTCGCTTCGTCTTCTAATCGCAGCGTCCCAAAACTCTATAGGTCAATGCCTAGGTGCTAAGCTCTTTATCTTCAAAAATCATTTCCCTTAATTTTTCAATGTAGCAACACTCTTGATCAATGCATAGGTGCCTACACAATCTTTTTCTTCATTTTTTAGTGCCACAACACTCTGTAATAATGTCATAGCTTCGCCTTCTCTTCTGAAATTTAACTTGAATACATCAATGGATAATGCCTCAACACTATAAGTTAATATCTTTGATCTTCTTGTCTTAAAAGTTTATGTCACAAAATATGAATTATATCGGCCTAAAGCTTTCAACTTTCATAGTTTATATGGTTTTGACATAAAAGTTGAACTAAGTTGGTAATTTATTTATTTAATTAAATTCACATATCAATAGGCAAAGATCTCTTGATAAAATCTTTTTGAAAATTCATCATCAATTTTTTCTTACTCTTATGCTTCATCGTTGAAGGGTATCTCTGGTAGCCACATATCATACTTATTCTCAATGTAATCGGCTCATTTTAAGTAATGTGCCAACATTATTCTATAAGATTAGCACAAAATTAATGTGTAAAGTAAGCTTAAGGTCTCCACATGAATTCAATGCAATCATTAAAAAATTATATATCATGAGTCATTTATCACAAATGAAACCTCTTGAAAACAAAAAAAAAATCCAAGTAATAAAATAAAGTCATTATCATCACTTTTCGATATGTCAAAACAAAAAAAAAAAAAAACAATTATTCTTTAAATTATATTCATTGAGTTGATTCTCACATTTTTGACCTGGCACCACCAATCATCATCAGTCGTTCGGGTCAATTATAGCTGTCAAAAAAGCACTTCAATCGTGAATAGGTCGTATTTACTCCTTAAATAGCATGGGTTTGATTCATTTGTTAAACAACCGAGTCGAACATTAGCAATTTTTTAAGCTCGATTTAAAAATGAGCCGAACACTAAAAGGTTTGTTTGCGTTGACTCGAAAAAATTAAATAATTAAATAATAATATTTTTGTAAATCCTTTCTATATTAATTTTTCATATATATCTTAAAAAAGGCTAAATTTTATTATTTTAAAATTTATTTGGGTGGTATAATTATAAAAAAGTATTAAGTTTAGTTGTTAGATATGTTAATACATATGCTTGGGTTGTATGTATATAAATGTTCTTAAAGCTCAACCCCTAGGCCCGCATTCCGTAGTCGCTAACTCACATTCTTTAGTCTCGCGTCGAGATGTTAGTTGTGTGAAAAACTTTTAAAAGAAAAAAACTAACGAATCATTTCAGATCACATTTAGTTTTTGTTTTCTTTTTTTATTTTGGTTTTTTTATTTTTTATTTTGATTTGAACCAAAATATGTTTGGTATGTTTGATTAAGACGTGACTATTTAATTTTGAAATCATACAAAACACACAAAAATTGATTGAATGTTTCCAAAAATATGTTTTATTTGTTTTTAGAAAAAAAAAATAAGAACACGTTGAAAACACATTACACAAACAAGTTTTTAAAAACAAATAGAAAAAGAAAAGCAACAATAAAAGATAAAATTGATCCCAAACATGTCCTAAGCATATCCAATGCAAGAGAAATTTGAATCGTGCGCAACAAATGAAGTGAAGTTGCCAAACAGTGTGGAAGCATTAGAGAGCTGATATTGTTAATAATATTCATGAAAAATAACTAATTTTCTTAATTTAACTAATCAAATATTCTTTAGTCCCACAAGGCGAGTGAGTTAAATTCGAGTCGAATTTGAGGTTAGTTCGAGCAAACAAGTTTAAATTGAGTCGAAAATGAATAGGTTATTGATAATCCATTTCAAGCATGAGCTGAACACGAAGAAAAAAATTCAAATGAGCCAAACACAAATAAATTTTGAGCTCGCTCAAGCTCAGCTTGTTTACACCCCTATGGTCAACCACTTTTCCAAGCATGGGGCCAAAACATCACAATTTGACATCATCCAACCAAACAAGCAGATAGAAAAGCATGCAAAAGTATGCTCATTCACTTTGATGCATTCTAAATATCATGGTTTAAAAAACCGGATTGGACCAACAGATTTGACCGATTCAATTTTGAGCCGGTCATTCAACCGATTGAGTCCAAGCTCAAAACGATTTCTGCATAGAATTGAAATTGAATCGTTCAGAACGAAGCTTGAACTATAGAGCCTATGAACCTGTCCAAATTTTAAAGAACCAGTTGGTTCAAATGTTATTCAATTTATGCTCTTTATTTTGATTAGAAGACTAAAGATAAGATATTTATCTTTAAAATAAAAAAAAGAGAACATATTTTTTCTTAATTTTTTTATTTATAATATTATTTAAAATATTCATAAGTACTATCTTAAATTAAAATATTATTTGTTGAATCCATAAAAATAACATTAATATATCATTATTCTACATCTAAGTTATATTAACATAATTTAAAATTTTATTACGTGATCTGGTTCAACATTCGATTCAACCCATTGAACCTTACTTCTTCCAATTAGATGTTCTATCAGTTTTCACAATCTTGCTAAATATAAAAAAAGGAGGCCCTCCCATGAGTTTCAGCATGAGCTACATTTTCATCTTGTTAAGGAATTTTCAAATATATTTAAAAAAAAAAAGTAAGAGACCTCAAGGCAGAAACTTAGAATTGAACTAAAGTTGCAAACCAGAAAGAAGGCCAACAGGAAGTTAAGCCGGGGGGAAATCCACTAAGATGATAAAATCATTAGTACAAAAGTTTCCATTAATGAAATGCCTAAATAAAAAATAAACTCACAATAAAAGAAGAAGAAGAAAACATTGTGAATGCTTTCTAAAAAACTTTGAAAAAAAAAATCATACAACATAGATTTGAACAGTTAAAAATGAGTTGAACCTCAAGGACATAAACCCGAATAGAATCAGGAGCCTCTTAATGTTGTTACAGGAACATGAAGAAAGCAGCGACGAACAACAAAGCAAGAATCACGCTGCTTCTGCTTGCAATCAAAGATGATGAATTTAAACCCTGAGAATGAGGAGACTGCTGTCTGCATATTTGAAAAAAAAAATAGAAAGAATAAATAAGGATTTAGATACAATAAGTAACACAAAAAACACAAATTGCAGACAAAATAAATCATACTTCTGCAGGTCCTTGAGGAGTCCACAGTAAAGAGCATTATCTGGAACTGGCAACTCAGTTCTGTTAGTGCTCTCAGGATTTACAACACTGATGTATGTCTCCTGCCCAAGGTACCATGAATCGAGCTCTTCTGAGCGCAAGTTCCACACTCCAACATTATCCAAGGAGACCATGACTGCAGTCCAAGCTCCTGGGTAAACCTACAGCATAGAATGCAAAATATTAGCTACTTCAGAAATTTAAAAAGATGAGTTTACCATGTTCTTAATCAATTTAAGATATTTGATTATTTGCTTCTGCTTGTCAGTAAAACTTAAAGGTAGTCTTTGTTGCAAAAAATCGGAAAAATAAAATATAAATAAAAAAAATTTATGAACATATAAACTTATTGAAGAAACTACTAATACGCACACAACAAAACTAGTGAACTAGTAAATAAACGTCCATTTGACAGGTAGGTCTTTTAAAAGCTTTGTAGTTTTAGAAATCATATGTCCCAAATTCTTACGATCTTCTTGTAGTTCAAGAAGTGAGTTAAAATCAAGCCAAAACTGATCATCTAATGTTCAACATTTCTGGATACGAATATCAAAAAGGTAGTTTAAATAAGTAAAGAAATTTTAATATCAAAAAAGTAAAAAATAAAAGATAGCATGCACCATTTGCGCTATGTGCCACAATGCGCATATAACACACTCACTATTTAGTTTGGTTGTGCATTGTCATGCAAATGGCATAAGTATGCTATGCTATACTATAGGCTATAGTGCACACAATCTTGCCTTAACAAACATTTATTCTACTCACCTGTATTGTGCTACGTGCTACACCATCCCATTTATTATATGTGCCCCGACTATTATCAGTCCACTCCCCATAATCCATTCTGCCATATTGGAAGATCAATCATTAAATAGTACCAATGCAAGTTATACTTCATATAAATAAAGTCCACAACCTGAAATTAGTTAATGATTTAGTATAAAGCTAAGATATTGCATTGTCCATACCCAACAACAAAGAATGCATATCCATCTAAGTGATAACTCTGAACTCTACTGTCATTATTCTGAAATACAATTTCCATAAAGCCCTTGTATGTACCATTAATTACAGAAGTAGCTATTTTTGGTGCTCCTTCATTTGACTCGGTAGGAAAATCAAGCCTGTATACTCCTTTCTTATCGNATGCACATCTCTAGGTATATGCATTGTGGCACATATGATGGGCCCTGCAACACTGTAACACCAAAATTAAAACCTGAACACTACAATTCTCTAGTGACATGTTGTCGTGGTACTGTGGCTTTGGGGAAAGACTGAGTCAAACATGGTTAACTTATTTTATGACACACCCGAGATGTGGTTAACTATCAATAATGCAATTGATAGATCATTGTGGCTCTATGGGATGGTGTTGTGATGCCAACCTAAAGTTCTATCGGTTAACTACTACACGTGGAACTGCATGCAGTAAGCACATTTGGCTTCTAAGCAAGTGGGTTGTGCTACGATGCCAATTAAAGCCTTCTTGGCACTAATTTACAGGGCCATGAAACCAATCATTTTTTAATCAGAGAGGACTCATGCTACCTCAGAATTTTAGTAGATTGATTCCAGTGTTGTTGCCTACGTATTAGCAACTATAATGCGTCAAAAATGGCTCCAGCAATAAATTTCTAAAATTTTTTGTTCTACGTCATTCCAAATAGTTATAGATCTCAGTGATAATGAATTTAACCAATATTAGCTTTGTCTCTCAAAGAATATGAGAATTAATTAAATCATATAGTATCACATATTACTCCATTACGCTTAATGGTCATATTAGATTAAATATTTAGCCCCAAATTTGAGAATTTTTTACCATTAAGTTTGTTAAAGTTTTATGTTCAAATTTATTGGCTTAGATGTTTAGCTTGCATAATTTGATAAATTTCACTGATAAGGGGATTGGGATAATCCTTTAATGGTTTAGATTGTTAAATGTCATTAGGTGGGCTTATGGCTTTGTGAGTTTGATCTATATTATAATTTTTTTAAATATTTTTCAATAGATTTTATCAATTTCAAAATTATACAAAACAAAAAAAAAGTTTCCCCTCTTCACATTCACTAACAAAACTTATCTAAAAATAAGAGTGAAATTTATGATAGTTTAATTAATATTAAACAATTTAAAAACTATTTTTGGATCCCACACAACGGTTCTAAAAACATATTAATTTTTTCGATATAAAAAATAAGTGTATGTGTCAAACAATAACATAGAGATGAATAAATTATCATTCCATCGATGATCTCTGTTTAATTCTTGAAAAGTTAAGTACTATTTTTTATTACCTAAATGATATCAAATAATTAATAGATCTTTTATTTAACTCAAGGAGAAAACTTGGATTTATAATTAGCTAAATTAATTTTTTAAAATTATGTAAGTTGAAATTGTAAGATTAATTAGATTTTTAGCACAAAGAAATATATTTTCTAATTTCTTTCAATGGTTTGAAAGCCCAATCAATTTTCCTGATTCAATTAATGTCTATCTGAACTTGTTAGACAAATATATTAAGAGTTTTTTACTCTTTTTAGATTGAAATAAATATATTTCTATCTTACTCAAATATTTGTTATATTGCCCTATTTATTTCTTTAAGACTCTTTTGATTTCTTTAGATCATACTGATTTTGAGGATTGTATACAACCATTATGCAAATTCAATGAAGTTTAAAGTAAAGTAAACAATCATATAACATTTCAAACAAATAACTTAATTATAGAAAATTGTCCAGATTAAAATCGTAAACCCAAACTTCACAAATTTCAGTCGTACTTCCACAAGTAAAATAGAAAAGAATGATACAGATGTTTCTAAATCCATAAAAAGTGTAATAACATTGAGAGAATAAACCTGATTTGATGAATTTTTCTCCTTTGAGTTCTCTTCTCCACCACCTTCATATTCTTCCTTAGTCTTCTCTAATGCCCTCTAGAATTCCTCACTCAATTCTCATAACTCCCCATTTAACTGCTCAACAATTCCTTTATCTAAATTGAAACTACTAAAAATTGAAACTAGTTATCATCGTAGCACCATAGTGCTTCTTTTATAGCACCCAAGCCCTCTGCTCTTTATTTACAAGCACACTTCAATGGAAATTAGGGTCGTGGCACTCTATATAAGTGCTTAGTAGCTTAGTATTCTGTCTTTTGTCGCTTCGTCTTCTAATCGCAGCGTCCCAAAACTCTATAGGTCAATGCCTAGGTGCTTTTATCTTCAAAAATCATTTCCCTTAATTTTTCAATGTAGCAACACCCTTGATCAATGCATAGGTGCCTACACAATCTTTTTCTTCATTTTTCAGTGCCACAACACTCTGTAATAATGTCATAGCTTAGCCTTCTCTTCTGAAATTCAACTTGAATACATCAATGGATAATGCCTCAACACTATAAGTTAATATCTTTGATCTTCTTATCTTGAAAGTTTCTGTCACAAAACATGAATTATATCGGCCTAAAACTTTCAACTTTCATAGTTTATATGGTTTTGACATAAAAGTTGAACTAAGTTGGTAATTTATCTATTTAATTAAATTCACATATCAATAGGCAAAGATCTCTTGATAATTAAATTCACATTTTAAGTAATGTGTCAACATTATTCTATAAGATTGGCACAAACTTAATGTGTAAAGTAAGCTTAAGGTCTCCACATGAATTCAATGCAATCATTACAAAATTATATATATCATGAGTCGTTTATCACAAATGACACCTCTTGAAAACAAAAATAAATCCAAGCAATAAAAATGAAGGCATTATCATCACTTTTCGATAAGCCAAAATAAAAAAGAACAATTATTCTTTAAATTATATTCATGGAGTTGATTCTCACATTTTTGACCTGGCACTACCAATCATCATCAGTTGTTCGGGTCAATTAGAGCTGTCAAAAAAGCACTTCATTCGCGAATCGGTCGTATTTGACTCCTTAAATAGCATGGGCCGAACGCTAAAAGGTCTGTTTGCTTTGACTCGAAATAATTAAATAATTAAATAATAATATTTTTGTAAATCCTTTCTATATTATTTTTTCATATATATCTTAAAAAAAGGCTAAATCTTATTATTTTAAAATTTATTTGGGTGGTATAATTATAAAAAAGTATTAAGTCTAGGTGTTAGATATGTAAATACATATGCTTGGGTTGTATGTATATAAATGTTCTTCAAGCTCGACCTCTAGGCCCGCATTCCGTAGTCTCTAACTCACATTCTTTAGTCTCATGTCGAGACGTTAGTTGTGTGAAAAACTTTTAAAAGCAAAAACNGTTTGCTTTGACTCGAAATAATTAAATAATTAAATAATAATATTTTTGTAAATCCTTTCTATATTATTTTTTTTCATATATATCTTAAAAAAAGGCTAAATTTTATTATTTTAAAATTTATTTGGGTGGTATAATTATAAAAAAGAATTAGGTTTAGGTGTTAGATATGTAAATACATATGCTTGGGTTGTATGTATATAAATGTTCTTAAAGCTCAACCCGTAGGCCCGCAATCTCTAACTCACATTCTTTAGTCTAACGTCGAGACGTTAGTTGTGTGAAAAACTTTTAAAAGCAAAAACTAACGAATCATTTCGGATCACATTTAGTTTTTGTTTTCTTTTTTTATTTTGGTTTTTTTTTTAATTTTGATTTGAACGAAAATATGTTTGGTATGTTTGATTAAGACATGATTGTTTAATTTTGAAAACATACAAAACACACAAAAATTGATTGAATGTTTCCAAAAATATGTTTATTGTTTTTAGAAAAAAAAATAAGTGTGGAAGCATTAGGAGCTGATATTGTTAATAATATTCATTAAAAATAACTAATTTTCTTAATTTAGTTAATCAAATATTCTTTAGTCCCACAAGGCGAGTGAGTTAAATTTGAGTCGAATTTGAGCTTAGTTCGAGCAAACAAGTTTAAATTGAGTCGAAATTGAATAGGTTATTGATAATCTATTTCAATCATGAGATGAACACGAAGAAAAAAATTCAAATGAGTCAAACACAAATAAGTCTTGAGCTCGCTCAAGCCCAGCTTGTTTACACCCCTATGGTCAACCCCTCTTCCAAGCGTGGGGCCAAAATATCACAATTTGACATCATCCAACTAAACAAGCAGATAGAAAAGCATGCAAAAGTCCGCTCATTCACTTTGATGCATTCTAAAGATCATGGTTTAAAAAACCGGATTGGACCAACAGGTTTGACCGATTCAATTGTGAGCCGGTCATTCGACCGATTGAGTCCAAGCTCAAAACCATTTCTGCATATTACCGAAGATGAATCGTTCAGAACCGAGATTGAACTTTAGAGCCTATGAACCTATACAATTTTTAAAGAATCAATTGGTTCAAATGTTATTCAATTTATACTCTTTTTTTATCAAAAAGATAAAAATAAGATATTTATATTTAAAATAAAAAAGAGAAAATATTTTTTCTTAAATTTTTTTATTTATAATATTTTTTATAATATTCATAAATAGTGTCTTAAATTAAAATATTATTTGTTGAATCCATAAAAATAACATTAATATATCATTGTTCTATCATCTAAATTATATTAACATAATTTAAAATTTTATTACCCATTGAACCTTACTTCTTCCCATTAGATGTTCTATCAGTTTTCACAATCTTGCTGAATATAAAAAAGGGAGGCCTTCCCATGAGTTTCAGCATGAGCTACATTTTCATCTTGTTAAGGAATTTTCAAATATATTAAAAAAAAGAAAAAGGAAGAGACCTCAAGACAGAAACTTTGAAATTGTTGTGAGATATGCACTTCTTGGCATAAAAATGAGACACAAAAGAGAACACAAGCAAACACAGATCGTTTACGTGGTTCGATCCAACTGGATCTACGTCCACGGGAGGGAATCAATCAAATATTTCACTAAGGCAAAAGAAATGGAGAATACATAGCTTATACATAG